>LPNX010437096.1:79450-137825 GCA_001517045.1 Pseudotsuga menziesii | reverse complement strand
ATAAAGCTTCAATTTGTATAATCCAAATTAAATTACAAAACTTAATGATAATAATGGATAATGATTACCTTAGGGATAGTAATGGATGGCTCAAAGTATGATAGACTTATCAAATGCATACAAAAGTTTTTTAAATTATCGTCCACTTGGTATTTGAATACAACAAATTTTTGGAAATGTATAAAATTCTCCTTTAAAATTCCCCTTAGTTTCATTGAACAACATATTAATTAGAGTGGCTGAACTGTTAAATGTGCTTTTGCAGACTTTATCATGAAATCAATTGCATCGATGTCTACTTGTTTGGATTAAAATTATCTCAATTATTTCATAAGTTTTCTTGCAAAGATTTTTATTAAAACACCATATCGTTTCTCATGCTCCATTTTTAATGGTTAAACCAACTGTATATGTGCCTACTTGTTTGGCTTAAGAAATGTCACAATTCCTTTATAAAATTTGTTGCAAAGATATATATATTCAAACAATAGCATTTAATTCAAAGTAATAAATTGGCTAGGAAATTATAAAGAACCATTTTTCTCACAAAAGAAAATACCATTGTCGATCATTATGCGAACTTGGCATCCAAATTAGAAAAATGGAAACTATGGAAAAATGGGGGAGTGATTATTGTAAGCCACCTCCCATTATAAAGAATTTGAAATTAATGTTTGAAATGACAATCAACACAATGGACAAGTGGAAGCCTAAGTCCAAGGAAAATTTTCTTAAAGGCACCTTAACAACAAAGCCAATATGCAATGCCTCAAGTATGTATAGATGGTACTTTTTTGTGCCATTAATGGNGACAAGTGGAAGCCTAAGTCCAAGGAAAATTTTCTTAAAGGCACCTTAACAACAAAGCCAATATGCAATGCCTCAAGTATGTATAGATGGTACTTTTTTGTGTCATTAACCTTNTATGTATAGATGGTACTTTTTTGTGCCATTAACCTTTAGCCTAAAGTAAATGAACTTACATTTATGGGATGGTCTTGTTCATTTGGAGAGCACAAATTAAGCNGAACTTACATTTATGGGATGGTCTTGTTCATTTGGAGAGCACAAATTAGGCTCCACTATGCAAAATTGATGACCGGTCAATTTATATTTGATATGAGGATGANATGTGTTCATTCAATATTGTGTTGCTATATGCTTAGACACATTGCGCATTGCGCAAGACACATTGAGGAGCTCCAGGAGTGTATCCTACACAATTCTCTTACATATGTGTTCATTCAATATTGTGTTGCTATATGCTTAGACACATTGCGCATTGCGCAAGACACATTGAGGAGCTCCAGGAGTGTTTCAACAATTTTGAGTTTCAGAGAATCTTCTAAATTTAGAGCACATGAAGATTAAGACAATATTCCTTTGCGTGGAATTTTTTTGCTATGCCTTCATATACTCTTCACAACTATGCAAAATTTTCTTCATCTTCATTGGGAGAATCAAAGGCAAAGCATTACAAAACCTAGGAAGTGAGTTAATTTATTTCTAAATTGTTGGGAAAATATCAAACACAGTCAAAATTAGTGAATTGATTTATTGATCTTGATGATTAACAATTCAGAAAGACTAAGCATTTCATCGAAATACTCTCTCTTTAGAATTAAGAGGTTTTGCCAACTTTTGGTGACATAAATGATATGAAAATGCTAACTCCGTTTAGTTCATGGCTAACTTTGTCTACATTTAATATTCGAGGTCCTATTTATGCTATCTTGGAAGGGATTTTTAAAATTGACCCTTCCTTGGCCTTCCCTATTTGTGATGGTGCTCAAGGTAGAAGATCAACTCTACACCATTGGAAAACTTTAGTCTGTGTGTATTTTTGGGTTTTTTTCCCAAAACACAAACTTGATTTTAGTTTACCCCTTTGAAATATTTCATCCTCGAACAATAACCTATCGGCGTATTATTGCACCTTTTTGGGGCAATTGCTAGCATTAACTACTTTTAAATAACCAATATGAAAATATACCTCTTTTCTGACATTTAAAAAATAAAAACAATTTATACTTTTTTATATTGAAATACGATCATCCTTATTCCCTATATAAACTAGTTCTAAAACTCATTCTAATATGTCTATGTTGTTTATTTATACTAAACTTTGTTTATCACAATTAAAATTTTAAATATATTTTTAATATATAAACTAGTTTTAAAACTCATTTTAATATGTTTATGTTATTTATTCATACTAAACTTTGTTTATCATAACTAAGAACTTCTAAATATTTTTTTAGATAAATCCTATATGAAGATGATAATCTTCTCAAAGATTATACATCATAAATCGTGACATTTCATTCAGATGTTAGAAAATCATCATTTCCATCATTAAAGAAAACATAATAAGGAGAAGCAATGCTTATCTTAGACAGGGAATCAACATCAATATTAAATTCTCCAAGAATTTGATGGAAACTCAGGAAGTGAAAAGTCTTTGAAACAACGTGATGTGATGTTTCCACTAATGAAGCAAATCCACCCACTTGTAAATTACATTTTTGAAGAGTCAAATTTGAAAATATGGTTTTTTATTCTACGTGGCACTAGAATAATTAAAAAAAATTGTCATTAAATATTTTAGGAGAAGTATATATATAAAAGGGTGAAGTTAGTTAGTTATATATATATATATAAATAAAAGTGAAATTAAAATAGCTTTATAAAAATAATAGTTTTTTGGAGATTATTTTTGGTCCTCTCCCAAAGTATGTCCTTTCCTTTTTGGTAGGGTTCTAGTAACTTTTATCATTTCCAATTATAGCTTTTAAAAAAAAGCTTCCAGTAAGTAACTGTATTGTGAGTAACTTATTCCACCAAGGGTATTAGTCTTTCACACTTTGTTGAGAAGGATCGTCCTATTCACATGATGGAGATAATTGAGAGATCTTGCTACTATTTTGACGAGTGTCAATAAGGTAATCTATTTAGGGGGAGTTGGTGGTATTTTTTTGGGATGATGCTTGGTACAAATTTGTTGTTAAGTTGGGTCTTTGTATTAATAATTGGGTTGACTTATATGCATCTAGGATTACTCTTTTATTAGTTATGTTGAAGAATATTCTCATCTATGGGGATCTATATATTGGTCTTTGGGTGGCCTATCCTTCAAGCCTTGTTACAAGAGGCCAATTAACAACTCTACTTTTCGTTGGTTTCGAACCTATGACCTACACAGAGATAACACATGTTCTTAACCATTAGGCCCACTCAAGTGCTCTCCAATAATTAATAACATGGTCTAACAATTAATGGCATATGTTATCTCCAAAAGATCACAGGTTCAAAACCAACACAAAGTACGGTTGCTTAAACAAACCTCTTATGACGAGGCTAGAAAAATAGGATTAAAATAAATTTGAAAAAAAAAACTTTATTGTAAAAAAAGGTTCGAGTTACTTTGAAAAAAAAAGGATTCCACATACTGTATTCGTCAGTCCAGTCCAAATAGGAGTTGGCTTTCGAACCGACCATTTGCACCGATCGGACGACCACGCTCACGTAAGTGGACGTGCAAATGGTCGGTTCGAAAGGGTATACCGTCCAAAGGGTATACCGTCCAAATATCTAGGAAATTTCCCGGACAAAAAAAAGATTCCACATACTGTATTCGTCAGTCCAGTCCAAATATGTAGGAAATTTCCCGGAAAATAGGCTGAGAGTATATTCCTCCAGTCCTTAGCATATTTCTCTGGCAGTCCAGCTATATCTGTTTAGGCCGGCCGTTTGCTTGATGCAGAGTTTGTTTTAGTGTAAGATAGCAAATTCAGGAAGCCTGTGAGATAGCAATTTCAGGAAGCCTTCATATTACTGGCAGCAAGATTGGCCTTTAATTGCAGCGTAACCCCATCGCTCTAAAGGATTTTGCGTTGTCACTGTTTGAGAGTGGAATTGTCTTAAGGAGACTTTTTAAAGAGATATTCAGCCATTTGAGGGAGTGTTTTAAGGGGATTGGGGATATCACTGTCTGTAGAGACTCGAGAGCAGTGATTGAAAAAAAAATCATGTCTGGATTTATCCTTGTGAGTATCGACAAGGCGATCAAGCAGATACTTCGTGACAGAAACATTCCAGATCGCCGCAAGGAAGAGTTAAAGCCTCTGAAAGAACTGGTAACGAGCATGGAGGCTACCATTAGGCAGATCCAGCGTTACCGCCTGCTAATCACTTGGAAGAAAAGGACGCCAGCAGCTGACGACCGGGATAGCGAGTCAGATGGCTGGGTTAAGAAATTTAACGAATGGCTTGATCTGTTGGACGCTTATCTGCAAGAAGCATCCGAAGTGGCCCAAAACTGTGCCGTGTCAACACATCAGGTTATTCTTCGTGATCAAATGAGCGAAAGGATCGCGGTTTCGACTGCAAACATTGCCCAACATCTACAATTGATGTGTTTGGTTGACAACGGCCAAGCCAAGGGTTCTTTGGTTGACAACGGCCAAGCTAAGGGTTCTTTGGTTGACAACGCCCGCGCTAAGGGTATAGTAGCCGATGCTAGACACATTACCCCGGCTTGGCAAACGGTGACAGCCAGTTCTGGGGTCAGAGACATCTTGGCACCTTCAACAACTTCTGCAACCATTTCCAAAGCCGCCCTTTATATGTCGCCCACTGAAAATATGGATTGGATGGACAAACAGCAAAAAGCCCTTCAGAGGATGAAGTTGATGGACGAAACCCTTAGAGTGGGACAGAAAAACAACCTTAAGGAGCTAAAGAAGAAGTTGTGGGCAAAAACTAATAAGATTGGCGTGTTTGGCAAAGGTGGTTCTGGAAAGACTCTGGTGCTCAAAACACTCTTCAATAGCAAAAAGGTACGCAATTACTTTAACGGTGGCTTCTTGCTTTGGCTGACTGTTTCCCAAAGTCCATCTTTTACAAGTCTTAGGAATAAACTGTGGACACAGATAAAGATACAAGATAAGAAGGGGGCAGTGAAAAATATCAATGAACAACATGTGGAAATATGGATAGCCATCCAAAATAATGTAGATGACATTAAAAATACAGAGGTAAAAAATGAGGTGAATAAAACATTGCAGCAGAATAGCAGGTTTTTGTTGTTTTTGGATGATGTATGCGAAAGCAATGCTGGGGAATTGTTGAATCAATTGGGTATACTGCAAAGTGTAACAAACAACCCCGATTCAAAAGTTATTGTCAGTTCGACGAAGAGAGCAGCACTGTCAAACATGGGAATTGCAGATGAAGATGTAGTAGAAATGAAGGGCTTGAACGAGCATGACAGTTGGGAGTTGTTTTTTCATCATGCTTTTCCGGCTGGTAACAGAAATCCACCAGGGAAGGAAGAGGGCAAGCTTGTGTGCCAGATGTGTCAAGGACTTCCCCTGGCAATAAAAGTAGTAGGAAAGGCAATGGCCGGTAGTACTGATCGAAAGCAATGGAGATGGGCGTTGCAGAGGCTGTCAAACGACAAAAGCGTCTATGATTGCAGACTAGGGTTTGGTTTTGAGGCACTCGGCAATGAAGGTGTTAAAGTGCAATGCTGCTTTCTACTTGTTGCTGCAGCCTCCTTAGAAGACGAAATTCTTTTCGCCCGGAATGTGATTGTGTTGTGGGCAGGAGAAGGACTGCTTTCAAGTAAGATGGTGCAAGAAGAGGGTTACGACCTATTTGAGATGGGATGGCATTATCTCAACCTTTTAGCAGATCGTTATCTGATTGAGCCGATGATGAGAGACCATGATGGCCGCGTGGTTTGCTTCAGGATCCATGACGAACTGCGTAGTTTGGCAATCCAGATTGCTCAGAAGCAAGAAAATTTCTACTGCTCTGTGGGTAGCAATTCGACAATGGAATTAAAAGGAAATGATTGTTCCGGCAGCACTCGGATTTTCTTGAGCGCCAAGGAATCACTTAACCAGTCACTAGAAGGTCGACAATTTTGCTCATTGTCAATCTCTAAAAATAGTGTTTTAAAGGAGATTCCAGTAAAGGTGCTTGGGAGTATGTCCTCTCTTAAGTTTCTGGATTTGAGCTGGACGGCAGTGCAGTCATTACCAGAGACTTTAGGAAAATTGAAACAGCTAGTATGCTTAAGGTTAATGGGGATGCCTATCAAAACACTACCAGAATCTCTTACAACTCTGGTAAACCTAGAGATCTTTGACCTTAGCTTTTCTAGCATCACAGAATTGCCGTCTGGATTTGATATGTTGAAATCTTTAAGGTATTTGGGGTTTAGCCATTGCAGGGATCTAGAATATCTGCCTCGTAGCATTTCGGCGCTTACATCTTTGCAATACTTGCATATGATTGAATGCCAGAGCCTCTGGAAAAACGCTGAAGGCCGTGAGTGCAAGAAAGGGGCTTCTAACAGCCTATGGACAAATGCTGGACTGTGTAAGCGCAAGAAAGTGGCTCGTATTTCCGACCTAGGGAAATTAAGTAAAGTCAAGTGGCTAGAGCTACAGAACAACGGGGAAACTTTGGATGAGAAGGCACTAGGGGAGATGGCCGAAGTGGAGACTCTCCGTTTGACACTCACAAACATGAAAAATCTACCCAGCAGCATCGGTGAGATGTCAAAGCTAAAAAGACTTGCTTTGAAATGCCCTGACTTGAATAAGATAGAGTATTCTCACGTTCGCAACAAAAAATTTGAGGAATATTTTCAGAACTTGAACTGTCTTATATTGTTCAAATGCGATAAGTTGGTAACGCTTCCAGATTTGCATAAGCTCAGGACTTTACAGAGACTCGAGATCATTATATGCCGTAAGGTAAGGGAGTTCCCAGAGGCATTTGGTGAAGCAGGGGCATTTTCTTCGTTAAAGATATTTTCAGTGGTGAGGTTAGAAAAATTAGAAAAGCTGCCAGAAATAAAGGATGAAGCAATGCCTAACCTTCAAATATTCACTATAATGGAATGTCCAGTACTGGAGGGATTGTCAAAGGAATATTTAAAACTGAGAACACTTCAGAAATTGAGGATTTATAGTTGTCCTAAGTTAGTTGAAGAAGTTGAAAAATGGACAGAAGTTAGAGAACCAAATATGCAAAAGATGGTGAAATTGATGTCTATAAGAGATACAGAAGAAATTAAAAAGTGGCACTTTCAATTATGGGTAAAACATGGAAGTTGGGTTTATGGTGAACTTTGGTGTAATGAGTTTTTCTTATTTTTAGGAGGCCTGGATACATTTATATAGTGAATTTTGATGTAATAAGTTTTTCTTAAAAGGTCTTGAAAAACTTTGTATAATTTATTTAGTTATGAATTTGTATATCATCTACTTTCACTTTTAATGTTATGTAAAAGCTTTGTATTTTATTCGGATGTAATGAGCTTTTCCTTTTTTGGAAGCCTCAATATACTGGTATAATTTATCTATTCAGCTTTGTATGTCATCTACTTTTAAATGATAAGAAATGAGTTTTATATATTATCTGTTTTTGTATATTGTTGAAATGTAATGAGTTTTTCCTTTTTTACTTTTAAATGATAAGAAATAAGTTTTGTATATATATATTTTTTATATTGTTTAAAAATTATACACTAGCATAATTTTTCATTTTAGTTTTGTATATCATCTGATGATAAGAAAGGAACTTTCTATATCATCCATTTTGTATACTTTCAAATGTAATGATTTTTTTTTCACTTCAAAATGATAAGAAAAGAATTTTATTTATCATTTATTTTTAGCCAATAGCCGACTTCTATTAAAAATACACGGTGAAGGGGATTGCGGTCTTTTAATCGGTGATTAAGGATAAGGGGCCGCGATGTACCTTTTGGCATAACCCTCGGAAAAAAAAATTCGTCCAGCACATAAATTGAGCAGTGAAGATGTGTTCTGAGTCCAGAAAGGTCAATTGATAACACCTTTGATATGAATGTATATCCTTTTGGGTTAAACTCTTTTATATATATGATTATATTATTTTTTTGGAAAGTTTCCAGTAATATTTGTAAAATAAAATAATAGAATAGATAGAAGCAATACAGGTAGATTGAATGCCTTCTCAATATTAAGCAACTAAATATATAGAAAAGATATAATGATAACACACATGGGCAGAATATCATAGAGGAATAAAAAGAAATAATGATAACACCCATGGGCAAAATACCATGGAGGAATAAAAAGAAATAATGATAACACCCATGGACAGAATACCATAGAGGAATAAATACCATGGGTGGCCTAACTCACTAACTAACCACAAGTGAGATTACATTCTTCAACACACCCTCTTAATATCAGCTGGTAGTACATGGTGGTAACCCTCTTCCCCAAAGGAAAGAGAGGGGGGACGGTTTTAATTCAATAAAATGGAGCACCGCTCCTTCTTAACTGGCAAAAAGCCATGGTAACGCTCTTCCCCAAAGGAAAGGGAGGGGCGGCCTTCCCGTTAAAATAAAAATCACCACTTGGCCTTCCCTTAAAAAAAATCACCACTTTTTAGGGTTATGGCAAAAAACAACCCAAAATCAGATCTGGAAAATGTAGTGTGTTGGAAAGTAACAAAAATTGGACAACCTACCCTAGCTTGGGAGAAATGCAGCAGTGCTCTGATACATTGTAAAATAGAACACAAATTGAATGCCTTCTCAATATTAAGCAACTGAATATATAGAAAATACATAATGATAATACTATGGGAGAATACCATAGGCTAATAAATACCATGGGTGACCTAACTCTCTTACTAACCACAGGTGAAATTACATTCTTCAACAATACTATTGTTATTTACTATGGTCATACAAATTTGTCCAAAGCTTCATGTTCTCTCTATGCTCCCTTTCATGTTTCAACAATGACCGGAAGAAAAAGTTTCAATGTTTTGTTTTTGTTTTAGGCTCTTGTTACAACAAAATGCCCACTCCAATTCTAATTTGATTTCAGCAATCTTTTTTTTCAAAAGCAAAAGCAATTATATTTGGACAAAACAATCATTAATATCTAACATATATTGGTTTTAATATCCTATCAAATATAGTTTTTTTTTTTTTACAGAAACTATAAAGGAGAATATATTAAACAAGCTATGTACAGCCATTCAGTACAAAAAAACAGCAGCTTAAACTTTCTTTGCAGTTTTAAGGAAATAGATACAAAACTATGCCATAAAGAAGACATTAATAAGCTGAAGAGAGTTCTAGTATTTCGAATAATTACAAACGAAGTGTAAATGCAGACAAACTGTTGATTAAGTAATATGCAATTTTTTTTTTTCTAAAATAGGATCAATTTGGATTGCCTGGTTGCCCCACGGGCTGAGTGACCGATTCCTTCTCCATGACCTGAACAACTTTCTCCTTGATTTTCTTGAGCTTGACTTCCTTGATTCATCTGAACCAGGAGCTGGAGGTTATCCTGAATGCAGTCTATTTTACCCATGATTTCCTTCAAGTTCATCTTGTTGTCATCAATCCTTGCATCATGATTGCTGGTCTGATATGAAACATAGCTAACCTCATGAACAAGTTTTTTAACTTCCTTACCACTCTCTCTGTTGTCCATAATTCCTATGGCCACGATGTCATACAAGCGATGGATATTAACCTTCAAGTTTGTGAGCCCTACATTGTTTCTTCCACAGTCCATTTCCAAAGTAGGTGGTTGGCCTTTACCACTTCTGTGACTGCTACTCAAATTAAGACTAGACAAATTGTTGAGAACAAAACCAAAAGATGTCAAAGCTTGATCAAAGAAGAAATCTGCTTGTTGCAGTGAGTCCCGTTCTTTCCTAAGATGGTGAAGCAAAATGCCTATCTTAGCTTCCCCCGCGCTAGAAAAATGACAACCCAGAGTGAATTGATTACCTTCTAAAGAGAACTGCTTGAGGGAGCTACCTGCGTTCGCTGAGCACAATAAAAGGAGGACTCCCGAGAACGATGGAAGGATTGTGAAGAAAACCGACCTGAGCAGAACCTCTAATTTCAGCATGTCTTTGCAAAAGGGAAGGCGAATCCACCCAAGATGTAACCTGAGAATTATCCTACTGAGGAGGGTCAACAGTAGGGAAGGTCCCTTCTCCAAGTTCAGAGGTTGCAAGAGAGAAAACTTCAGTAGAAGGGAAACTAGCAGGCACAATGAAAAATGGATTGTCGAAGGGAGGGGGAGGGCAGATAAAACTTCTGGAGGAAGCCATCGTACACAGAGGGGGATGGGCTGGGGCGTGCGAACTACGTGGGCAATTAAGCCAGGAGCGGGTGAAAATAAAGGCAGGAGGATGCGTGGAAGAGTGGAGAGATAGTGGAGTGCACTTGTCACGATGGCTAGCATAAACGCTGCCACCAAGGTTCAAGAACATTACAAAGGGGAGCTTTAGGTTGTGTTTTTTCATTAAGTAAAAAGATAGGTTTAGTACCCAAGCTTAATGTAAGAAAAGCAATTAGGGGATAGGTGTAACACCGAAGTCATGGTTGTTTATTGAGATATGTCCTTGAGGGAAGGAGGCTCCCAAGTTAGCTAAGGCATCCGCTTGAGCATTATTTGCTCTTTGAATGTGGAAGAATTCAGTTTTGCTTGGGAGGAAGAGAGTAATTCTGTCGTAAAGTCTTCCGCAGTTGACGGAGCCTGTAGAGTAACCGGTGATCATTTTGAGGATGACGTGACATGAATCCCCAAAGACTAACAACCTAGAGTTGGCTATTGTGTCTAAAAGTTTTAGACCCTGCATAAGCTCCATCCACTCAACCTCATTGTTTGTCTTGTGGCCTAGCCCCCAAGCGAAGGTTTTTGTCGTTTGTCCTCTAGGATCGAGTAAGATCCCCCAAACCCGCCTCCCCAATATCCTATCAAATATGCTACAAAACCTTAATATTTATATTAATAAAAAAATTATTGTTAAAATATTAATAATTATTTATTTTATTATTTATATTAATAAAATTTCATATTCAAGATTAACAATTATTTATAACAATAAAATATACGAACATTAACAAGGATAAATTCATTTAATTGACGAAGTATTACTTATTTTGAAAAAGTCACATGCTCAATGATCGAAGTATTTTTATCATGTTAATTTCTTAAAATAAAGATTATTAAAAAGAGATAAATTGCCTATGCCAATTACTTATATTAATCAAAACTTTATAATATTTTACATTTTTTTTTAAATGACATATGATATAATTTGGAATTAACCAAATTTTATATATACATTAACTAAATTTAATATATACATTTGGTTGAATTTCATATAATAATTTTTGTAAATATAATGTTTTATTTAAAATTTAATTTGTTTAAATATAATATTTTATTTGAAATTAAAAAATATAAATAAAAACTAAATTATTTTTAATTTTTTTGTTTAACAGAAATAGAAAAGAGATATATATAAAAGTAGCTGTGCACAGCCATTCAATACAAACAAGGTGAACCAGAGTATCTGTGCTTAACAGAGAAACAACACAAAGGGGTTATCCATTGAGTTTTCCTAAACACTTCAAAATGATTCTGTTCAAAACTTTTAAAGCCGGGGGTTGTATAAACCCTTACAAACTGATTGCATAAGAAAAGACAGAAGAACATTTAAACAGAGCTAGACAAAATAAAACTAAGGATTGCCTCTTGGCTGTAAGACTGATTCCTCCTCCATTGGAAGCACGACATCATCAGAGGCTGCATAGACCCGGCTGCTCTGGTTCATGGAGATGAATTTCTGGAGGTCCTCTTGAATCCTGTCAACCTTTCCCAATAATTCACGAAGACTACTCTCATTGTCATCAATGCGTGAATCGTGATTGCTGATCTGAAGCGAGGTGTAACTGACTATGTCCTCCATCTTTTTAACCACCTGAGCCATCTCTCTGTTGTCCATTACGCTGATGGAATGCAGCTCGTACAGACGCCTTAAGTTCTTCTTGATATCCATGAGCCCCGCATTTTCACCATGTTGGGCCATTTCGCTAGCTTCTGTCAATAGAGAGATACGGGCAAACTGATTCTGAATAGAAGGAAAAGGACTTGAAAGGGAAAGAGAGCTATTAAAGCAGGCTCGAAGCACAAGAAGCTCCCTGAACAACAGAAACCCGTTGCTTCCACAAGCCAGTGTTCCCACGTCTCCCTCTTTCCACCCTGTGCACCTGCAACCGATGACCAGTCTGTTTTCCCAATTGCCGAAAAGATAGCCTGATCTTAATGACTGCGAAACTGAGAGGGAGATACACAAGCACGGGGAGAAGGCTGCAAGAGCCACCATTTCTTTCACAACTGAAGGAATAAAGGGAAGGACCTGCCATGGGAGACCTTGAAAGCTCCCTTCTCCTATGCCAGAAATGATATGCAGAAGAAAATGCAGAGCATCGAAAGAACCAGGGCCGGGAAAGGATAAGGAATGAGAAAACATATTGCTTCCAACAGAAGCCATAAGGGAAGCCGAATTGAAGCCGTGAGCATGCGAGGGGGAAGTGCTTAACTCCCCGAAAGGAAGTGCTTTTAATACCAGAGCATTCGAAAGGTGAGGGTGCCAACAAAGGGACCACGCGGCAGTGGAAGCAGGAGAGGTAGGACAAAGCAATAAAGGAGATAAGACGGCGTAGAAAATGGCTGCGAAGGTCGAGAGGGAGGGATAAGGCATGGGAAATGATAGGAAAAAGGAGGGGGGGAGAAAGATAATGGGGGGGCCAAACGAGCCCAAAAGATAGGGGAATATAGAAGAAAATAGGGAGAGAAAGGAGGGATAAGGGGAAGCGGACGAGAAAGGGGAGAAGGATGAAGCAAGGAGACAAGGCATAAAATGAGAGGGAGGCTGACTCAGTTTTCCATGGAGTTGGATATTGAAGGGCCGGAGAGGGGGCTTCCAACGCCACAGATTAGGGAATAAATTTGAGAATAGGGCGATTTCCATCCTGACTATACTGTCCTTGTGAGAGAGAAACTCCCCTGTTAGCCAGACTGTCAGCAGCTGAATTATTGTGCCGAAGGATATGATATGCTTCATAACCACTGGACATAAGAAGCTTCGCTTTTTCATAAAGACGCCGACATTTGACGGCTCCCTCATTGTATCCATTAATTAATTTATAGATGACATGCCTAGAATCCCCAATAATCAAGGCCTTACGAATTTTCTTATCTTTGAGAATATGGAGGCTCTGAATAAGAGCCATCCACTCAGCTTCATTGTTGGTTCTGATGCCGAGACCCCAAGCAAATGTATGTTCCACATGTCCTCCAAGATTCAGAAGAATCCCCCCCGCACCTGCCTCCCCAATTATTTTTAATTTTAATATATATAATCATACTCAATCTTTCTTTCCTTTATATAACATTAAAAATGTAAATATCTTAATTTATTTTTATAATAAAAGCATAAATTTTATAAAATGAAAATTATTTATCATATTAATTTATATCAATCCTTTAATATATTTAGAAATTTCTAATTATATTGTTAATTTCTAATTTAATAGCTTGTTATATTTTTCAATTTATTATAAATTTTTAATTTATTATAAAGATTATTGAAACAATTTTTTTTCTTCCTATATTGATATTATTAATAATAATAATTTTTTTATACAGAGGTTTATGATCAAAATATGTATGTTGACGATGAACTTTGGTCTATCTGACCTAAACAAACTAATTATTTAGTTTGTTTTAAAATTGTACTCCTACGTTTAAAGAGCTTGGAGAGAAGGGTCCCTAACTCATTATAATTTTGATATGTTAAAAGGCTAGAAAGGTCAGTATTGCAACAAAGATTATGAAAGTGAGATTTAACGTGAGTGTATGCAAGGCACTCTAAAAAAATCATACTTAAATTTTTAATATTTCTTATGATGAGTATTTTTTGTTTCCAAGTATATAGATATTTACAATTTTTTTTTCCAAAGTATCTTTTAATTTATTTTAGCTACACCTTGTATGATATTTTTTACCAAATTATCTTTTAATTTATTTGTAGGTGCACCTTCTAGATATATGAAAAAATATTTTTTTTTCAAGGAAAGTTTTATGTTAATAATTTTTTTTGGGTTAATATTAGCTTATTTTTATTAATTTTATTTTTATAAAATTTATATAGATTTATATTTTAAAACAAATATATTTTTGTTTATATTTTTAAACATATCTATATATAATAAACAATTCAAATTACTTAATATAATATTCATTATTATTTTTTAATATATCATAATTGTATTTCATTAATCCAGAAAATTAAAGTATTATAAATATCAAATTATTTAATTAAAAATAGTATATTTAATAAAAATAAAAATATTAATAACATCTAATATGTTTTATATAAAAACATATGAATTATTTAATTAAAAATACTATATTTAATAAAAATATGTATAGTAATAACATCTAATAAGTTTTATATCTTAGTTTTAGATTTAAAAAACAAAGATGGATTGGGTGCTCGCTCTCTATGAAATGCGGCTAGGGTTTCCCTAGCCGCCACCTCTCTTTCTGTTCAAATCCTTAACCCGTAGGTTTGTCACTGAGTTTAGGATGGATCCTTCCTTAACATTGAGAAACCCTAGCCGTCCCCTCTCTTTCAGTTCAAATCCTCAACCCATAGGTTTTTCATTGTGTTTAGGATGGATCCTTCCTCGACGTTGAAGCTTTATGTTGCCACGTCGTTGGGTTTGTTGGTTGCCGCTCTTCGTGGCTCCTTTCTCAGTTGTGGCTCCTTTCTGTTGGTTGTGGATCCCCTTTATGGAGGCTAATAACCAGCTTCAGGCCTTTAAGGCCCTGGTTCAATCAACCACTCCTCAGGTTACTTCTCTGCCCTCCAAGTTTGTGAAAAAGATTGATGAGATCCCCTCTTTGGAGATCTCTCCCTCTAATCCATGCCGAAAAGTGCTCACTCTCTCAGAAAAATCCCTTGTCGACAAGTTTACAGGGTTGTTGCCTAGCCCAAAGGCGGTGGTGCTTTGGGTTACAGAACATTGGAACCCTATTATGCAAGGGCAGGTCTCTCTTTTTGCAGCTGGTAGGGGTTATTTTGTTTTTCTCTTTCTGAATAAAGAAGAACAAGATTTAGTTTTTCAATCTAGTCCTTTCTTCATTGGCTCGAGAGGGTTATTTTTATCCCCTTGGACTCTGGGTTCTAACCTTGAAGTAGAGATTACTTCCGCTCCTGTCTAGGTAAGACTTCCACGTCTCCCACTTCATCTTTGGGGGAAAATCTCTCTTGAGGACATTGGTAATAAGCTAGGGCGCTACCTGGATAGTGTAGATCCAAAAGGGGGTCAATTTTTATGTGACTTCATTTGTGTAGAGGTAAATCTCAAAAAAGGGCTTCTAGAGGCCTTAAAGATTACTTTAGGAGAATGGAGCGACATCCAAGAACTGGATTACGAGCAGATTCCATTCAAATGCAAATTTTTCAATGTTTTTGGCAACTTTTCCAAATGCTTTCCCAAGCTTTCCAAATCTCAGCAAACTTCAAATCCCCCTACTCCTAAGGAAGCAAAGTTTCGTACAGTCACTAATTGACACTGCCCCCCCCGAGGAAAGGAGCCTTTAGTTGCTCAGCATAAGGATACATCTCCTCATGATGCTCCTCCTCCTTCCATTGCAGTCTCACCTCTGTCGAAAAACAAAAAAAGCTTTGAAGTTTTGTAGGAAGTCGAAGCTCAAGATTATGAAACAACGAAAGATCCAGTTCAGGGTGGGACCCTCCTAGATCCTCTCGGCCCGTCGGAGATAGTTGTCGTTGCCCCTGTCACGAATGAATCTTCTCCATGCCTTCCTTTACGCTCCAAGAGATATGCTCAAATGTTAGATCACGAGACTTCAGCCCAAGCGGGGCTCGCTTCCTTAGTCCCTTCTTATGGGTCAGAGGAAAGCTCTGAACCTGAAGACCTCTCAGCCCCTTCTCCTCCCCTCACCAGAGGGAAAAAGAAAAACAAAGAACGTAGGGAAAAGGAATCGGCCTCTAATATTTTCTTGGGCTCTCAAAAGCGGTTGGACCCTTTCATTAAGGGGCATTTTACCTCCCCTTCTAATTAATGTTTTGTTTCTGCTCTCTTCTCTGCTCACAGTTCATGAGAATTTACTCTTGTAAGCAATTATTGTCCTTTTCTCGAAAAAGCTCTAGTAGCAAGCAGGATTGATCTCCTAAGATATTCATAATTCGTAAGAAGGATGACAACACTGTTAGAGGTCACCAGCCCTCTTTAAGTATGTACGCTTCAGATTCTAGTTAAACCAAAAAGCGATTAATACAAATCTAACCGTTCTTGTCTAAAAAAAATCATCTAATAATTTTTATATAAAATATGTGTTTTATATAAAAACATATGAATTATTACATATTTTATATTTGTTGATTTAAGAGTTAAAAAAAATAATGAATTATTTTATATACCTATTAAATATTATTTAACATATTTAAATATAAGAAATCTTATTATTGTTGATATGGAATAAGAGATCTTACAACTGAGGTATTCAAGGCTTCACTTGTTATATTAAGAAAATAGACTCTTTCAAGCAATCCATTTGGTTGGACATTACAAACATTAATTCTACAAAAACCTATACAACACTATTTTATTTTGCACTTATTGATTCTAACATCTAGATAAGAAAAACAATTTAGATAAAGCCTATCCTTAGAATGACTTAGAGCATGATATGTCTAGTTTAAGGATTGAAGATAATATTCTCTTAATGGGTAACTTCAATGATCAAACAACAAGAAACCAAGTTATTTTATTAAGCAACGATGCCAACCCTATTCCTCTATGGTTAGACGAAGACCTTTCTTTAGCTGGAAACTACCAAAGAAGTTATGAAGAGTTAGGGAAAGTTCTAAAGAGATTAAATTTGTATGAACATGTAATCTTGCATTAATTGAAAATACTATAAATAAGAACAAGTATACACAAATATGATTTTAACTATATATATATATATATATATATATATATATATATATATATATATATTCAATTTTCCAAATTAATATCCATTAATATATTACATGATCATTGATTCATTAGTCAGCCATGACAAAAATTTGTTGAATTTTTTTGTGAAAATATGTTGAGATTTGATCTTTAAAATTTGAGTGCGGAGATATTTAATACTTGAAGAACAATTTCACCATTCATACACATAAAAATCATTCAACCATAACATAGGATGTACCCTACGGAAAACCCCAACAAATAATCTCAGTATAATTATGATAGATAGTAGAGAATGACATTTACAATAACATATTGATTTCGACACTCCAGGTGCAAGATACAAAGAGATATAAACACTCCAGGTGTAGATATAGAGCAATAAAGAAGAGAGATCAACCAAGTGAGCTTTCCAGTGTGTCCAAATAAGCAAGAATCACTAGCATGCAAGGTGTAGTGAATCATTGCATGATAAATCAGCCTCCCATGAAAGCTATAGTGAATTTATTTCTTGGAGAATTATGCTGAGCTTTGGTTTCTTCAATCCTACAATACATGATATATGCTTCCTTTCATCTTTGACATCAAATTTATGCTCTACTAACTTCAGAGTGAACTTGCCTCTTAAGTTAATGTAGGATCACTTAGTTAACAAGCTAAATTAAGTGTCATCATGTAATAGGTGTAACTCAAGTGTCATAACTTAAGTGTCGTACTACAAACACTTAATTAATTGAACTGTTGTATTTTAGTTTAACTAAAGTGTTATCAATGCAAAACACTTTAGTTAACTATTCATTCTTTATCAATACTTTAGTTATCTATTCTTAACTGAAATCATGTCGATTGATTTACTTAAGTGACCACTGTGAGTTCTCATTTAATTAAATGATACATACATTGTTGCTTTAACTGAATCTTAACAATATTCAACTGAGGCATACATTGTTACTTTAATTGAAGCTTTAACAATATTTAATTGAGGCATACATTGTTACTTTAATTGAAGCTTTAACAATTTAAGCTCACATTAATCAATTGAAGTCATCTCATGAGAAATTTCAAATTCTCTTGTTCTCTATGCATTTATCTTTATCTTTTATATTTTACTGTATTGTCAATACACTAGTACAAAATGAGGGATAAGTAACAAAAAAAATGACCAAAATCCACATATAAATGACCACTTTTGATTTGATGATCACTGGTGGCTAATTTCCTGTCTCTTATCACGTGATAAAAAATGTGGGACTCGTATTTAGTTTGGTCATTTATGGTTTGTCTTGTGGTCATTAATTTGGTCATATATTTGGTTATTAATTGTCACAATTAATGACCAACTATACAACCAAATTAATTTGGTCATTAATTGTCACAATTAATGACCAAATATACAACCAAATTAATTTGGTCATTTATTATTACAATTAATGACCAAATGTACAACCAAATTAATGACAAAAAATATGACGAAATTAATGACCACAAGACAAGCTATAAATGACCAAACTAAATATGACCACATTTTTGGTCACATGATAAAAGATCGAAAATTAGCCACACAAATTTTCATTTGGTCATTTATACGTGAATTTGGTTGTTCTTTTGTTGCTTATCTCTCTTTTTTTGGCCATTTATCTCTCGTTTTTTGTCACTAATTTAGTCATTTTTAACTGATATTGCAACATCATTAGGGCATAGAGAAATCGAACCACCAACCTCCTTCTTGTAAGGAAACCGCTCTTCTGTTGAGCTAATACCCTTTAAGAATTTTGGAACCTAACACACATAGTCCTCTATAATGGTAAAAATGATCAGTACATACCTTTGAGTATCTAATCGCTGGCAAATGATGATAGATTGTATAAGTTCATAAAATATGATTAAGCAAGTTATGAAACCATGCATGTGGATATGGAAATTATTTAAGACTTTGAAATCCAATAGGATGAGACAAAACCCTTTGATCAACCCATTTTGAAAACTTGTTTGAACCCTTGTAAAAGTACTTGAAGGTTACAACTTAGAGGAACTCAAATTGAAAATTGTTCAATAAGCCATCAAATAAAATAATAATAAAACAAACGTTTCTCAATAATTAAATTAGTATTCAAAAGCTATCCAACATTAAAAATCACAATAGTACAACTACCTAAGCCAATGGCTAGTTCTAGTATAAGGAATTGTTTAGCACACATTTTTCATATTTAGCATCCTTTCAATTGAAATCCATAGTTTAGTTTAACGGGAGCATAAAATGAAATATTTTCTCCATGGATTTAATCATTCATAAACAATTTTAACAAAAAGTTGCTCTCAAAATTCAACTCTTACTATAGTTAAAATTGTTTCATTTGAATATGATATTTACAAAATATCATGTAGAGATCATCTTCAAAATTCTCAAGCATCAGACAAAAGAATTCAGTGATCTTACAAATAAATGAACATTCATCCTAAGTGCATGCAAAGTTAGATCATCCATGACAACATCTATTTTCGTAAATAATGGCTAATATTTCTCACTTAATCATCTTGTGCGCTTGTTAGGTAAATTCATGGATTTCTCCAGTTAAAAGCAATGAACATAAAACCTGTAACAAAAAGTCAACACGACCGAGTTCTGAGACCCTCTTACATCCATGACAAATAAATAAGAGAACAAAAAAATAAGTTGTCAAGTCCATTAGACATTGAAGTATCTAGCAATGTGCATGAGTCAATGCCCTTTTTCTTTTCAATTATGTATTATTTTTTATTTTACAAATGTCCCCTCTACCCAATCAAATTAAGTGTATCTGAACATATTTCTTGCTCCATCCTTGTAGCATATTCAAGACTACTTAGTAGAGCAATTGTTGCATCGAAAATTGAATATTACCTCCTCTTATATCTATATATACAAACAGAAGTTGTTGCATGCCAACATCACTTTAGAAAATCCAAAGATGAATTGAATTTTATGTGAGATTTGTTTGTCCAAGGAGATGAAACAACTCCATTTCAATCAACCCAAAATCCAGTAGCATTTTCAAGTACTGCAAGAAAAAAAAAACAACTATGGACTTGATAAAATATAACATATTGAAACAAAATATCAGGAAATAATAAACAATTTTTTCGACAAAAGCCTAGCTATCCAACCTGAAATTGTACAAAACCCTTCTACCATCCCTCCTCCCCTAAGAAAATCTCTTGAAACATGAAACCTTGCATCAACAAAGACATGCTTGAAATAAATCAATGGTCAACATAGCAGTAAATTATTGGATCCAGTAAGATATAATATTTATATATAAAAAAATTTGGAACATCATAGTTAAAAAATAATACCACAATTTTTCCAGACACATGCATTGGAAAAGTGCTATACACAAATGAAACTTACAGTAAGAACTGCCAAAATGATGACCGATATCTAAGAAATATCCACGTGAATATTTATGCCTATTACATGCAAAATCTCTTGAAATTGCACCATTTGTGCCTCGCTTATAGTAGGAAGTAGTGACTTACATACCTATATATGGAAATATTTGATTCAAATTGAGGACATTCACTCACATCTACAAACCACATAGTAAATGATTTAATGAAATAGAAGAGGAAAAATGAGTCAAAGACATGAATCATAATTTCTGTTTGCATTGTTCGGTTGTGTTAGTCATGCTTATGGTTTTTATTTAATTAATAATGCTGAAATTGGACCTTTGCATAGGTGGACATTAGAAGAACAAAATATTTGCATAAGCACTCTACAATCGAGATTTTAGGGGCCAATTCCAATGTTTATGCTGCAATTATTGGAAATAAAGTTTGCACAAAGATTGGAGATGGCTCATGGTGTCCAAATGGACACGAGTGGTAGCTAGCTACTTGTGGTTATAGATATGCAGTATGGCACAAATAACATTGTTTTTGCATATATTCTTGGAGGTTAGTGTCACAACCGTATCCGATTGTTTGACTTCAAGAAGCGTATTTGAATTCCATGTTGAAGAAATGAATGTATGGATATAATAATTGATGGATGATTTGCAAATGGGTAGGCCACATTTAAATATGGTTGGCCATTTACATGGATGGTCATTTTCTCATATTTACAATTAATGTTTCATTAATTATCCTAAACTATTATTAATTATTAATTATTATTTTATTTCCTATTTATCTTCGTAACATTGTCTTCCCGTTAGGAAAGCTTTTTCCTCAAAGCTTGATTTTTATGATGTTATTCTTTACTCCGATCCTGTGTCGGTATTAGAATTAGACGAGATTTATTCTGCATAGAATTGTACTTCTTTTCCATTGATGATTTTGTAATGTACTATATGACGGTCCCTACACTATTTGGCCCAGGATCCAGTCATCACCGCATCGACGACATGCGTTTTTTTTCTTTTATTTTTTCTGACATTATCAAAGTAACTGGTAGATGTTTTCAACTTCATAGGTATATGATTGAGACTTCTGGAATTGATGACCATGTGACCAATTTTTTCCACAATTTCTACATTTTGTCTCTTTTTCTTGTAGAAAGTTGTTATCACCTCTTGTTTTTATTCCTTCCAATTTGCACTCTGCTGCTTTTGCTTTATGTCTTTCCACTTCTACATTTGGTATATCATGCATATTTAATTATTTTTGGAGGTATGGTTTAAGACCTCCTAAATAGGTTTCAAGTCGGTGTTTGTCAGATAACCCAAATACTTGCGAGGACAAGTATTTCCACTTATGCGTGAATTCCTCAATGCTTCCTTCTTGTTGTAATCTAGTAATATTTTTGAAAAATTCATCTTCTGTGATTCCTTGAAACCGTTAAAAAAACAAATTTTGAACAACTTCTAGGTGTAGGTAAAATTGTCTCTCTTCCACCACATGTACTAGTTATAGGCGTAGCATTCCTTATGCATTGACACATATTTTACCTTCTCTTCTCCATATGTAATGTTGTATATTTCGAAGTACTCCTATCTTTGTTTAACCATGCAACACATTGGCCTTCACTCCCAGTGTATTTTGACAACTCTATTTTTGCCTTAGGTGGGTACACTATGAAAGGATGATATTGATTGCTTTATTCTTTACATTTTGATGGTGGCTGGGAGATACTAGATGATTCTATCGACATATTTGAACTGCTTTGTTGCTTGCAGTGATTTTTATCCTTTTCCTTCTCTACTATATTAATGATAGTGTCTATTTTTTTGTTTAATGATGCCTCCATATATGGAAGTACTTTTGTTTCAATCTCTTGTTTAAGCGTCACATTATTGACCTTTATTTCTTTTTCCAAATCTTCTTGATTCTTGTCGTGTTTCCTGTGTGGAAACGTGAGATGAGGAATCTAACATGTATGAATTGCTGACATGGTTTTTACTAGGAAGTAGTTTTTGTAACACTTCCATTAACGTATTATGGTTCTTAGTCATGGCGTTCAAGTTCTCTTCTATGGTGTTATGTCTTCAGTTATGGTACTCATTTTGTCATCCAAGTCTTTTTGTTTCTCATTCATGATGTCTAGTTTGTCATCAAGTATTATTTCTAATACTAGAACAACTTCATCTTTGATCTCTTTCTTAAGCACTGCATTGTTATTTTTCATTTCTTCCTTCCAAATTTTTTGGTTGGTGACGAGGGCCATGATGTCTTTCTCCAATTTCTCTATTTGCACTTTTAATTCAACCATGTTCTTGGTCCTTGTATGCGGAGGTGTGTACTTGGACTCTATTTTGCCTTATATGGAGGCTAATGACACTTAATGGTTTTTTGATAAGCTTAATTATTTTAATAAATAATAATAATAATAATAATAATAATAATAATTATTATTATTAAAATAATAACGATTTATTGAAATTTTTTAATAATATTATTATATCTAAAATATTTTTTTTTTGGTAAGTAAGCACCCATGGAGTTTCGATCCGGTGACCTTACACAAGGAGTGCCTTAATAGTACACCCATTCACAGTCTATTTTACACCCCATGGGATTATCTAAAATAATAATAATTATAATAATTATATATATTTATATTTTTTTATTATAATTTTGAATTTTTATAAAGTAATTGATATCACAATATAAATATTATTACACAATTTTTTATAACATTTAGGGTTTATGAGGATGGAAGTGGAGGGTTTTGGGGGATTTGAATCCGAACTTATAATAGGAGGAGTGAATCCGCTCTAATACCAATGTCAAAATCGTATCCGGTTGTTTAACTTCAATAAGCATATCTGACTTCCATGTTGAGGAACTGAATGTATGAATATAATAATTGATGGGTGATTTATAAATGGGTGGGCCACCTTTAAATATGGTTGGCCATTTACATGGAGGGTCACGTCATCATATTTATAATTAATGTTTCATTAATTATCCTAACTATTATTAATTATTAATTATTATTTTATTTCCTATTTAACTTCATAATAGTTAGACACTATTACATTGTATTAAAGTAATGTGTATTTAGAAATGAGATTCATGGGAACCATATAGAGATTATACAATAATAAAATTATCATTTATCAATATACTACATAACCATTAGAAAAGATTATTTTGTTTCACTCTATACTGCATTACAAATATGAAAAATCCAGGCATTATAATCAATGTTTTGAAATTTACCAATGTTAATATCAACATTTCTAGCAACAACTAGTATCAATATGACAATTATTTTCTCCCTTTGAAATCACATGTAATTCAAAGAGCTAAGAAATGGGTTTCATGTAAGACATTCTTAACACCAAAAGTGTTTATTTAAGGGAAGCATGGATCCTCAGGCTTGAATGAAATCTATCTAAAAAGAAGGCTGCAAAAGAATTAACAATTCAATGGAAACTGATCAATATATTCATGGTAGAAATTATACACACATGAGGCCAAAAATGGTTAGCATAACATTACATGAATTATCATTGATGTATTTGTAATATAATAGTCATATAATAGGGAGAGTTCAAATGCCTTAGATAGGATTCGAATTCACCAACTCAAACTGACTCTAGTGCTAACTCAATGTCAGAAAATCACCACTAGAGCTCACTAATGGAAGTTTGGATCACTGATTCAGTTTACAATCAATTAAATGATGAGGGTAGGTGAACAAAGGAACCCATACTCTCTTAAATCATGCAAATTGGTTCTAGGATGACTAAGAGTGAGCTAACTGATGGTAATTGTAGCATAACTAAACATAACTAAATACCTACCAAGTTCACTCAGAGTGGGTTCCTAAATTATAGGGATTGGTCCCCTGGACTCCTAAACTCATGCAAAGAGGTGAGTAAGTGGTAGGTTCCCCCTAGGTGTATCCCCCATGCACTAGTGAAGTGATGAAAACCTCATAAGCTAGGAAAATGGACAAATATAATAAATGGGAAAGGGAGGATTAATTAATCCTAATAGCCCACTTTAATCTTAAATTTGGACAACCTGGGCCCTAGAAACTATGACAAAGGTCACCCATACAATATAAATGAATAAAAATAACTTCTTAACAAACAAGGAAAATGGGGAAAACCTCATGGGAGCCCCCCCCTCAAAATCAGCAGGTAAAATTAGGAACAATATACGAGTCAAACTTTTACACCAAGAAGAGATATGAGATAGAAAAATATATTTTCACTGAAGGACATTGTGATCATATCTATAATATTCTCCTTTGTAGGGTAGTAATTCATAGTGATAGCTTTAATATGCACTAGTTCCTAAATATAGTGCATGTGTACTTCAATATGCTTTGTCTGTGGCTTTTGAATTGGATCACTAGATAGATTCATGGTACTATAATTGTCACAATAGAGGTATACTCATGGAGAAGTGTGAATTACAAACTCAGTCAAAATCCCATGCAACCAAACTGCCTTAATAGCTTCATTCACAACCCCCCTATACTCTGCTGTAGCTGAAGAGAGAGTAAGAGATTCTTGCTTTTTGTTTGACCAACAAATCAGTAGAGATCCCAACATGAACAAAAATCCTTACGTATATTTCCTGTCAGTACTATCACCAACCCATTCTGAAATAGTAAAACTAATCAGATCTAGTTGTGCACCAACATAGTAGTGGATCCCAAAATCTCTTGTACCTTGCACATAATGAAATATGTGGTTTGCTAATTTCCAATGCAACTCACGTGGCTATTGCATGTATCTAGAAGCAAAAATCACAAAATAAGATAAATTTTTACTCGAATCGGTGAGGTAGAATAGGATACCAATAAGTTGTTTGTAGAGTGTACTGCCAATCGGTGGTGTGGAACCACCTTCTTTCAACCTGATGCCAGATAGGAAGGGGAAGGGTGCAACTTTTTAATTTTTCATGTGGAATATCTTACTATAAGTATCTAATGTATCTATACTGTGTAATCATGATTCCTGAATCCTTTTGATTTAATTCGAGACCAATGAACTGCCTTAATAGTCCTTAATCATTCATGGAGAATGCTTCACTCAAAGATGACTTGATGCCTCTAAATCCAACAACAGGGCTACTAGTAATGAGAAAGTTATCCACATATATAAAAATAAATAATAGAAATCTCCCTTTCTGCTTCATTTAAAAATTGCAGTCATATTTGCATCTCTCATATTTATGTGACATAAATAAAGCATCCATTTTGGAATACCATGCCCTTGGGGCTTGCTTAATCCCATAGAGATATTTCCTCAGTTTTTAGACTAAGGATGAATATTTAATGCACCCCTCAGGATGTCTCATAAGATCTCCTCTTCCAGGTCACCATGGAGGAAGGCACTCTTCACATCCATGTGATGCACCTCCCACCTCTTTGAAGCTGCAATGGCCAAAACTATCCCTATGGAGTCCATTCTTTCTACTAGAGTGAATGTCTCATTGAAGTCTAGTCCATGGACTTATGAGTATCCTTTTTCCACCAACCAATACTTGTACTTAGTTTTTGTTCCAGTAGTAGCTAGCTTGGTCTTGTAGATCCATTTGAATTAAACTAACTTCCTCCCAAGAGGCAAAGTGACAATCTCCCAGGTTTGGTTGTCATGTAGTGATCCAAACTCCTCATCCATAGTTTCCTGCCATATTGGATCATGGAAAGCATCTTTGTATGACTAGGGATCCAATCCCATCATCATGAAACACCTCTCTGGGAGAAGGGGATCTGAATGGAAGAGTACAACATGTTCATCTTGATACTAGGACCTCGTTCTTCCTTTCTCATTTGGATCCCCAGCACTAGTCCCAGATGCTTCAATGAGCTTTTGGGCCCATTTAGGCTTCTGATTGGGAGTAGGTGTTGGATCTAGATATGGATATTATTGAGGTTCAATCTCAATCTCAATATCATGATGGTCTTATTCCTCATATTTTGAATCTGAAACATTAGCCAATACGTCATCATCTATAAATGGAAATGAATGAGAAATTATACCTTCTTCTTCTTCGGTTGACTGTGGATCATGCACCTGATCTTCTTCAAACTGCACACTACACTCTATGAATAAATTCTTGGTTGCAATGTCCATAAAATTATGTTCCTTAGCATAATTTGCATATCCCAACAGTATGTATTCGCTACTCTAGTCTTGGAAGGATTTCCTCTTGTTAGTAGGAATTTTGACCCAAACTTTGGAGCTAAAAAATATCAGGTGTGATACATTGGGATTATGTCCCATAAATGATTCAAAAGGATTAGCACTAATCACTTACTTGTGGGGCACCCTATTATGGATATATGAAGCACAATTGACTTCCTCATCACACAAATATGGAGGAAGACTTCTTGCTTCTAATAGGCGTGTAACCATCTCTTTCAAGGATCTGTTCTTCCTTTGAGCTACACCATTATGATGTGGTGTGTATGGGACTAAGTGTACATTTGAATGCCTAATGATACACAAATATGATAAAATTATATTTTTACATACTCACCTCCATTGTCAAATCTGAGTGCTTTGATCTTCTTTCCTAGATTTTTCTCAACCAAGGCTTTGAAAATTTTGAAGGTCTCAAATACCTCAGAATTCTACTTTAGAAAGTATACCCAACAATACCTTGAACAGTCATCAATGAAGATAAGAAAATATTTGGATCCATTCATAGTTGTTGCAATTATAAATCCAGAGACATCAATGTGAATTAGATCTAAAGTGGAGGCAACTCTTCTTGCCTTCCCAATCTCATATCTTTTTTGTGGATGCTTCCATACCAAGCAACTATGCACGCTCCTTTAGAATATTTTATGAGAGGAAATACCTCAACCATCTTTTGATTTTGAAACTGTTGGAGATACTTGAATTTTAGGTGGACAAATATGTCATGCCAAAAATTGCTTGTGTGATTGGCATGTGTCAATAAGGAACTTGAATATGAATTAGGAAGAAAGTGAGAAAATGCATATGCCTTGAAGGCATGATTAACAACTCCTTTCTCTATTAGATGTCCAGTAGATATTTTTGAGATTCCCATTGTGTCAAGATCAAATGAGACTCTCTTGGGAGAGCCAATATGTCTCATATGGTACACATGCAACAAGTTTGCTTCCAGGGAGGGAACATAGATCACATCATGGAACACTCCAAGCTCAATTTTAATGGAGCCTTTCCTGACAACTGGGATTTGAGAATCATCTCCCATATGGATGCTTGGTGCTCTAAAGATATCCAGAGAGGTGAATGATTCTTTGCAGGAAACCATGTGGTTGGAGGCTCCAAAATCAATGAGATAGGCCTTTGACTGAGTGAATCATGCTTGCAAAGCATGTCATCTCTCGTGTTCTTCTGTCTTGTCACCAACATCAGACTTATTTGCACCTCCAAGAAAGGAAATGTTGTTCTATTCAAGGATCTTAGACATATCATTGATGGTATTCTTCATAAACTGATTCTCTGGATGAAATCCTCTCTTGCGGTAAGATCACTTGGCTTTATCAAAATTAGTGTGCTTATCTTTATTGGAACCAGAGGCTCCATCTAAAGGATTTTGCTTATCCTTTAGATTCAAATCACTATTCTTCTTCTATTTCCCTCTTTTCTTCCCCTTTTATTGCACATACTTAGAATCTCCAACAAAGAGAGATTGATTCTTGGCAGCTTTGAGAGCTCCCATCTGAATCAACTTATCTTGTTATTGTATTAATGATTCTGTGAAGGCATTTTCCAATTGGGATTTGTCAATAACCAGAGTGGAAAGTAGATACAAACACTGAGAATTCTTAGCCCATTTTTTTTTAGAATGGAGAGCACAAGCTACTCATCCTTCTTCTCAATCCCACACTGCTTGCATTGCATGAATAGGGATTTGAATTTAGTGAATAATTGTTGTATTGTTTCAAAATTATTGGGCTGTAGTGCTACCAACTAATTTTCTAGGATATGCCCCCTCAACTCATCTTGTTTTTCAAATAAGGATTCAATCTTATCGCATACTTATTTTGGAGTCTTGAGTCCATTAAGATGGAACAACAACTCCCTGGAGATGTGGATGCACATGAAGCCAAAATATTCATCAAGATTATTTAGATACTTGTATTTTTCAAGATGTTGCTGAGGTTCAAATTCTCTACCCATGGAGACCCTATACCAACCCTTGTTGCGCAATATAATATGCATATCTTCCCTCCAATCAAGAAAATTGAGGGGTGTAAGAATTATGGGAGTCAGAGCCATTGAATTCTCCATTTCACAACTTCTAGAACAAAAAATCAAGAAATCTTCGAATGTACATGAAAAAACACTTGAATCTCTTCAATTTTCTATCAAACCAAATCAAACACTCTCCACTTCGACATGTGCACTTTTTCTTGGTACATCATACATGGAGAGACTTCTCTGGACATAATCTGGAGGGAGCAAGGAAATTATTCCAGGAATGATGTGGAAACCAAATGGATTCTAGCACATAAATGGATGTTTGAGAGGTTTGTTGTGTGGAAATTGAACCCAAGAGATAGAAAAATTACACTCACAAAATTGCTAATCAAACATGCAAAGTTCACACCAAAGGAGACTAAAATTGGAGCATAATAGTGATCTGTATTCAATAAGTGTACAATAGCCATCCTTGTCAAGTAATAGGCTTCTGCAATATATCATTACATGAGAGAATCAAATGCATAAATATTCCATTTGAAATAGTAAAAAACTAGGCTTACTAAATCTAGTCAAATCCCCCATAGGTGCATAAAGCAGTTTCCAAATCTATGAAGATGATCACGAATTTGCTAAGTCAAGTGGGAAAGATAAAGAGGGATGGAAAGACATGTCATGCATGCTTTTATTTGGATAAAAGGAAGGAGGATGACATGGGAAAAAAACAAGTCAACTACATCTAGTCTAGCTTTACCTTTTTCCTTCAATCAGAATAAAACAAGGAATCTTTTCAGAAAAAATAGATACGCACTTTGGAGGATATGGAATAAAAAAAACATGCTAAATTTGGTTTCCATGATGTTTTCAAAGCGCTCAATGACTCAGCTTTAGCATGTCTTGACTTCTAGGACTTGTAGAAGGAAACTAGCATAGAATGAAATCTAGGAAACTAGGTAATACGACAAAAATAATTAAAATTAATGTCTAAGGTAGGTAACTATGGGTTGATTATTCTAACACCCTCCCTTAAGCCTGAATTTATGAGTAAATTTTAGAAAACTATAGGTCCTAGCAACAAGGCGTAGTCACCCTTTACATACTGCTTGTCCATACAACCAAGCAAAGAGGCAAAATCCCAGTGGGAAAATCCTCCCTTAAACATGGACAAGAAAAACAAAATTTTTGGAAATCTTGTCATCAATCATGCTTCACAACATGATCGACAATCCCCAACAATTATTTGAGATTTCTAGAGGTCTTCTCACAAAAAATTTGGTGAATATGTCTGCTACTTGTTCTAAAGATGCACAAAAGAGTAGATCAATGGTGCCATCATGCACAAGCTGTCTGATGTAATGCATATGGATCTCAATGTGCTTGGTTTGCTATCTTTGAACTAGATCATTGCATATTCAAATGGTGCTCTGACTATCACAGTAGATAATAGTTTAAAACTCTGATTTGAAACCACATTCTCCAAGTATCCCCTGCAACCAAAAACATTGAGTTGTTGCATTTACAGCTCCTGTATAATCTACTTCTGTAGATGAGAGTGCTATGGCACCCTGCTTCTTGCTTGACCAGCTGATTGGTCCTTCTACAAGCATGAAAACATATCCTGATGTAGACTTTCGATCTGTGTTGTTGCCTGCCCAATCACTATCAGTAAACCCAATCAAATCAAGATCAAATTTTTCTTTGTAGAAGATCCCATGATTTCTTGTTCTTTGAACAAAGTTTAGGATACTTTTGGCTGCTCTCCAATGGATCTCATGAGGCTGATCCATGTATATTGAAGCCACACTAAATACATAAGATAGATCAGTTCGAGTGTGTGTAAGATAAAGAAAACACTCAATAAACTACCTATACAGTGTATTATTTACCATAGGAGAAGAACCTGCTTCTTCAAGATTAACTCCTGAAAGGAAGGGAGTCTTGCTTGGTTTGCAATATTTCATGTTGAACTTGTTTAGAAAATCCAGAGAATACTTGGACTGATGTACTTTTATTCTATGTTGGGATTGAGCAATTTTGAGACCCAAGAATTGGCTTAACAATCCCAAATCTGTCATAGAAAATGCATGATTCATTGCATCCTTCAAGGAGGCAATCTCTTTCTTTGAACTTCCTGTAATCAGAAGGTCATCCACATACAAGACAATAATAATCAAAGAACCATGAATCAGCTTCAAATAGACGTTAGGATCAAACTTGCATCGAACAAAACTCAGTGATAGCAAAAAGCCATCAATCTTGGCATACCAAGCCCTGGGGGCTTGCTTGAGCCCATACAATGATTTCTTTAACCTGCACACTAAATATGGATTAGAAACAAACCCTTCAGGTTGTTGCATGTAAATCTATTCATTGATATCTCCATTTAGGAAAGCACACTTCACATCAATGTGATGTACCTCCCACTGCTTGGAAGCTGTAATGGCTAGAGTTAGCCTTATGGAGTCCATCTTTGCCACTGGTGCAAAGGTTTCATTGTAGTCAATAACGTGTACTTGTGAGTAGCCCTTGGCCACCAATATTGCCTTATATTTCAAAGGTGAACCATAAGCAGAAAACTTAGTCTTGAAAACCCACTTACATTGAACTAGCTTCCTCACTGGGGGAAGATCAACTAGTTCCCAAGTGTTGTTCTTCTGGAGCGAGCTGGATTCTTCTTTCATGGCTGTTTTCCATATTGGACCATCTGCTACATCTTCATATGTATTTGGATCTGATTCAACCATCAGATATCACTTCTCAGCAAATAGAGGATCTTTCACACAAAGGGCACTCTCAAATTGAGATCTAGTCCTCCTTGTGTCACTAGGATTTGCAGCTAGTTCCCCAGCTGCTTGAATGGTATTTGCTGCCCATTTTGGTCTTGTAGGAATGTTGGGATCTACAATCAAATAATCATTATCATACATATCAGAATAAGCAAACTCATTAGTCTCTCCACTTACAATCAATGGATCTAGTGGTGAAGAAGACTCTCCAACTTCAACTGCTACTAAAGGCTCTTCTTGGAACTGAAAACTTCTTTCAATGAAAATTTTTTAGTGCTCAAGTTGATCAGCTTGTACCATTTTTGAATCTTTAGAATACCCAATGAATAGGAACTCTTGGCTTTGAGGCTGCAAAGTCTTCCTCTTTTTAGTTGGAATTCTAGCCCAAGCCTTTGAGCCAAAAATCCTGAAATGGGTCACATCTGGCTTGTGCCCACTCCAAGCTTTGAAAGGAGTCATACCATCAAGCTACTTATGAGGCACCCTATTTTAGATGTAGAATGCACAGTTTATAGCCTCAGCCCAAAACTTTGGTGGCAAAGTCTTAGCCTCCATCATGTAGGTTGCCATCTCCTTCAATGATTTGTTCTTTCTCTCAGCAACACCATTTTGTTGTGGTGTGTAAGGGATTGAATGCTGCATCTAAATAACTACATATTTACAATACTGAATGAACTCAAACTTGGCATACTCACCACCATTTTCAGATCTGAGGATCTTGAGTTTCCTCCAAAACTGGTTTTCAACCAAGGCTCTAAAGACTTTGAAGACGTCAAAAACTTTAGACTTATGCTTTAGGAAGTAAACCCAACAATACTTGGAAAAGTCATCTATGAAGGTCAGTGCATATTTGGCTTAACTCATGGACATATGAGGAAATGGACCAGCAATGTCACTATGGATCAGCTCAAGAGGTGCAGAGGTTCTCTCATGACTATCTTTCTCATACTTATGCTCTGGGTGTTTTCCTAGGATACAACCTTGACAGAATCCCTTAGAAAACTTGATCTTTGGTAACCCTATGACCATATCCTTTTCACTCAAATCAGAAAGATACTTGTAGTTAATATGGCCAAATATTTCATTCCAAATCTTGCTTGCTTCATTATCATGAATCACAAGAGTAGAGGGGTTTGAGTAAGGTAGAAAATGGGAAAACTTGTATACCTTTGAAGTTTGATCTACATCACCTTTTGCTATGTCTTTACCATTCAAAATATCAGTGATTTAAACATCATTAGTGGAGAATATGACCTTCTTTGGAGACCCAGTATGATTCATCTAATAGACTGACAAGATATTAGAGGCAAGAATCGGAACATACAACACATTATTGAACTACCATGGTCAAGATCAATCCTTCCCTTCCCCAAACTGTTAGTGAGAGAGTCATCTCCCAAAACTATTGGTGGACCTTTCGACATGTCAAGAGAGGAGAATATCTCTTTTGTCGAAACCATATGTCTAGAAGCTCCAGAGTCTATGATGAAGCTAGGTGAGCTTGACGTGCCAGCAACTTAGGCATGCACTCTCTCTCTGTCCTCTGAATTTGATCCTCCTTCACTCTTCTTTGAGCAATCAAGAAGGGAGATGTTATTCTTCTCCAGGAGTTGGGTCAACATGTCAATTTTATTTTTCATACAAGAGCTCTCAGGATGATATCCCTTACTGTAGTATGTGCACTTGCTCATTTCTCCTTTGTTCTTCTTCTTCTAGGAGTTCTTCTTGGAACCTTGGGGCTCCTCTTGAGACTTGTTCTTGTCTCTCTTTTGCTCAGGTGGATTTTTATCCTTTTTCTTAATTTTTGAATCCACCTTTGAATCTCCAGTAACCAAAGCTTGGTCTTTGGAAGGTTTGATGGTGCCCATCATCACCAACTTATCTTGCTCCTGTGTGAGGGATTCCATGAACTCTGCAAGCTTAGGCATCTTCCAGGCTCGAGCTATCAACTTGATGGCATGGAAGGTCGAAAAAAACACTGAATAGTCAGGACCAAGTTTAGAAAGTATGGCCAAAACTATTTTCTCTTCCTTCTTTTCGATCCCACACTGTTTCAACTGCAAAACAAGGGCCTTAAACTTGGAAAAGTAGAGTTGCAATGATTCAAAGCTACCGGGACTCAAGGAGATCAGCTCATTCTCGATTTGATGTCCTCTCATCTCATCTGTCTTTCCAAAAAGCTCTTTTAGCTTCTCCCACACTTCATTAGGTGATGTCAACCCATCAAGATGGAAGAGGAGGTCTCTTGAAATGCTCAGACACAAAAGACCATAGACCTAATCCCTCCTGTTTTTCCATTTAATTTTCTCTGCAGCTACATTGGGCTCTCCCTCTGTTGCCATAGTTACCCTGTAGAGACATTTTTCTCTCAACAATATCTCCATCTCAGCTTTCCACTCAAAGAAATTGAATGGAGTTAAGATGATCTTCTGAGATTGGTCCATAGCTTAGAAACTATTCCCTCCAGTCAACAGAATGCGCTCCCAGTCAAGATGTAGAACCTGCAATAGAAATAAGAAAAGAGAGAAATAGATCTATAAAGGCTCTAATACCATGTGGAAATTTAACCCAAGAGATAGAACAATTACACTCACAAAATTGCTAATCAAACATGCAAAATTCACACCAAAGGAGACTGAAATTGGAGCATAATACTGATTTGTATACAATAAGTGTACAATATCCAACCTTGTGAATTAATAGGCTGCTTAAATATATCATTACATGAGAGAATCAAATGCATAAAGATTCCATTCAAAATAGTCAAAAAGTAGGCTTACTAAATCTAGTCAAATCCCCCATAGGTGCATAAAACAGTTTCCAAATCTATGAAGATGCTCATGAATTTGACGAGTTAAGTGGGAAAGATAAATAGGAATGGAAAGAAAACTCATGGATGTTTTTATTTGGAGAAAAGGAAGGAGGATGACGTGGGAAAAAAACAAGTCAACTACACCTAGTCTAGCTTTTCCTTTTGCCTTAAATCTAAATAAAACAAGGCAGTTTTTTAGAAAAAGTAGATATGCACTTTGGAGGATCTGGAATAAAGTAGACATGCTAAATTTGGTTTCTAGGATGTTTGCTAAGTTCTCCACGACTCATTTTTAGGGATCGAGTGGGGATCGAGTGGGCCATGGAAAATGCAGCAATCATCAACCTTAAGCGGCGACAGATGACCTTCGAAGGAAATGGCCTGCGCGTTATCATACCCCTCGACCCATCCCAAGGAGAAAGATATCTGGAACCACTCAGAGACGAAGGAGAGCAGGATACTCTAGACCACATCTACAACATTACAGCTAAGGAAGAAGATTATGTCGAGCCTGATGCCGACGGCGTAATGGATTGGCAATGTGATAGCTTCTGCATGTCTGATTCCGACGATGGTCTAGAGAATTGGCAGCATCGACTGTACGAGCTACATGGCCATAGGTGCGCATGAATCACTAAGTCTCTTAGATCCCTTAGTGCACAGCCCCGAGCGTTGCCTACATATGTTGGGTTGACAGAGCCTGAAGAATGTATTACACGTGTGTCAGAACACACACCTGAGTCACAAAGCATGCAGAATTTGGAAACCACACTAGGAGCCACCACAGCAGGGTGGACCAGTCATAAAAAGTCTCAATCACATTAGGAAAATTGCCGGCAATTAATGTGCTCCAGACTTCTCAGACAACCTCAAGCGGTGTGCAGTGGGTTCAACGGGCCGCGTAGCCCTCAGGACCATTTGAGGCAGTATTATGCCGCACAAGACAACATACCTCGCGCGCAGTGGGAGCATATGTTTGTGCACATCCTAGAACCTGTAGCAAAATACCGGTATAGAGAGGCCAAGCTCCGCAACGATACTGTAAGTAGGGGTGATCTTGGTAATAAATTTTTGTTCACATTCTCTATTAACAAAAGTGGTCCTGTTTTAGATCTAATTGTCAGAGCAACCCACGACCAGGCAGCTAATAAACCAGCAGGACTTGCGTACCAAACCAAGGGACAAAGCCAAGATGCCAGCTCACCAAGCCTAACAGTCCTATCGCAAATATCACCAGGTTCGGTCGAAGGGCACTACTACGGCGAGGTTTCTTTTTACCCCGACATCTCAGCTATGCATCGGCCGAAGATCAGAAATACAGCGAGGCTCACAATCCGACCATTGAGACGCAACCCAATTGGTGGTGGTAGTGTTTTAATTGCCTTAAATTCCTGTACTGAGACAATTATCGGGAATCGGGTAACAGTTGGATAGGATTTTCGTAAGATATGGTGCCTTCAATGCTTAAGTTAGGGCAAAACGTATTCTGCAAATCGATGAGATTTCTAAGTAAACCCATGACAACAGAACGAGAGATTGACGACTTAGTAAGAGAATTCAAGCAAGAAGGCCTGATAAGTTCTTCTAATCGAATGCCTGCCTCTGTTCGCTATGAAGAAGCCCCACCAGCACCACCACGGCCGATGCAGACTCGGTCTGCTAGGAAAAAGTGCCGAACTGAAGTTCGCTCCAAGTTCACCCAAGATCGGCAAAGGAGAATAGGGAAAACGCCGGCAGCACACCCTATGGACCCCCTCAGCTCAGCAAAGGTACCGACAGGGGATAGGGAGAACATTGCACCTCCACGGCCACCGTATCTCCAACCTCTCCGCCCAGACACCAAGATTCCCTGACGGAAAAAGCAAGTCACGTTAACCACGCCCTCGCTACCATCAGGAGTTCAGCTAGTCGGAAGCATGACAGGGAAGATAGATAGGCTCAAGTACAGTGATCATGACACAAATGACCATGGAAAGTTTCCCCAGTTTGCACCGGCCGAATACATGCACCGTGTCAAATACCCAGAATATGATGTACCCCTACTAGAACTGCAACCGTGGGCTGCGGGCCTGGATAATGCTGGCCTACTCAAGGTGCTTGATATTCCACATTTCGGTCGCGGCATACATGTGACTATCATGGCCAAACAGTTGCTTGCGTTAGTGCATGACGGCTATTTATGGGTAGGAGACCAGCAAATCCCCATTGATGCCGCACTCATCAATAAGATCACAGGGTTACCTATGGCAGGACTTGATCCGGGAGATGAATTTCCCTCAAAGCATGAGGATACAAAGCTTGCGCAAACCATGAAAGAACGGTTTGGCTTGACCAAAGGGAAACGAGGGTATCACACCTCCACGATTCAGGACCAGCCTATTCGCTTCGCAGCTGAACTGTTAGCCTGCAAAGTCGTCTGCAAATGCAGGCCTACTGAGGTACCTGCTCCTGTTATTCGGCTTGCCATGAGCTGTGCCAAGGGATACACTTACAACTGGTCCGCATTCCTTGCAAAAGAATTCCTGGAGGATGTTCGCGATGCACAGGAAAAAGGTAGACCTTTTCATTACTCCTGGTTGTTAATACTTATTGCATTAGTTGGGTGGAAAGAACCCACGGAAGTTCAGTTTGTCGAAGTAAACCTAGGCCGCCCAGAGGCATTAAAGTATGCCTCCCTCTGGCTATCCTCGAATAAGGAAAATAGCAAATGACGAACAATGGGTTCGTCTATTATGCCATGAGTATCAACATGGAGATTCTGCGAACACCGCGGCTTTCCAATGAGCTGTTCTCTAAATATGAAGGTGCCATGAACTTCAAGGCTGATCTTCATCATGTGTTCATTCAAGCCCGTGCTGATCCACGACATCGATGGTTTAAACTACCTTATGTAGTAACTGAACTAGATATCACGAGCATTGTTCAGCTATGGCCAGCTGAGTGGTTGCAAGATGTCGGGAAAAAACCCTCTATCCCCGTCCCCCTAGCTACAAATATTGGCGCAGGTACCAGTCAGGCGCAGCAGCAAGACCCATTAGAAGATAGTGAAGACCTGAGTGATTCGCAGATGGATGGCGACAGCCAGGACGACGATGATAGCCAGGATGATCAGGATGAGGAGTCGTGCAAAACTCTATCAGATCTTAGTCCATCAACCAAGCGCAAGTCACCAGAAGTAACAGAGGTACAAAAGCCACAACCACGCAAAAAGTCAAAAGCGTCGAAGGACAAAAACATTGAAGAAAATGTCACTATAACGCTAGATGAGCTGGAGCAGGCTTTAGAAAAATCTACTGGGACGCTTACAAAAAAAATGGTCCGAGTTTTCCCAACTGCATCTTGCCGGGCTCACAGGTATAGTGAACAGGGTTTCGGAGCTAAAAGAGTTAGCCGCAAAATCAGCGACCAGTACTGCGACAAGTAGCACTACAGCGACCGCGCAGCAGGATCTTAGGCAATGGCCAACCAGAGATAACCGAGGCCAAGTATCAAGTGCAGCTCTGATATTCACTGATGCAGACTCTCGGTCCCAGATGCACATGATTGTCGGGATCGATTATACAAAGATGACCATGTCCGAATTGCACCTCTGCCAGCTAGCAATCACAAAGGAGATCCAGGCACGAGACCAGTTGTCCCAGAACCAATTGGACGACATTCTCAAGCAACATAAAATAGTCGCAGCACAACTAGAAGAAGTGGCATGAAAGAAGACCGATGCTGAACATAAAACAACTACACTTATGCAAGCATTGGACGAGGCCTGTCGAAGTCTTTCGGAGTTCGACCTACAAGGTGCAGAGGAACTGGAACAGAGGATTGCTAAGCTGAGAGACCATGCCCAGTAGTCTCACAGCGATATTGACAGGTTAAAGACAGAACACCAGCACCAGATCGCAGAACTTCAACTGCGCATCCCTCCTGAGACCCCACCAGAAGTCTGGGAACAGCGTCAGAGGGACATCAAGGCCTCCGCAACTAAAATATCAGATAATACAGCTAGCGTTGCCAAATTGCTGGAAGACAGCATCGAAGCGTGGGCGAAACTCCAAGACCATCCAGATATAGGAAGGATCCAGGAATCCATCAAGATACGCCAGGCAGAATTAGATGCAGTCAGAATGGAAATCAAGACGCTGCCACCCATGCAGAAGATGGCTAAAGTGAAGCGCAACAAGGAACTTCATCAGGAAATTGAATCTAGTAGGACAAGGGTAACACTACTGGAGAGTTCACTCCAGCCCTTGGTTGATGAAGCATTGGAATTGAGTAATACTGCAGAAAGCCAGCTCAAAATTTTGAAGAGCTACGACAGTTTTGCGCAGGAACGCGCTAATACAGATTCATCCTCAGTATTACAAGAGTTGGTGGAAAGGGAGAAAGCAGCTGATGACATACTACAGAACCTCAACAGTCGCTTCAACACCCTTGCGCAGAAGATTCTCCCACCTGAGACGTCGCAGGGTGTCCCGGGACGGGCCACTAGTGAGTCTTAGGGGCCTGTTGGGACGCATACTCCATGTTTAGGTAACTCCGCGGTTAATGAGAAAGTTTGTAGGCGGAGTTACGGATCAAAACAGTCTTAGGGGTGTCGAGAGAAGTTAAAACTCCTTTTTGTTTGTAATAAACCCTTGGTTTAAATCCAGGGTTTAGGGTTTTGGGTGCCCATGGTTTAAGACCATGGTTTTGTAAAAACGCGCAGTATAAATAAGCGCTTGTGTAAAGAAGATAAGTTAGGTTTTATGATGTAAGAAATATTAAGGCAAGGTTAAGGTTGATTTTGTAAAGAAGGTTAAGTCCCAGCTGTGTGCGTGGACGACCTCTGCAGCTGTGTGCGCAGAGGGTTTTTTGTAAGAAGGATTAAGGAAAGATCTGCAGCTGTGTGCGTAGAGGCCTGCTGCTGTGTGTGCGGCTTATTAAGGACTGAAAGAATCTGCAGCTGAGTGCGCAGATCAAATTGCGGTTTTGTAGCAAGTTGAATAAAACGCGGTTTGGTGGACGTAGCCCCTACACTGGGGGTGAACCACGTTATATTCGGTGTTGTGGTTTCTTGTGTTGTGTTCTGTTTCTGTTATCTTTATGCATTAATAATTATATATCTGATAATATAGATCACTGCTAACTAATAAGCTTCGCTGTGAATTCCCTGTAGTGGGTTAAGCAAGTCACGGTTATCTATCTATCTGCGAACTTATATGAGAATGAATGGTAAACTTTGTAGTTACTGATAGATAAGGTTATTAAAGGCTAAGGTACAGTAATCCCCCTCTTTGCTTGCAGAAACCTGATTCTGCGGCACCCCATAGCTGTTTCGGGTGAGACTGCAACCTGCGCGCAGGTTGTTGCCGAAAGGGCCAACACTGTGGGTCTTTTGTTGGTGCGACATTAAAGGATTAAACCCAGGTCTGCCCTATTTCCGAACACAATATCTCCATCTCAGCTTTCCACTCAAATAAATTGAATGGAGTTAAGATGATCTTCTGAGATTGGTCCATAGCTCAAAAACTATTCCCTCCAGTCAGCAGAATGCGCTCCCAGTCAAGATGTCGAACCTGCAATAGCAATAAGAAAAGAGAGAAATAGATCTATAAAGGCTCTAATACCATGTGGAAATTTAACCCAAGAGATAGAACAATTACACTCACAAAATTGCTAATCAAACATGCAAAATTCACACCAAAGGAGACTGAAATTGGAGCATAATACTGATTTGTATACAATAAGTGTACAATATCCAACCTTGGAATTAATAGGCTGCTTAAATATATCATTACATGAGAGAATCAAATGCATAAAGATGCCATTCGAAATAGTCAAAAAGTAGGCTTACTAAATCTAGTCAAATCCCCCATAGGTGCATAAAGCAGTTTCCAAATCTATGAAGATGCTCATGAATTTGATGAGTTAAGTGGGAAAGATAAATAGGAATGGAAAGAAAACTCATGGATGTTTTTATTTGGAGAAAAGGAAGGAGGATGACGTGGGAAAAAAACAAGTCAACTACACCTAGTCTAGCTTTTCCTTTTGCCTTAAATCTAAATAAAACAAGGCAGTTTTTTAGAAAAAGCAGATATGCACTTTGGAGGATCTGGAATAAAGTAGACATGCTAAATTTGGTTTCTAGGATGTTTTCTAAGTTCTCCACGACTCATTTTTAGCATGTGTTGACTTCTAGGACTTGTAGAAGGGAACTAGCATAGAATGGAATCTAGGAAACTAGGTAATAAGACAAAAATAATTAAAATTAATGTCTAAGGTAGGTAACTATGGGTTGATTATTCTAACATGTTGCTAGCTTGAAAACCTGCTCTGATACCATGTTTAATTTAGTGAATCATGAATCCTCAAGCCTGAATGAAAGCTATTTGAAAAGAAGGATGCATAAGAATTGACAATTCAATGGAAACTGATCAACAAATTCATGGTAGAAATTATACACACATGAGGAAAAAATCGTCAACATAACATTAAATGAATTATCATTGATGTCTCTATAATAAAATAGTCATACCATAGGGAGAATTTGAATGCCTTGGATATGATTCAAATTCAACAACTCAAACTGACTCCAGTGCTAATTCAGTGTGTCAAAATCACCACTAGATCTCACTAATGCAACTATAGATCATTGATTTAGTATACAATTAGTTAACTGGTGAGGTTAGGTGAACAAAGGCACCCACACTCCCTTAAATCATGCAATATGGCACTAGGATGTCTGAGAGTGAACTAACCGATGGTATTTAGAGCATAATTGAACATAACTTAATACATACCAAGGTCAACTAAAGGAGACTGTTGGTGACACTCATAGTGGGTTCCTAAACTATATGGATTGGTCCTTGGGACTCTTAAACTCATGAAAATAGGTGCAGTAACTGGTAGGTGGCCCCTAGGTGTAGTAACTCATGCTTCATAGTGAAGAGATGAAGACCTCTTAATCTAGGAAAATGGATAAAAATACTAAGCAGGAAATAAAAAAAGCAAGGTATCAAGTTAAATATTATATATGAATTTGACTTCAATTCCTTGATTTGTTGTTTCCAAAAATTTTGCATGTAAACCTTTTATCGAAATTTCTAGTTTTGTTGTGCAATGTTCAGGTCAGGTACTATTACTGAACTCGATTAATCTGCACAAATATAATTGAATTCTCTCAATACAAGCACTACGCCTTCCTTTCCATTTCTTTCTTCTTAAACCTTTATCAGAATTCATAGGAAAATTTTGGGGGTTAAATTATTCCATATATGCATCAACTACTCTACTCTGAGTCTAGTTTCAGTCATAAAGAATCCAACTATACTATACAAGCAAGGCTTGTGAGTACAACACTAAAATATAAATGATATAGAAGATTTTATTTACAGCCAGAGACCAATTTAAAACTTTATTCATAACCATTAAGTATATATAAAATTCTAATCATGAAAACCATAAAATATTCTAATTCAAATCTAGAAATCACATACATTCCTCAATACTATCATAGATCATTCAATATCAATGAGAAGACATAAATATTAAAACAATCACACACACACATTTGATTACCATAGAAGTTGTTGCACGCCAACACCACTTTAGAATATCCAAAGATGAATAAAATTTTGTATGATATTTGTTTTTCTAAGGATATGAAACAACTCCATGTCGATCAACCCAAATTTAGCAACACTTTCAAGCATTGCAAGCAAAAAAACACAGTTATGGACTTGAGAAAATATAAAATATTGAAACAAGATATTAGGAGATAATGAATAGTTTCTTCAACATAAACCTAGTTATCCAACCTAAAATTACATGAAATCATTCTACCATCCTTCCTCCCCTGAGAGAACCGCGTGAAACACGCAACCTTACATCTAAAAAGACTTGCTTGAAATAAATCAATGTTCAACATAGCAGTAATTACTGGAGCTAGTAAGATAGAATATTTATAGAAAAAAAATTGGAACATCATAATTAAAAAATCACACCATAATTTTTCAGACACATGCATTGGCGAAGTGCTATACACAAATGAAACTTACAGAAAGAACTGCCAAAATTATGACCAAAACTTGAGAAATATACATGTGAATCTTTATGCCTAACAAATGTAAAATATCTTGAAATTGCAACATTTGTGCTTTGCTTCTAGCAGAAATTAGTGAATTACATACCTATATATGGAACTATCTACTTCAAATTCAGGGAATTCACTCACAACTACAAAATAGAAGAGGAAATAATTTAATGAAATAGAAGAGGAAAAATGAGTCAAAGACATCAATCATAAGAATTTATGCCTGGATTGTCCTTTTGTGTGAGCCATGCTTATGGTTTCATTTAATTAATAATGCTGAGAGTGGATATTTGCCTAGCTGAACATTAGAAGAACACAATATTTGCATAGCCGCTCTACAATCCTGATTTTAGTGGCCAATTCCAATGTTTATCATGCAATTATTGGAAGTAAAGTTTGCATGAAGATTGGAGATGGCTCATGGTGTCCAAGTGGCGGGGAGTGGAAGCTAGCTATTTGTGTTCATAGATACACAGTCTAACAAAAATAACATTGCTTTTGCATATATTCCTAGAGGTTAGATATTAGTATATTATATTGAAGTAATTTCTATTTCCAAATATGGAAATGAGGTGCATGGGCACCATATAGAGATTATATAATAATAAAAGTGATTATGTAAAATTTTCTAGATTTTTATAGAAACCAGAGGATTTTTTATAAGAACATCCTATGTTGATATTCACTATCATAGGAAAATAAAGAGCATAGAATCATATAATGTGTACATCAAAGTCATTATAATGTGGTTCATCAAGAATTGTGCTTAACTTAACAACTTAAGATAACTCCTTGCACTTTATTTCCCCAACTATGGGTAAGTTTTGAAGAGACTGTATGATTCACAAATCCCCACATAACTAACAATGCCATTGGATTTTCCATGATTCACATCAAACACAGATATATTTGTTGAAGATGATTGAGATTTATGAATACACTTTCTTTGACTTTTATATTGATGAACATCCTAACTCTTGATTAGAGGAACTTTGTTTTTTTTGTTTAAAAACAACACCCTTAATTTTTTGCTAGAGCTAGGGACTTATATTTTATTCACTTTATCCTAAAGTGAATTACAAAATATAATTAACTCAAACTATTGAACCTGTGTAGAAGTTCATGCTTGAGCTACATTCTCCAATGGATGTCTCATTCATTCTTTTTTTCTACAACTATTTCCTAAGTGTTATGTATTTTCTTTGAGGGACAACATAATAAATTTCGCATCATTTATTTATCCTGACAAGACTATTAGATGTAGGTTGAGCCAGCTAAACCTGCATAATATGCATGTTAAAAGACACTTAACCAATTCAACCCTTCCTTTTTCACATTCTCACCTTTCCACAATTGCTAATAATTTTACATGGACAAAGGTTATGTTTGCACTAGTCACTGATACATGGCTTGTTATTAGTTATTACAACACTTAAGATTTGAACAAATTTTATATTATTTTGGTTTGCTTCTAGAATCTGAGGTTATCTAGGATTTCACACTATTTGGGCTAATTCTTTGGCTATAATGTGCTTTAGTATCGTTTTACAAACATAGATTACTGAGCTTAATGTATTTGGACTAGCATTGGATTTTATATGTTGTTTTTGGATAACAAAATTTTGCCAATACACAATAAGGGTTCTATTTGTTGTCATTTTAAAAGATAATCCTATGATTAGGTAGTAGTTGAGTTTTAGGCAATGTTTATTTTTTGTCAATGCGATCTCTGTTTTTTTTGTTCATATTTGGAGTGAACCCTTGTGATAGGAACAATAGTTTTTTTTTTAACTTTATTTTTGTAGATTTCCTTTGTTGACTACACCTGTGGGAATTAAATATGGTTTGGCCTATTTTGAATCTCATATTTATAGAACATGGTTGTATAGATATTGTATGAGATTTCCTAGGTCGATGCTTCATAGTGTCACTCTACTCATTTATGAAAACTTGAGCATCAAGATTGATAAATGACCTACTGAAACAACTGGCAGTAGTGCTGGAAGACCTTTGATCTCAGGTTTTTATCTTTGATAACAAGTTTGCAGGGTTACCAAATTTCCTTTGGGTGGGTGTCTGTAGATCATAAAGACAAATCCTTGTACCATGAGCCATTGGTCTCTCTTGAAGGAATCTGTACACTCATTCCATATTCAAATAGATTACAAGAACATTGTTTCCAACATCTAAGTTGTTCACATAAAAATGATCCCCACTTGGGATTATGGTTGTCCTTTGTATCTTAAAATATCTGACAGTTGCATATGATTCCACATTTGCTTGATTAGGTACTGAGCTACTTAATCATAATTTATTGAAATTTCAATGAATTTATCAATGTTCACAGACCTTAGATAGTTCACATTCAATATATATTTCACTTATTAATTGCTATCTAGTCACCACTGGATGAATATTGCAAAATTCCAAAAGAGAATTGGTTCACTAAACACCTAGAGTATTTATAAAGGCCTAGAATTTTTTATTTAAGGCATGCAAAATAGACATAGATTATAGATCCATTCATGCCAAAGAAGGAAACCCCTCCCATATAAGTTATTGTGACTTACAACCCCTCAAGGAGACGCAAAGGAAACACACATTATACAAGTTTTAATTCAATATTTATGGCCCTCAGTCTGGTAACAGGCAAGCTCAGTACGGTACTTCGTGTTGGTGTAGGCAAGACTAGTGCGGATATATATGGTAGAGAAGTGTGTACTCAAGATGGATTTTGTGCAGCACATGACAATCCCTATAGCTTTTTGGTCTCCTCGAGAAGTAAGAACCTTGGTATTAGAATTTGAATACCATTTAGATATTCAAGAATATAATTCTAATAATGTTTGCAGTAAATGGAGAATGAAGATACAAACTGAACAAAACAAACCACACAAGAAACAGACAAGTATTGTTCAGGAATTTACAGTATCATTCACAATAATAATATCCAGTGTTACAATAGTTTACATAGGAAAGAATTCAAATGCATGGAGTATGAATTCGAATTTCCCAAGTGGATTAGACTGTAGCTAATTGAATCTCTAAATCATGGTCTCTCAATCAATATCAGAGTCCAATAGATCAACTCCCAGATGTCCAACAACTCAAACAAACAGTGACAACTAGTTAACTCAGTGCAATTGAGTGTGGTAGGTGGGAAAAGGCGCCTACTCCACATGGCACTAGCTAACTATTTGTGAACTAAATGAAAGTAATTGGGGAATAACTGAGACTAACTAGTACTGAATCCAACTAACTAAAGTAGGTTGGTGTTGGGATTCCCAGCCTGACTCCTAAAATGTAGGAATTGGTTTAGGAGGCGCCCAAACTAATGCATGCACATGCAGTAAGTGGTAGTTAACCTCTAGTAATGTTCCCCACACTCTAGTGACTGGTACATGTGGCCTCATTAGGCCAAGTGGACCCAATTGTACTAGTGGACCCAATTAATTAATTAAGGTTCCTAAGTTAGGAAAAATTAATCTAATAGACAATATGGTCAAGGGAGGATTAATAATCCTAACACCCCCCCTGAATCCTAACTTGGAAAATGGCGGGCCTTGGTAATAAGACCATAGGTCACCCAAATACAATCTACAATATAGTAAAAAATACTGCTTAATACAACCGAGGAAATAGGGGAAAACCTCATGGGAACCCCCCTGCCCCCCCTAAAAAATAAGCAGAAATACAAATTTTGAAAAACTTGTGAAAATATTTGCTCCTACTATGCAGCAGAACTATATTGGCTCTTTTGTGAAGGTGAACCCATGAATCCAAAAAACATGCTTATGTCTGGTGGAATCTTCCTCTTTGGAAGAAGAACAATGTACTCAACTGAATCAGAAATATAAACAACTACACGGTGAAAACTGGACCCATGTAGAGAAACTAAAATCATCTGAAGAGAGAGCAAAGGTTCTTGAGAATTAGAACCATGTGAGGAACACCCAATAAAATGATATATTTCAGCCGTGAACAGAAAACCATGAGTGGTAAAATTATCCCCAACCGTTAGGAGCAAGTGTCCAAGCAGATGGAGAATGTCTCCCTCTTAACTAGTTCTATGAGGAGATGAGCATGTGACCAAAGGTAGAGAAGCCCTGGGACTGTGGAGAGAAAATTATTGAGCTCCATAATCTATTATAGCTTCAAAAATATCCAATATTTCACAAAATATGATATCATCGAATTCATAAGAAAGAACTAACATCGAATCCTCAACAACAAAATTGAAAGAGACTTGCGGTGCTTGATTTGTCACACCAAAATTGGTGAAACCAGTTATAAGAAATACTGAAAGATATTGAATCTTGAAACCTAAATCACATATTATCAGATCAGAAAATAAATCATATCCAAAAATATTCATATCAGATCCAAAACTTTGCTCCACCGAGACGGTAGATGCACAATTTTCTCCTTTAAAATTCGGATTTTCGGTGCATGTAATCCTGTAGAAATTTACTGGAAGCTCTATATTAATAAGAGTGAATGTATCGCTCTTATAATCTGATATTATTTCCATAATATCAGTGTTATTACTGATATGCACACCAAAAACATCATTATAGATAGAGAAATCAAATTCCTCTATTGTTTCTGAAATAGTCATCGGTAAACTATGAACAAAATTTAAAGAATTACTAGAGAAATTTTGCAAAGAATAGGAAGAGTATTTTTCTTCACAAACAAATATTCAAATGTCTTGTTCTAGATCATCCATGTTAGGAGGTGAGATATCAGGGATCTCATACACTTCTGGAGCAGCAAAAGAAGGAGTCACTCCAAGGAGACTTTCTTCCATTCGAATTGATTATAGGGGAAAATATGCTTCTTCTTCATCTTCAACAATTTGCTTTTCTATAGGAGAGGGAATGAAATCATCATGATGGATTTTATCTGAAACTCTCTCAACATATAGGATTTTAGATTCATCTCCCATATGACTGCTAGGTCCTCTTGATAGAGGGAAGGTGATGAAGGATTCCCTGGAAGCAACCATGTGGTTGGATGCTCTAGAATCTATGACATAATCCTTCAATGGAGAGAGAATAGCATGCAAGCATATCTCATCTTCTTTAGTATGCTTTTCATCATTTGACATTGATGCCCTTTGTGTAAGGGAAATATTGTTCTGTACACATAGATATTTCATCTGTTCAAGGGTCTTCTTCATGCACAAGTGTTCTGGATGAAAACCCCTCAAATAGTAGGGACACTTTTTTATTTTTCCTCTTAGAGCTGAAGGCTCCTTTGGAAGTTTGCTGATTTGTTTAGGTTTCAAATCAGCTGCCTTTGTCTCCTTCTTCTTTGATTTCCCCTTTGATTGCACTTTGGAAGAGTAAGAAACTAGGAAAGCTTGATCTTTGGATGTCATTCAAATCAACTTGTCTTGCTCCTTGATTAAGGACTCAGAAAAAGAATCTAATGAAGGAACCTTCCAATCATGAAAGCTTTCCCACTTGGAATGAAATATGGAAACAAACATAGAATACTCAAGGCCTAGTTTGCTGAGTATGGAAAGGACATTCTGCTCATCCTCCTATTCTATTCCGCACTGTCTGCATTAGAGTACTATAGAATTTAATTTAGTAAATAATTTCTCAATATTCTCGAAACTGCTGGGATGTAAAGATACCAAATCATTCTCCAGAATGTGTCCCCGAAGCTCATCTTGTTTGTTAAACAAGATATCAAGCTTCTCCTAGGATTCTCTGGGAGTCCTCAATCCTTCTAGGTGGAAGAGGAGATCTCTGGAAATATAAGTACATAAGTACCCAAATGCTTCATCACAACGGTTCAGAAACTTGTTTCACTCTACCGGCTAATGAGGCTTAGCCTCCCATCCATGTATGATCCTATGGTAGCCATGCTTGTGCAAGGCCATATGCATATCAATCCACCAATCAAGATAATTGGAAGTTGTGAGGATCCATGGTTCATGAGTTTGAGAACTCATAATTCCTTCGACTGGATGTACTGCAAAACTTCACACAAGCTACGTAGCACCTATCAATTTCACTGCAATAACACACCAAAACATATGAACTGTTAGAATCATGCTTTTCCTACCAGCATGAACATGTTTTTAGGGTTTTTCATGCCCTCTCTGTTGCTCTGAATAAATCCAGAGCTTGCAAATTTCCATAGGGGACTTCTATGGAAACCCAGCTGCTTCTGATGTTCGATGGGGAGAAACAAGCATGAAACGTGCCTGAGAAGGCTCTGATACAATACTAGAATTTGAATACCATTTAGATATTCAAGCAGATAGTTCTAATAATGTTTGCAGTAAATGGAGAATGAAGATACAAACTGAACAAAACAAACCACACAAGAAATAGACAAGTATTGTTGAGGAATTTATAGTATCATTCACAATAATAATATCTATTGTTACAATAGTTTACATAGGAAATTATTCAAATGCATGGAGTATGAATTTGAATTTCCCAAGTGGATATGACTGTAGCTAAATAAATCTCTAACTCATGGTCTCTCAATCAATATCGGAGTCCAATAGATCAACTCCCAGATGTCCAACAACTTAAACAATCAGTGACAACTAGTTAACTTAGTGCAACTAAGTGTGGTAGGTGGGAAAAGGTGCCTACTCCACATGCATCCATGCATTATCCATCCAAGACATGCGCTGGCTAACTATCTATGAACTAACTGAAAGTAAATAGGGGGTAACTGAGACTAACTATTACTAACTCCAACTAGCTAAAGTAGGTTGGTGTCGAGACTCCCAGTGGCTCCTAAAATGTAGGGATTGGTTTAGGAGGCACCCAAACTGATGAATGCACATGTAATAAGTGGAAATTAACCTCTAGCAGTGTTCCCCACACTCCATTGACTGGTACATGTGGCCCCATTAGGAAAAGTGGACCCAATCGTACTAGTGGACCCAATTAATTAATTAAGGTTCCTAAGTTAGGAAACATTAATTTAATAGACAACATGGTCAAGGGAGGATTAATAATCCTAACACCTGGCTGTGATTCCCCTTTCCTAAATTTATAGTGATGGTGAGCAGGTAATTTGTCCTGAATGTTTTATGAATTTGAGGCCTTAAGACTTCCGTCATTACATTCCTTTGTCTTTGGATTCAATCCTATAATGGGTGATTCTAAATAGGTGAGCATATTGAAATGGAAGAGACAAGTACGTAGTCAAACAAAAGTCACAAATTCATGCAATGATAATGGAAACGACAGAACAAATGGAAAAGTGGGAGATAATGACATTATAATATCAAATTGTTGGAATACGAAGGGAAGATATATACTAGAATAGCAAAATGGAACCACATATCTATAAATATGAAATTTTGTAAGGACATATTCCCTTACTTGGTCATCATGATTCATTATGCATGTCACAATTGGAAACTAAATCAATTTGTTGACCTACAAGGTCATGCAATGAGAGACACTCTTTTATATGATTTTTTAGGGAATTTTCCACATAAAACCACATAATTTAGAGAATCCTTTATTTTGTTCCTGTATTTTCTTTTTCTTGCAACCCCTTTGTATGCCTTTCTTTAAGAAATTGTTGTTTTCCTGGAGACTCTATATTGTAATATATTGTACCTCTTCTTCATACACAGAAAGGAAAAGCACTGAAATGTACTAGGAAAACATGACAAGATGTTGGTAAAGAAGCACAATATAGGATGCTCATGAAATTCCCAATAGTGATTCCTTTATCACACCACTGGTCTAGAATATTCTATTTTCATATTTGTTTATTGATGTAGGAATGCACAGGCTCGCCTAGGTTTTTCTTAATTGCCCAAACACTAGCCCAGATCTGTTTGATCACATCTAAGCTCCAAAATGAACATGTGTTCTGAGGTCAAAGAAGAAAAAACATGTACATGAGTGACTAGATTCATCCTATTACTAAAAAAGAGGTTGCTAACTGCTGTTTGGATCCACATACTTTCCCATATATCTACTAGAAGGATGAAAAATGCACATGTAAGTTGAGAATTATCTATGTTTTGTTTTTCTAAGGTTTAAACATGCACATGTTTCCCCAAAACATGCCCATATTGAAGACATGGGGATGTCCTCTACTACTTCTTAATACTTATTCCCATACGTGACTAGATTTGGAGACTATGGCATCTTAATGTTTCAACACATTGTTAAATCATGTTTCATACTGTGTATTAAAATTTAAGGCGAAACTCAATCCAAGGGTACAATTTAGAATTGTGAGATGATGCTGCTAAAAATTCTAGTTGAATTTTAGATCCTCAATCATGGGAAACTCATATGTTTCAATTCCTGGAAGAAACTCCAAAACAAATACACATGTTGTTAATGTTAGGTAGAATTCATTGATAATGTCCCTTTCCATCTTTCATTGGTAATGAGATAATAATAAGACATGCATGTGATAATTTAATTTGACATGGTATTCAACTAAGGCATGAACATGCCATCGCACTAAAAGTGTGATGTAAATCACAAGTGGAAACCCATACAAAATGAGGGGTAACACGCCTCAAATCTCTAGCAATTGGACCAAGCTGAACTAGTCCAGGCTTCCTCATGTCGAGAGAACCTTGATGTAAGAGGATCATAAAATATATAAAACAATGAAAGATGCAATAACTCTGAAGATTCATATGTGTGCTTGGATATGAGTGAATGGTATAGGCAAAGCATGACTTCGAAGGCCAGGTTGGTCAAGAACTATATTTTTTTCCAATAGTTACGAGTAGAAGTGAAAACAATTATTTTAAACATTTGGATAGGTCAATTGGATGATAAGTTGGGGATGATGGCCTCTACTAACTCGTTAGTGTATCCATGACTAGTTACATCCTCTAATGTTGCTTTGATTAAACTATATAACATCTTGTATATGGAGTGAAGTCTATTGTGAGTAATTTATTACTAAAAAATTGGTTTCCTACCATAGGGAGTGTCATTTGCAGACCAATTGATTTCCTTAGCTCTCTAGCATCAATTTACTGATATTTTGGTGGTCCTCAAGTGGAGGAACTGCTACATAAGTAACTTAAAGAATATCGATGCAAGGGTGAGTGGACACCATAGGATATAGTGCTCATCATGACCAAAGGAGCATGTTTGTAGTCATACAAGGAAAACCCCAATTGGTTGCCTTTCAGTTCATGGCTTCTTGTTTTTTTTACTTGGTGTGCCATCATGTCTTGATGTAGTATATTTTACTTCAGTAAATTAGGTTGTAATATAGTTCCTTACGGATGTTTTACTTATTATTTTTTAAGTACCTTATTAGGAATATTTTGGCTATTTATTTGATCCGGATTTATGTAGGAACGCAACAGAATACACAAATAACCATAGAAACAATATGCATCAGAAATAACACTTCATTTCATTAATCAATAACTGAAACTTGTTTACATACAGAATGGAAATAAACTAGCTACAGTGCTGGTAGCTTATCTCTGAGAAGAGATGTGGCGGCTACATGCCTCTGTACTCCGTGTTACAATGAGGCTCGAAGGCCTATATATTATTGAGAAACATTGGAAACCCTACACATCTAAAAACCTAACCCTAGGAGGTGAAATGAATTAATGTGGGCCCCGTTGGGTAACTTGGTACATCAATTTCCCGGGGTCGTAACTGTAGCATACTACCTCCGTTTGATGCGCATGATATATTGTTAGAAAGATATGTTTAAGGACTACATCCATAAATGAAAAATACCAAGGTCAGAATGGACTCATATTTTCCTAACCATTCGATGCCGAAAAATGTTGTTTAGGGCCTCAAAATGGTTCCGGAAGTTTAGGACCTAAAAACTGCCAAAAATAGTAAATTGTGCTACAATTAAGGAAACTGGAAAACTGAAAGAAACAATGGTGGGGGTCTAAGAGGAATAGGTGGGTGGACACCAATATCCTCCTGGATGATTCATCCCCCCTTAGGAATCAATGGTCCCCATTGCGTTGAGTTCCTCCATGAGATGAGGAAACTTCTATTGAACTTGGTCCCTGGTGAAGGAGTTGGCCTACTTTAACAAATCAATATAGCTGGATATTCTACTAGTGGGTGTTCTTGATCTGTGTTTCCATAATCCTATCAGTAGTGGCTTGTTCCATGTAGTCAGGGTTTAACTCTGTTGGTGTGAGTTGTTCTGCCATGTCTGATGTGTCCAGTAGAGGTGGAAAGTAGGGCCGAAGGCAGTCCACATTGAACACTGGGTGTAGACCAAGGAATGGTGGAATACTGAGCTCAAAAACATTGTCCCCGACATCCTTGGTGATGGTGTATGTCCTATATCGGAGTGGGTGAAGCTTGCGGTGGGGTCCAGCGAGGCACTCCTTCTGCAAATGTAGCCACACTTTGTCACCCACCTGGAAGTTGTGTTGCACCTGATGCTGATCATGTCACTGCTTGTTCTTAGCATTGGATCTGTCCAATATGGCATGAACTTGTTGGCGAATTTGCTGAATTCGCTCAATGAAGTAGTTTGCCTTGGAAAATTCAAACTAGATATGAGCTGAATCAGCTTGAGTAGCTATAAATGACATGGCTACGTCAATGGGACATAGTGGCTAGAATCCCAAGCCCACCTGAAAGGGGCTGTGGTTGGTTGAGCTGTGGAGGGCCCGGTTATAGCTGTGTTGTACATAGGGGAGGCTCTCATCCCATGTACGTGGATGCTTTGAGTTGTACATGCACAAAATGTGTATGATCATCCTGTTGACGACCTCTATCTGGCCATTAGTCTAGGGATGGAAAGCTATGGACTTTGTGATCTTGGTGTCTAGCATTGACCATAGGCTAGACCAGAATCTACTAAGGAACCTGCTATCCCAGTCTGAGATTATAGACTATGGGATCCCAAAGTGTACCCATACTCATTCAAAGAAGAGTTTAGCAGTGGCTTCTGCTGTGATATTCTTCTTGCAGGCTGCCATTATGGCCATCTTTGAGAATTTGTCAATGACCACAAACACACAATCATTTCCGTGCTTAGTATAAGGAAGGCCTGACATGTAATCCATGAAGATGGATTCCCAAGGTCGACTAGGGGTAGGAAACATAGTATAGAGGCCTTACTTCTTGATGGATGGTTGGGTAATGGTGCAGGCAGTGCAGGATCGGATGTACTTCTCGACGTCTTGTCAAAGTTTCAGCCAATAGAAATACTTTTGCAATACTGCCATTGTTTTCTCGACCCCAAAATTCCCAGCGACCTGACTATAGTGTGATTCCCAAATCATCTTGGTGCGCTCACTTGAAGGGACTTGAAGGAACACAAAGGTGTCCCATGTGACACAGTAGTACATCCTAGAGGTGAAATTTTGGAACTTGGTTTCCCTCCAAGAGCGTCTGGTATGTGTGGCTGAATTCTGGATCACTCTTGTAGAGAAGCATCCAATCAGAAGTCTCACGCCCACAAGAGTTGAGCATGGTCATTATCGCCATGATCGGTGGTCGGCTAAGGAAGTCTGCAACATTATTAGTGCTTCCCTTCTTGTACTTGATGTTCAAATGAAACTGTTGTAGATATGTGGAACACTTCTGATGGCGATCGTTCTGTAACTTCCCTTGTGTCTGCATGAACTGCAGGGGTCAGTGGTCTGTGTGGATGATCATTTCCTTCCCCAAAATGTAATGCTTCCATTGTCACCAAGACTGTACAATGGAATACATCTATTTGTCATAAGTGGGATATTTGCGGACGGTGTCAGACAGTGTCTCACTGTGATATGCCACTGGATGCTCTTGTTGAGTAAGGACTGCCCCAATAGCATAGTTAGAGGCATCTGTCTTGATCTCAAATGGTTGTTGCAAGTCTGGTAATGTGGGCACTGGGGCACGGCATAGGTGATGTTTCAATTCTACAAATGCCTTCTATTGAGTTTCTAACCAAAATAATTTTGCTTTTGCTCCTCCCTTGGTGACTTGACTCAAGGGCCAAGTGATATGAGAGAATCCCAACATGAACTTGCGGTAGAAATTAGCAAGGCCAAGAAAGTTGCGAAGCTCTGTTAGAGTAGTTGGGGATGGCCAATACTGAATGACTTGGATCTTGGTTGGATCCAAATATACCCCATAGTCATCAATAATGTATCCCAGATACTGAACCTGGGTCATGCCAAAAGTGTACTTGTCCAAATTGGCACACAACTTGTGCTGCCGCAATGTTTGAAGGACCTGTCGGATGTGGTGGATGTGTTCTTCCCAAGTCTGGATGAAGATCAGGATGTCATCCAAGTACACTACTACAAATGAGTTAGTGAATGGCTACAAGATGTCGTCCATCAGTCTCATGAAGGTTGCAGGAGCATTCGTCAGCCCGAAAGGCATGACCAACCATTCGAAAAGGCCCTCCTTGGCTTTGAAGGCAGTCTTCCACACATCGATCGGTTCGATCGGTACCTGGTGATACCTGAAATTTAAGTTGATCTTGCTAAAATATTTTGCCCCTTGAAGCTGGTCCAGGAGGTCATCAATCCGTGGGATCGGGTACCTATTCTAGATAGTGATCTTGTTCAGCCCCCGATAGTCAATACAGAGTATCCAAGTCCATCCTTATTCTGTACCAACACGATCGGGCTCCCACAGGGTGATGAACTTGGCTGGATGTGACCCTTCTACAGTAGCTCCTGAATTTGCCTCTTGGTTTCATCATTCTCCAAAATAGAACGACAATAGATCAGTCCATTTGGCAGCGACGCACCTGGGGTCATATTGATGGGGTGCTTGACCTGATAGTGGAGAGGCACCTTGGTGGGTGAGGTGAATATGTCCCGGTACTCCTCCATGACCTTGTCCATTTGTTGTTGTCATGCAAAGGGGCCCTATCTGGAGGTGGTGGCAACGATATTCTTCTTTCCTTGAGGGTGGATCATCAAGAAAACAAACTTCTCGGTTTTGGAAATGAGCTAACTGCGTTGTTTTGCAGTAACCAAAGAGATAGCGGCAGGGGGTGGTACCTCTGGTATTTTGTACAAATTATTTCCCAACGTAATAATAACAGCACAAGGTTGGGACTCATACACAGCATGTCGCTTCCATAAGTATGGTTGACCTAATAATACATCACAAACATCAAGAGGAGCAATATCACATAATACCTCATCGGTGAAGGGCTTGATGTTGTAGGGAAGTCGGCACTGCTGGCTAATGCAGAGATCTTGTCCTTGGTGAAGCCACCCGATGGTGTATGGCTGTGAGTGTGTTGTGGTTGGCAAACCCAATTGCTTCACGACCTATGCTAAAATCAGGTTCTTTTGGCTCCCACTATTGACAATGAACTATAACGGGGAACCCTTTACCCACATCTGGGAGTGGAAAAGATGCTCCTCCTCCTATGAATCTTCTGGTTCTTCCTTTTGGATCTTCATGGTGGCAACGGTGGCGTTTAGGGCCTCAAAATGGCTCCGAAAGTTTAGGACCCGAAAACTGCCAAAAATAGTAAATTGTGCTACAATTAAAAAAACTGGAAAACTAAAAGAAACAATGGTGGGGGTCCAAGAGGAATAGGTGGGTGGCCACCAATATCCTCCTGGATCATTATTGTAAACACATTTTTTTTCTTTCCACAAATTCATATGGTTGCATGGAGAGGAGTATGGAATAAAATAAGAATTGGTGCCACTAGTGTATTCCAAGCATGTATACTAGAATCTACATTAAGAATCTTGTAGAATCTTCCCAGGACTACAATATACTATATTCCAAATAGTAGTGCCACAATAACCAAAATAAGAATTTCAACCTAAATCTTAAGCCTTCATCAAGGTCTCTAACTAAAAACATGAGATATGATTATGGAAGCAACCATGTGATCAAGTGCAATATTGTTACAACTATTTTCAAAGTTATAATTATTTGGTTTATGACATAGGTTCCAATGAGAGAACACAAAATTCATTAACTAATAAAAGGAAACAGATTTTGACCTTGGGATTTTGAAGGCTTTCACAAAGTTCCATTTTATTAATGAAGATTATGTATTTATTAAACATATCTATATATTTTTTATATCGCACATTACACATTTACAAGATGCACACAAGAGTATACAAGGAAGAAAATATTCCTAAGATAGCTTGGATCATGTATCCTAATAGACTGTTCAAAATTTCAATTCTGTCAACATAATTTATAAGAAATTAGTTTTTGCTCCCGCATGTTCTTGTGGTTTTCATGATATGGGATACAAGGAAACAAACCCATTTTCTATACATGTTGATGCCCTGCATGTTGAGATAGTGGCCATGAATGTGGTTATTAGGATTGATGGGAAAATGGTGAGACTAATGATAAGAGAAGATTATGGATTTCCTATTACACTATCTCTCATTATCAGATGCTTTTCAAAAGAATATTGAGGTGGAAATTAGCATACATATCGTTTTAGTGCATGAATTGTGTCTACCAAAATACTTGTGAATAAAATAAACCTTATAGGCTAATATCTATTAAATTACTTCCACAATTATTCTGGAAGAAAACCTATCATTTAAAATCAATGTAAGTGATTTGGACAGGAATGAAGAAGGAAGATTTTCTAATCCTTCTAGCTACTAAACTATCACATTCCTTCTAGGATATTATCCCATAAAAACGTGGATACAAAATATTTTCCCGCAACACAAGTTATTTAAATGATGTAGATGTTTTGGGAAATTGAAATGCTCCATTTAAATGATGTAGATATTTTGGGAAATTGAAATGCTCGTTGGATAACCTAGAAGCAATTTCCTTTGTATGGCACAAGATTTCGGGTCATAGGAAAGTTGAAAGCTAATTTATACTCAAAGGACGATCCTTGCGAAAGATGAAAAAGGAAATGATAGAATCTCCAAAATTATAAGATGGACCTAATGTCCACAGGAACAAAACACATGCAAATAAATATATTCCCTTACAGTTTCCTTCCCAATGAAACTCACATTTAACATTAAGGGTAGCTGAGCAATCCATGACATGCTCGTCATTTTTCCATACTAAAATATTATGTATCTAACATGGTTAAGTTGATTGACTGTTGGTGTGGATGTATTACAAAACTGAGGTTTTGAGATTCATATCTTAAGTTCAAAGCTCATGAGGGTTTGATGGTTTGGTGATTTGGTATGAAATGGAAATGTTTAGTTTCAAATATTCGGCCGTTTGACAAGAAGTATACCCACAAAAATCAGTCTTGACACATAAAGAAAAATAAATAAAAATCAAATAACCAGAATCCCTCCTTGGACTACAAGAGAACAAGAAACACCCAGAAGATATGACTCCATGACACAAATTCATCTGATTTAGAGGTAAATTCAGGGGCCATGGATACACTTACTAAAAAAAAATAGATAAATAAATAAACCCTACCCTCTGTAAACTCATTTTAACAAATATAATCATACATGGTGTTACATGTCTCTTTCCTCAAAATCATTGTATGGAGAAGATTCCCGATATTGTTCTTTCATAGAAGGAGAGGAACCCCATTCATCGGAACCCTTGTTGTTTCCTTCATATCTTCCATCTTATATTGTCATTTTTAGATCATGAAATTTCCCCTACTGACCCAATCTATACTTATTTTGTCTGCCTTTGCTAAGAAAATCTACTAAAAACTGCATATGTTTTCTCGATTCCATAGAAATTGAAGTTTTTTTCATCGTAAAATTCAGAACCCTTGGCTGAGTTGAATGGAGAAGCTGGCCACTTGAAAGGAAAAAAATAAGTACTAGAATGTTGAATAGAAAAGGCATGATCATGGATTTCATGGGATTTTCACCATGAAAATAAATAGAGAAACCATTGATGTTCATGTTTTTGTAATCATTTTAGCTATAAGGCTTGATTAAAGGCGACACTAGAAGACAATTGATGCCAACATTTCCTTGAAAACCAATGGGAATATGCTATTATTGATGCTGGTGCTACTACTGCCTATTATCCCAGAGAGACTATTGAATTGAGGAAGCATGATAATGAACACATATTAGAAGTATCATACAAGGGCACAAATGGATTCACATGAATCAAACAATAACTATGACACATGAGTCTTGCATACCATTTCCTTACATGATACACTCAGCTACTACAATACAACTGATAAAAAACAATCCTATATTGCAAATACTCCAAAAGGGAACACAAAAATGGTAGCTCAACCTACATATCAAACGAACCTGAAACACTAAGGTCGAGGCCTTAAAAGGAGTTGTAGTCCACACCATAGGTGGCGAACTATCTA
>LPNX010437096.1:15053-79231 GCA_001517045.1 Pseudotsuga menziesii | reverse complement strand
ATTTTTTTTTTTTTTGGTTAAATTCAATATGTTTAAAATTTATACATTTTAAAAATTGTTTATATAGCATGAATGAATAGATTTTTATAAAAACAACTAATTTCATAAAAAAATGATATACAATAACTTGTAAAATTCAATATATCATGATGTTTATATTAATAATAATAATAGCTACTATAATGTGATACACACACAAACCCTTTATGTAAAGCCCTTCCTTCCATTTACATTTGTTTGATGTGCTGTAATTCTAAGTAATGCACCTTTTGAACATAATCATTGGACCCACCGTCCTTTATGATTATTAGGTATATAGTCCTAGTTTGCTTTGGGCCAATTGGGCTAGGACGGAGGGAGTCAAAAACCCCATTTTGACAGCGCATCATCTCTTGCAAATGGAAAGCTGCTTAGTTTCTCATCCAAGAGTAATTTGGGACCCATCCTTTGCGCCTTGAGGCCATTTTATGTGTATTCCTTATATAGTGTTTGAAATCTAGGAGACTCAATTCTGTACGGATTGATTACTTTAGTGAGTGGCCATTTATCCTAGTTGAATCCCCCCTCTTTTTTTTATTTATAACAATGCCCATGTAGATTGATTATAATATTGAAATCGATATGAAAATATTACATTAAGTATTGATAAATACATCGATCAAAATCCTGTTTCATGTCCCCAGTTTGGTGACATATGGATCATCCTATTACCTATCTATTCCATATGGTCTTAGGAGGAAAATCCATTAATTTCTTGGATTGAATTTTGAAAACCAGGAAATTAATTAGTTAGAAGTAAATATTTCTCCTAATGTTGGAAGATGCACTTTGGATAAATTATTTTTCATAAATAAGTTTTTATTTTAATAAAATAAAGGGGACAATAGGCAATGAGGGTGCATTAAGAGATAAGGTTTGGCTAAGATAAAGTTTACAAAAAAAGAAAGAAAGGAGAAAGGATCTAAATCTAGAAAGAAGAAAAAGAAGGAAATAAGACAAAACAGAGGAAAGTTGTCATAAAGCAAAAAATGAAGAAAAAGATGGAAAATAAGGAATAAAGTAGAAAGCATAATAAAGAAGAAAATCAGGTGAAAGCGGGATAAGAAAGAAAAGTAGGAAAAATCAGTCAAAAGAAAAGCAAAAGAAATAAAAGAAAAAGTAGGAAAGTAAAGCAAAAGGTAAAGCAAAATGTAAAGCATGAAAGAAAAAGTAAAAAGTAAAGCATGAAAGTAAGCAACCTTATTCATCAATGAGGGTGCACTAGCCTACCTTTCTTTCTCAACAAGTCACCATCATTCTATAAAAGAAGAGGAATGCACCACTTACCTATCTTTTGACAGTTTGTGAATTGAATTGAGAGTGTTGTGCTTCTCTGACTTAGGAGATGTGCCCCTAGTCCAAGCTGGGAGATATGCCCATGCTATTGAGAGGATGATGGAATTCATCCATTATCACCGAGTTTTATTACATGTTTTTAAGAATTCAGCAAGTGATTTTGAACCTCAGAAGAAGACAGCTAAAGCCATAGATATAATCCTCCTATTCTTCTTGTTCTTTCTTATATTCTCGATCATTATGTAAAGAATTCAATCATATCTGTTATAGCCTAAAATAACACATCTCTAGCTGTGACAACTTTCACTCTCCCTTTTTATGAAGCAAACCCACTAGTTTACCTTGAAGTGGCAAAAAAATATAAAAAAATGGAAAAATATCAAAGCCAAGGTGGTTTGGGTGGTTTTGGAATTGATCTTTCAGTTGTAACTAGTTCCTATTCGAACCTAACTCTTAAAAAAAGTATATAAGAGAGGGAGAGGGGTCCATGAAATGGGACTTGGCCTTTGCAATGTTATGCTGGAGAAATTGAGACTCTCATCCCCCCTACCTTTTCCCTAGATGTCATCTTCTTGTGTTGCAAATCTTGGAGACTGAGATTCGTGGAGAAGGGAAGTAGGATAAATAGATCAAATATTTTACGAGGTGCCTTGCATGAGGAGAAGGTAAAATTTGTACTTATTCCATTATCAATAAAGATTTGATGCTCTTCCATTTCCAAATCAGTATGTTATGTGTTGAATATCGGTTTATGATTACATGATGATGCTTATCAGATTAGAGTTTCATGTTTTATTGAAGACAATCTCCTTTCATGTAGTCTAACTAGTCTGAGGAAGGTAGAAGCTTGTTTTGCAGGTCTCTTGGATTGAGGAGAAAGAGGAGGGATTAAGGAAAGCTTGGATCAACCTTCAGTAAATAAGGTATGAGCCTTTACCTTTGAATCTTGTTTATGTTTGATTGTAGAAATTTATGCACTTGTATTTATAATCCTAGTATGTTGGTGGCCTCTTAACCCCCAACCATAGGAACACTTTCCCTAAGAACAGAACCGGCAAATCCACTAGGGAGCCTTGTCTGATTTTGGGTCTCCTTTCCTTGTTTTCTAGTGTATTTAAGGTTTTAGAACCTTCTTGCAAGTTAGGAGTAACTATTAATCTACTTAGACATATTATATACCTTTATATGGTTGTTTCAGACCTTTTTTAGGCCTTCTACCACCCACTCGCAACTGTAACACTACATAGTAGAGAGTTCTATATTTTCTCACGCATTTCCTTAAGGAAACCTGTGAGTTCTGGGTGGAACTAACTACTTTTCCTAAGGAAACTCATGAGTTTCCGGTTTTAGTGTTTTTTCACCATTTCTGGGTCTGTTTGGGGTGTTTTAGGGCTGTCTTAAGGGTCCTGCTAGGTCCTCTGTCTGTGCATGACCATTAGGAAGTGGTGTCTCCTATTAAGGGTGCTTTTAACTTATTTGTAAGTCCTTTTGAAGTCTTCGGGCTTGTTTCTTGCTCCCCCCTACCTCTTTCTTTGGCTTGACCTTGTTGTGCAAGGTGCTAAGCAGCCTCTGTTAGCAGGTTTAGATTGAACCTAGGAGCTTCCTAACCTCTATATATTTCAATATTTTTGTTTAACCTCTCCATGAAAAGGTGGCTGGATTGTTCCCATTTGCAAGTCTCCCTTCCAAGTGAGGTTCTATCTAGATTTAAGGAAACCTAAGGTCTATTTGTGGGGTATAGAAAAGAAGTCCATTTAACTTATTTTTAGTATCTGCATGCATTAGTTTGTAGGATATTTTTCTTTCTTATTTATAGAGAAAAAGTAAAAAAAAAAAGGACAAGTATTTACTTCGTATGCATGTTGGCTAGGGTTTAGTCTTATTAGGTACATTGCATGTCTTTGTTTCTTGAAAATATAAAAAAAAAGTATTTCTTTCGTGGCATTCATTTTTCAATTTTGAAAAGGAAAGAGAAGTAGAAGTTTGCATTTGCATTTTGATTTCTCTTTTGTTTAGTCATCTTGTTTCTACTTTCATGTCAAAACACCATTGGTTTCACCTCAACTACCTTTGCGTACTACAACAACCCTTAAAAACAACATTTAATATCTAAAATATATTAGTAACAGTTTCTTTCTAAGGACGACACACACTAGTCTAGGCTAGTGTTTTTGGTTGGGGACATATTTAACTACCCAAAACTTTAATCTCAAACCTAGTGGCCTTTCTTCAGGAAATCCAATCTCATAAAGAAAGAAACTAAAATATCCTCTAACATGGGAGTGAAGCACGAGGTCGTGAGATACTGAGCTGCAGAGATACCCCTTCGATACTTAGTTGGGCATACACCAGAGCTGCTGCATGTTTGGGGACTTACTTAGTACCTCCTTCTGGCCTCGTGTGGTGGATGGTACTGTGTGAGTTTCAAGTGTAGCTACCCTGCCCATGTGCATTGGATGGAATGGTGACTATTCCACTAGAATTTCATTGTGATTTTGGTAGCCTTAGTATCCATACTTCTAGGACTCTACACAGGTGACAATGGAAGACTATTTCCACTATACCCAGGGAATACATGGGAGGAGACCCCATGCAGCTCTTTGGAAAAGTTTTTAGTGATTCAAACGCTTTCTCTAAAGTGATTGTATCAAGACCCCAGGTAACTGTCCTTATCCCTTCACTAGTTAGTTCTGGGTCCTCATCATCCCAGACTTTCCTTTGGAAGGTACCTTTGTTTTCCTGGTCTGGATACTTAGATTTTTCTTCTAGTGGTGTTCTTTTTGTGTTGTTGGTTTCCAGTTGACCTCATAATTTTATTTCTTGTTAAGTTAGAAACTATGTCTAATACCCCTATGGGCACTAACTAGGATACCCACTTTCCAGGGGATTCTTGTGTTTTTCCTTTCACTGGGAATGATGGTGTTCCATTGATGGCCACTTTGAATCTACCTGGATTCACCCTAGGGATACCAATTTGGTTGTTTTCCACTCCGATTGTCCTGAATTCTCCTTATGCTTCTTAATTAAGCACCTTTATATCAAGGGCATCAAAACAATGTCTCCCCTTCACCAGTAGTGACCTCTCCTCCTCCTTCTACCTCATTTAGTGAAAGTTTTGATACATGTAACCTGTAGTCTAAAAGGAGTAAAATAAGGAAGAATAGGAAGAAGACACAAAAGCAAGGGGGAACCCATCCAACCTTTGCAGGTCATGTTGGACCCAACCACCTAGGCTCTCAAAGTCATGCTGGGGGCAGACACTCAACATTTGCAAGTCATGTCGATATTAGCCACCTAGCCTCTAGAAGTCATGATGGGGGAACTCACTCAACCTATTCAAGTCAAGTTGATCCCAACCACCCATCCTCTATAAGTCATGTTGGGGGAACATACTCAAACTATGGAATTCATGTTGATATTCACCACCCAACCTATGGAGGTCATGCTTGGGGAAAACAACCAGCCTCTGCAAGTCATGTTGGATCTAACCACCTAGCCTCTAGAGGTCATGCTGGGGGAAAATAATCAACCAATGCAAGTCATGTTGACACCATTGAGAAAACTAACCGTTCAAAACACAAGTTGAAGTTCCTTTATAGGATTTTTGAGGCAAACCATCTTATTCATCAGTTCCATGCTATTACAGAGGTACGAAGAGTGTGGTTTGAGTCTCAATGATACCCTGTTTCTGAACAACCTATAGTTTCTCAATAACCTATTCAACCTTTAGGTGATCAACTGGTTGAACCAATGTTATCTTTGGCCAATACCACTCTTCCTACAGAGAGTGAACTCTATCAAGTGATTGAAACGATGCAATATTCAATCAATCCCACTCTCCCTTCAAAGAGTGACCTTCATCAAGCAGTTGAGTCGATGCCATATTTGATTAATCCCACTCTTCCTTTGAAGAGTGAATCATCTTCTAGTCATATTTTCTTCACTGCTAGTTCATAACCTTCTAGACAAGGGGGCACTGACTTCATTTTGAATGAACCCCCACCAAGCCCTCATATTGTTTCTTTTAATTGGAATAGGCTAGCTGAGCCACAGCTTCCTTCTGATGCACCTTTTCAAATAAAGGTCCAAATTTGACATTACAGGATTGCTCATTGTATTGTGGATGAAGGATCCTCTGTTAGTATTTTATCTGCACGTGCTTGGAGAGGCATGGGATCCCCTGGCCTTATGTTGATTAATAGTCAGTTACTAGATTTTGATAGAAGAACTAGTCAATATTTGGGAGTTCTTACTCAAACATCTTTTACTTTGGGTGGGAATACTGTATTAGTTAACTTTATGGTGATAGACGAACCCTTGGAATTCAATAAGCTCCTTGGGTGTGATTATGTTTATGCAATGCAAGCTGTGGTGTCAACACTCTTTTGTGTGATGTACTTTCCTCATAATTAAAGCATTGTTACCATCGACCACCTAACATTTCTTGATCCATATCTTGACCCAACTCGAGACCAAGTCTTTCCTTTATTGATTCCCAATGTTTTGGTAAACACTGCCCCGCCACAAGTGAGGTATGTAGCCTCATATCATTTGTGTCCAATTTATACTAAGAAGAAGACTCTATGTTCATGCTTACCTTCTTGGGAATCGGTCCCAACAGTTGACCAGGTGATTTATCCTATTTAAACTATGGATCCCATTCTCCAACCTATTGATCCATTTGAATGATTAGTCATGTGTCCTATTTGGGACGGTCTCCTTCCTTAGGAAGAGGTATTCCTAGAGTGATCCAGGTCGTGCCTAGGTGCATGCTGGGGACAATAGTCGAATGAATGAGTCGAGCTCTGTTATGGAAGAAGCATATAAAAAGAACCAACAAAGAAGGAAATACACTTAGGTCAACAGAAAGTATACGAACATACAATATGAAAGAATTCGAACCAATTTATTAATTCTTCTCCATGAAATATGGAGGAATACAAATTCTGTATATTACATTAGTGTAAATTCCTATATAGGATGATGATATGCTTGGGTGAATACTTGTTACGTTCAGTTACAAAGACTTTATAACGTTGAGGTGAACTTGTCGAGACAGATACGTCAAGGCTGACCTGTCGAGGCAAGTGAAGCAGTTGAAGTGCTATAGTTTATCGAAGCTTGAAAACCTGCCAACTGCTGGTTGGATCATTCCTAGTTCCTTAAGAAACAATGGTATCCATTGTGTATTCATTCAGGTGAGGAAATTTGTTGGCTACTTTGGTAGTAGAGTACCATTTTCCTTGCGTGGGGAGTTGTCCAGCTTTAGCCACTTGAAATAAGAAAATGTAGTTTGTCCTTGTATAGCGTATGTGTCGTCCCACAATGGTGTCGCAAAAAAGAGGTTTGGTTGTTTGCAAGTCGTTCTGCTCCAAAAATGGTGCATGGTATGGTTGAAGTAGATCTACATTGAAAACTGGATGTAGGATAAGACATGCAGGAATTTCAAGCTGAAAAGCATTCTCTCCAATCTGTTTAAGGATACTGTATGGATCATATCACAAAGGTTTCATCTTCCTGTATAGACCAGTGAAGCACACTCCTTCTTTAGATGTAACCAGACCTGATCCCCAATTTGGAATGAATGAGGAATATGATGCTTGTCATGTCAGGTATTAGCTTTTGCATTCACTCATTGCAACATTTCCTATGCTTGCTTCTAGATGTTTTAGATTTGATCTCTGAAATTCAATTCTTTCTCCACTTCTTTTCCTTTGAAGTCGGTGTCGTTCAACTGTGTCAAAGAACTGATTAAGTCGATGGGTGTTGAGGGTTGAAACCCATAACTGATCTCAAATGGACTCTTGCATGTAGAGCCATGTTAAGCATGATTGTAGCTATGTTGTATGTATGGAAGGTTGCCATCCCATGTTTGACGATGCTTTTGATTGTACATGTGAAGCAATTGTACAACTAAGCGATTTACAACTTCCATCTGTCCCTCTGCCTGTGGATGGAAGGCTATCGACAAAGAAAGTCTCATGTTGAGCTGTTTCTAGCGAGTTTTCCAAAAGATGCTGAAAAATATAGCATCTTTGTTGGAAATGATGGTCGTCTGGAGGCCATAATGTTTCCACACATGTTCAAAGAAGAGCTGAGTAGTATTTTTTGCTATTGTAGTCTTCTTGCATGGTATGAGTATAGCCATCTTGGAAAATCTGTCAACTACTACTAGCATTGCATCATGCTGATGTTTGGTAGTAGGATATCCCGTCAAGTAGTCCATAGAAATAGATTCCCATGGTTGACTAGGAACTGGAAGGGGTGTATACAGTCCTTGTCATTGATTCAATGATTTAGCAATGGCACAAACCATGCATGATCAAATATACTTGTGGACGTTAGATTTAATTGAAGGCCAATCAAAATACTTTTGGAGGATAACAAGTGTTTTTGTGACTTCAAAATTTCCTATAGTCTTGCTGTAGTGTGCATCCCAAATGAGCTTCTGTCGGTGCTCACCTGTCTGTACACAAATTTGTCCAAGGTTTTATAGCAAGGTGTCTTTGAGGAATTAGTTGGTAGTAGACAACATGTCAGTCTGAAGTTGTCGATAAATTGCAGAGAAGTCACAGTATACCAAATACAATTGTGGCCAAGTAGTGGTGTTGTAACCTTACATACTAATCACTGTAGACAACATAGTAATGGTTGGTCTACTGAGACAATTGACTGCGACATTGGATTTTCCTTTTCGATACTTAATTACCAACTGAAATTATTGCAGGTAATTAATTTTCTTGAGTTGTTGAGTTGTCTATAGTTTCGACTGTGATGGAGAAAATTGCAAAGGTTTATGGTCAGTGAGGATGATCATTTCCTTGCCAAGAATGTAGTGTCTCCATTGCTTCAGAGATTGCAGAATGGGGTACATTTATTTTTCATACATCGAGTACCTTGTAAGAATGTCGTTGAAAGTGTTGGAATGAAACACGACTGGGTGACCTGACTGATTGATCATTGCGTCGAGGGCATAATCTGATGCATCCATATCAATATCAAAGGGCTGATGCAAATCAGGTAACACAAGTACTGGTGCAGTACAAAGCTTGTTTTTCAGTTGTTCAAAAGTTTGTTGTTGTGTCGGCATCCATTTGAATAAAATTTTCACATTTCATTTTGTAAACTAATTCAAAGGCCATGTGATGTGGCTGAAGCCAAATATGAATCGTTGATAGAAATTCCCCAAACCAAGAAAACTTATTAGTTCATGAATGTTTTAAGGAATGGGCCAATATTTGAGGATCTGTACTTTTTCTGGGTTGACATGAATGCCTACAGAGTCAATTACATACCCCAAATATTTGATGTCGGTCATTGCAAGTAAGCATTTTTCCATGTTCAGATATAGTTGATGTTGCTAGAGAGTGTCGAAAACTTCTCAAATATTTTTGAGATATTATTCCCATGATTGACTGAAAATAAAAATATCGTTGAGATAGACAATGACACATTTACCGATGAAAGGTCGTAGAAGGTCATCCATATATCTCATGAAGGTTGGAGGTGCATTGGTTAAGCCAAAAGGAATGGCTAACCATTCAAACAATCCTTCTTGGTTTTGAAAGTCGTTTTCTATACATCAGTGGACTTGATCAGAATCTAGTGGTATTCCGACTTGAGGTCGAGCTTCGTAAAGAACTTAGCACCTTTCAGATTGTCGATGAGTTCATCTATCCATGGATTAGGGTATATGTTCTTCACTGAAATTTTGTTGAGAGACCGATTGTCGATGCACATGTGGCAAGTCCCTTTTTTCTTTGGAACTAAGACTAATGGACTTCCACAAGGAGAGGAACTGGGGTGGATATGACCCTTATCGATCAAATCCTAGATTTTCCTATGAATCTCTTCATTTTTGAGAATATATCTTCTGTAAACAGATGCGTTATGTAATGAAGAACTAGGAATAAGTTCAATGGAGTGTTTTACCTAACAATGAAGAGGTACTCCATTTGGTTTTTGAAATATGTTATGGTATTCCTAAAGAATTTTGTTGATCTATTGTTGTTGTCGAGAGCTACGCTGGTCGATGAGTCGACTCATCATTGCAGTATTCCTGGAATGTTGAGTCTTTATCAGTATTAATGCAAAATTTTGGGCATGATTGATAAGCTTCTTTGTTTGCTTGGCATATATCATAGCAACCATTGATGTGGGTTGTCACTCTGGTATGTCACACCATTGATTCTGGATTTTGAAAATCACCTTCTGAGGCTGTGAAAAAGATGTACTGTGTCGATCCCATAGGTAGGGTTTACCAAACAAGGTGTTGAATACAGAAAGTGGTGCCACATCACATAGTACTTCATCTTAAAAAGGATTAATGAAGTAGGCGAGTTGGCATTGTCGTGTGATCCTTAGTTCCTTCCCATCCTTCATCCAACTGATATTGTAAGGCCGAGGATGTGGAGTGGTGATAAGACCTAATTTATTCACTAGTTAGAAACAAAGTTCTTTTGGCTACCATTATCCACAATAAAATGTAATGGATATTTATGAACCCATATATGTGTATGGAACATGTGTTCTCATTCCTCCTCATCGATGATAGTCAAGGCTATTAGAGTGGTTGAAGTCAAAGCCAAGAGGGTTGACGCATCTGGATCAGATTATGTTGGGTATATGTTATATCCTTTGCATGTGTGTATGGAGGGAAGGTGCGCTTGTCGGCATTGTAGCTCGGAGATCCCAAAGGCACCTTCGATAGAAATGGTCGTTAGGCCTTTTTCGATGCGAGTGCAGCGAGCAAATTTTTTTGTCTATTTATAGATTTTATGGCTATTTATAACTGTTTGTGGCTATTTTTAGAATTTGTCTAAAAATATGTAACTTAATCCTCGTTAAGGGATTGGATTCTTTTTCTAATCCGGGTTAACGGATTAGGGTATTTGGATGTTGCAGAGTACCTATATTTTGTATTGTGAGGATTTCATAATGGAATGAAGAGAAAATAGGAGGTGTGGCTCCAAGGTTTTCTGGTTTTCTCAGTTAAGGGCTTCCAGGGTAAATCCCTGTGTTTATGTGTGACTGATGTGTTGCGATCTCTATTTTGTTAAAAAGAATCTGTATGCTTTGCTTCTTTGCACAGGTTTAAAACTTACATGTGGTATCAGAGCTTGATTTTGCCATCAGGGGGACGCCTTTGCTGCTAAGGGTTCGACGCGGTTGATAGATCTCGGGTCTGTGAAAAACCTGGGTTCAGTGGGAGCTTTGCAGTGTTGATTTGTGCATTGAAAGAGAATGGTGAGCACTTCAAGAATCGAGATCAAGAAATTTAACAGTCAGAATTTTGAGCTATGGAAGCTCAAAATGGAGGATCTTCTGGTAGATTGGGAATAGTGGATTGTTGTGGATCCGGGTACGAAACCCACTGCAACGTCACAAGAAGATTGGGATAAATTAGAAATAAGGGTGAGGAGTTCAATACGATTATGCTTATCAGATTCTGTGTTGTTGAATGTATCTGGTGAATATAATGCAGTAAAGCTATGGGAAAAACTAGGGAGTTTGTATCAATCAAAATACCTTGTGAACAAGTTTTTTTTACAAAAGAAGTTGTTTCAAAATGGATGAGAATGACATTGTAACAGAGCATTTGAATGTCTACAATACTCTGGTAAGTCAGATAACCTCAATTGGTATTAAAATGGTTGAAGAAGATAAATGTATTACATTATTGTGTTCTTTGCCGGATTCCTGGGACAACCTAATTGTTGCAATAGGCAGTTCTAGCCAGGAGACCTTAAAATTTGATGAATTTAAATCATCCCTACTATCAAAAGAGATGAGGTGGAAAACCATGGATAATCATAGCATGGATTCCTTGTCTATGAGAGGTCACCCCCAGGAGAGAAACAAAAATAAAGGATCTGGGGGGAGATCTAAATCTAAGGGTAGATCTAAATCCCCAGGAAAAGGAATAAGGAAGTGTTGGAAATGTAGTAAAGATGGGCACTATACAAGGGATTGCAGATCTAAGAATGTTGAGAAAGCAAAGGGATATGAGGATACCCCTTATACAGAGGCGAAGAAATCCTCAAAAGAAGGAGGGAATGTGTATCTAGCTTCCACGGGTAATCCTTCAGAACGTGATACATGGATGATTAACTCAGGTGCGTCATGTCATATGACCCCTCATAGGGAGTGGTTCTGTGAATATGAAAAGTACAATGGAGGAGATGTGTACTTGGGAGATGATTCACCAGCCAGTATCATTGGACGTGGTAGAGTCAAGCTAAAACTGAAGGATGGAAGGATTAGAACTCTGCCTGGAGTGCTACACATTCCAAATCTAGCAAGAAACTTGATATCTGTTGGAAAGATGCTTGTTGCAGGTGTAAAGACTGTGTGTGGAGATGGTGGTTGCAAAATGGTTCGAGGATCAATGGTATTGATGAGGGGAGTTCAGTATGGAACTCTGTACAAATTATTGGGAAAAACCATCATTGATGAATGTAACAATTCTATTGTGCTGGAGGAAGGAGGTAAAGATGAAAAAACCATGAATGCATCAGGAGGAAAGACAATGTTGTGGCATCAAGGAATGGGGCCTATTGGAGAAAAGGGACTTCGAGCATTACAAGGTAAAGGTATGGTTGAAGGTATGACTGATTGCACTTTGGATTTTGAAATCTGTGAACATTTCGTATATGGAAAACAAAATCGAGTAAGATTTGCATCTGGTGCTACAAGAGCAAAGGGAATTCTAGAATTAATACATAGTGATGTGTTTGGACCTGTTCCTGTTCCATCATTAGGAAAATCTGTGTTTTATGTTTCATTTATAGATGATTTCTCAAGAAACATATGGATTTATTTCCTTCGAAAGAAATCTGAAGTATTTGCCAAGTTTAAAGAATTTAAGGCTCTTGTAGAAAATTAGTTAGAAAAGAAAATAAAGGTGTTAAGGACAGATAATGGTGGAGAGTTCTGTGGGAATGAATTCGAGGACTTTTGTAAGAAGTGTGGAATAGCAAGGCAAAATAATACTCCATACACACCTCAACAGAATGGAGTTGCTGAGAGGATGAATAGGACGTTGATGGAAAAGGCTAGGAGCATGCTAAGCAGTGCCGGGATAGGACAAAAATTCTAGGCAAAAGTAGTGGAGACAGCATGTTACTTGGTAAACCGATCACCCACATCAGCATTGATTGATAAAACTCCACAAGAGGTATGGACTGGTAAGAAACCCTCTATTAAACATCTAAAATATTTTGGTTGTGATGCTTATGTACATGTTCCAAAGGAGAAAAGGAGCAAGTTGGATAACAAAGCTGAGAAGTGTATCTTTATTGGCTATAAATATGGTATGAAAGGGTATAAGCTTTGGAATCCTACAACTAAGAAGATTGTTTACAGTCAAGATGTTGTGTTTCGAGAGGTCAAAGAAGTCCCTAGATAGAAAGGGAATCCAATGGAAAAGGAACCAGAGAAAATAGAGTTTAAGTTAGAAGGTGAAGAATCTGACTCAATAGAAGAAGCAGAATCAGAAGAAGAAGAACCTCATACTCCAGTTTTGAGGAGATCATCTCAAGAAATAAGGAAACCAGAAAGGTATTCCCCTCCTTATTTTCGCTCTCATTTTTCTATGTCTATTACTGATGATGATCCTAGAAATGTGAAGGAAGCTGTTAATTCAGAGGATAGTGATCTCTGGAAAAAGGCCATGGATGAAGAAATGGATTCCTTGGTCAAAAATGAAGCTTGGTAGCTAGTCCAGTTACCAGCTAGGAGAAAAGCCATTGGGAGCAAATGGCTATTTAAAAAGAAGTTGAATGCAGAAGGTAAATTGGATAAGTATAAAGCCTGCTTGGTAGCAAAGGGATATTCTCAGGTAGAGGGGATTTATTTTGGTGAAATATTTTCTCCAGTTGCAAAATTAACTTATATTAGATTTCTGCTTTCTATTGGTGCTGCTTTTGATCTTGAAGTAGAGTAGATGGATGTGAAGACAACGTTCTTACATGTGGATATGGAAGAGGAAATATACATGAAACAACCAGAAGGGTTCATAGTTAAGGGAAAGAATGAGTTGGTATGTAAACAAAAGAAGTCCCTTTATGGTATAAAGCAATCTCCAAGGATGTGGTACCAAATGTTTGATACATACATACTTGGATTGGGGTTTGTGAGAAGCAAAGCTGATCACTGTGTATATTCCAAACAGGTTGGCGATCGCTTCATTAACATAGTTCTCTATGTTGATGACATGTTGTTGATTGGAAACAACAAATATTTTATAAAGGAGGTGAAGTCTCAACTATCCTCGAAGTTTGATATGAAAGATCTCGGTGCTGCAAAATTCATTCTAGGAATGGAGATAAGAAGAGATCATGCAAACAAAATGATAAGTTTAAATCAAAGAAATAATGTTGAGATGGTACTACAGAGATTTAACATGCAGGAAAGTAAGCCGCTCAAGGTTCCTATTCCTTTAGGTGTAAAGTTATCTGTAGAGCAGTGTCCCAAGACACAAGAAGAAGAAGAAGACATGTCACGGGTTCCATATGCCACTGTAGTTGGTAGTCTGATGTATGCAATGGTTTGCACAAGACCAGACATTGCTCATGCAGTGGGAGTTTTGAGAAAATATATGTTAAACCCAGGAAAGGAGCATTAGACAGCTATAAAGAGGGTCTTCAGATATTTGCATGGCACCATAGATTATGCAATCTGCTACCAAGGAAGGCCTAGACCAGGCAGAGTAATAAATGTACATGGATTTGTTGATGCAGACTGGGCTGGAGACCTTGATCATAGAAGATCTACAAGTGGGTATGTGTTTAACCTATTTGGAGGAGCTATCAGTTGGATGAGCAAGAGACAAACTGTAGTTGTACTCTCAACTACAGAAGCTGAATACATGGCAGCCACTCATGCAAGCAAAGAAGCTATGTGGTTGTAAAGATTGTGTTTAGGTATTGGTTTTGTATAGAAAGGTGTAAGGTTAGAATGTGATAGCCAAAGTACAATCTTCCTGGCAAATAACCCTGCTTATCATGCTAAGACAAAGCATATTGATGTGTAATATCACTTTGTGAGAGATATGGTTGAAGAAAAGAAGGTGCTGCTAGAGAAGGTTGACACCATGAAAAATGTTGCAGACTCATTAACAAAGTCTGTTAGTACATAGAAGTTCTCTTGGTGTAGAGAATCTATGGGCATTAATGCCCTGAACCTATGACTTTATGAGTACATGACTCATTGCTATGCAAAGGAAACAACAAGTGGGAGAATGTTGGGTATATGTTATATATCCTTTGCATGTGTGTATGGAGGGGAGGTGCGCATGTCAGCGCTACACCTTAGCGATCCCAAAGGCACCTTCAACGAAAATGGTCGTTAGGCCATTTTCGATGCGAGCGTAGCGAGTAAATTTTTTTTGTCTATTTATAGATTTTATGGCTATTTATAGCTGTTTGTGGCTATTTTTAGAATTTGTCTAAAAATATGTAACTTAATCCCGGTTAAGGGATTGGATTCTTTTCTAATCTGGGTTAATGGATTAGGGTATTTGGATGTTGTGAAATACCTATATTTTGTGTTGTGAAGATTTCATAATGGAATGAAGAGAAAATAGGAGGTGTGGCTCCAAGGTTTTCTGGTTTTTCCAATTAAGGGTTTCCAAGGTAAATCTCTATGTTTATGTGTGATTGATGTGTTGTGATCTCTATTTTGCTTAAAAGAATCTGTATGCTTTACTTCTCTGCATGGGTTTAAAACTTACAGATTCTACCAAGGTTCTGTCGGACAAGTTAGATGTCTACAATTTTGCCAAAAATGTCTTCTGAGCTTTGCATTATGGCGTATCATGCCATGCTGAATTGTGATAATCACACCATTTCCTAGTGGGAGCTTTTTTGCTACGATCCCTCTTGTCTTTCTGAAATTTCTTCTTCTGATGATCGGGATTTGGCAGAGTCAGCTGAGAAGTGTTCTTGAACTTATCAGAGTCGGATGGTGACTTCTTGTTGGATGTTCAAACTGTTGGCTTGTTTGCAAAACAAGATTTTCCTTCCTGTTTAGCTTCAAGATTGTTGGCATAATGAAATGCATCCACAAGTGTACTGACAGTAAGAAACTCCATCTCTTTCTAAATGTTTGGGGATAAACCACTGATGTACTTTAGGACAAGCAATTTCTATTCTTCTTGGACTCCAATTCTAGCCATGACTCGATAGAACTCATCAGTGTAACTCTGTACGGACTGGTATTTCCAGTTCCTTAGTTGTTGTCACTTCTTATATTGTTGTTAAAGATACTTGGGCGGGTAGAAATCCTTTCAGACATATTCAAAAAAATTTACCCATGTGTCAATGGGATCCTCTTCTTTTTCCATATTTATCGATAGATTCTCCCACCAACAGTGTACAGGGGTTGAATTTTTTAAGGATGCAATGGTGATTTTTTTTGCTTAATAGAGTTGATTCACTACATAGTAAGATTCCTGTTGTTGCACCCAATTGTCGATGGATTCCACATCAATATTCCCTTCAAGGTTCAGTGTGTCTAGATTCATTTTCACTTTGAAGGGGATGATTTTATCGGACTGATGTCACGTCGAGGATTCCCCAGAGTTCAAAGTGACTCGCATGAGAATCTCAGTGAAATGGAGAACATTTCAGTCCAGTAGCGAGCCAGTTCTTTTTCTATGAGTTGCTCTGTCTTGTTAGTTGCATGTCTATTGTCTGCTTCTTCGACAATATTTTCTGAAGTCGAAGGAAGTGTCTTCTTGAGTTATTGAGTTTGCGAGCGTGTTTGAACATGCATAAGTTAAATAAATTCAATGGAATTTCATACGTAACTTAATATCTACACAAGATCTTGCACTGATACCAATGATCCACGTCATGCCCAGGTGCACAACGGGGACAATGGTCGACTGAATGAGTAGAGCTATGTTATGGAGAAAGTATATAAAAAGAAACAGCAAAGTAGGAAATACACTTAGGTCGACATAAATTATACGAATAGACAATATGCAATAATTCAAACCAATTTATTACTTATTCTCCATGAAATATGGAGGAATCAAAATTTTGTATATTACATTAGTGTACATGCTTATATAGGATGCTGAGATGCTTTGGTGACTACCCGTTACGTTCAGTTATAAAGAAGTTATAACGGTTTAGAAGTTAAATTGTCAATGTAGACTTGTCGAGACAAAACTGTCGAGGAGAACTTGTCAAGACGGATTTGTCGAGGAAGACCTTTCGAGGAGAACCTATCGAGATGGACCTGTCGAGGCAGGAAAAGCAATCGAAGTTCTAGACTTTGTCGAAGCTTGACAACCTGCCAACTGCTGGTTGGATGATAGAGTCTTTGATATAGTCTGGCCTTCTCGTGGTTGTTGAATAGGTTTTAGTTATGTCCAACCCTGATTTTCTTAGTGATTATGATCCTTATTCTAATCGATCCTTCTATGATTTCATTGTCAAGTATTTGGATTCTCCCATTGAACAACAAGTCAACGATCCTTATGAGTATGATTCTTCTTGTATATTTTTCGACTCCTGTGATACTGAGTTTGTTCCTGCAGAATCTATCACCCTTGTCAACTTTAGCTTTCCTCTTGAGGTTCATATTATTTATGATAAATCCTTGGGACTTGGAACTATAGAGTCTTTTTCAGTTGATTCTTACTTGACTATATCATTTGTGGAAGAAAGAAAAGTTGTAAGTGTTTCTACGCAAGTGACTTGCATCATATATTTGCTTCTGAATATGATATTGATATTGTTGTTTCTTGGAGACAGGATTATTAGATGGATTCACAACTATTTACTGATCTCAACTTGTTTTTAAGTTTTAATTGCACTTGCATGTACCCTTATTGTACTAATGATCCTTATGTCATCTTCCACGCTCTTAGCTCCTTATATAAGCCCTCATCTCTGCTCTCATCATCACTCAACTTTGTATCATTTTTTAGTTGCAAATTGAAACCTTTTACCTGGAGGAGACATCCCCCAAGTGTCCTTATATTTCTTTCTTTCCTTACACTATGCTTAGGTTTGTTCCTCGTGCATGGAACTAGTTTCGCATGCTTCTGACACTCGTCTCCTCGCATTTAGAGCATTCTTCCTCATTTCCTTCGAGCTTGTTAAAAACAGTAAGGAGGCCACGAGTTGACTTTTTTGAGCTCGTCAAAACTTTATGGGAAAGGTATGGAGTTACCTTTAATCTCTGGTCTGACTCCCTAAATATGACTAGATTTCCAAGTTTTCTTTTCCCTTTAAAATTGTTAAAGGATGTGAAGGAACATACACATATGTATAAGTTTACCCCTTTTTCGGGCCATGTGGATTACTTACAAAATAGTAATACTCTAGTTTCTTTGGAATATAGAAGAGTATATTCAGGTATAGATTTATCACCTTTCCGGGCCTCAGGGTCTAAACTTATGGAAAAGGAACCCGTTTGAGCTTACTTTTCACTTTTTCGTTCTCTATAATTAAACATGAAAAATATTTCGAGTGTTCTTTATGTATTTTCCATGCTCTCTTAAACCTTATGAAAAAGGCATCGAGTGATATTACTTTTCTTCACACTTGTTAAAACTAAAGCATTCTTCTTACTTTTGAACGAGCATCGGTATGGTGATAGTTTAACCCTTTTTTCGGAACTTTCCAACTAACTACGAAAAAGGAATTCCTTGGTTCTCCTGAGTTAAGAGATTTCTCCTCTGGATTTTTTATACTTTTTTGGAATTTTGAGACTAACGTTATGAAAAAGTTCCCCCCCTAGATTTGTCTTTGGTGTTTTTAGACTCTCAAATTGTGAAAACATCACCAAGCATCCACTACTTTGGGCTTGTAAAATCCACAAATCCGTGCTTTATCAAGCATTCTTATTTCTCTTCTTCAAGCTTGACAACAATGAAGGAGGTCCCAAGTTTGATTTCTTGGACTCGTTAAACCTTTACAAGAAATAGGAAAAAGGGAGGTTCATTCAAATTTCTTTTATATCATGGTAGCAAGTTTTATTTCCTTGAATAAAGCACCAGTTTTGAGTCTATCAACAATTGGGTTCTAGTTTTTGCCTTAGGATTATACCTTATCTCATATTTTTTACTCCTCTAGTTGGTTACTTTTCCAATTATATGGAGAATATTTCAATGTCTCCTACATTGTAGATTTGTGTTGTTGGTCCCTTTGTGTCAAAAAGATACCTAAATCACTATTGTGCCATGTTAATTGTTCAAGGATAAAACCTTTTTTGACCATTCTGTAGTTTCCTTGACCTTTTGTGACAGCCACTCCCTGGTATCAGTTCATTACATCAAGTCTTTGGTGGTCCTTACTCCAAAATTTTATACCAGTTCCAGATCCAATCAGTCTTTGATTTACCTCGTGTTGGATGATGGAGGATTCCTTAACGCATTCCTTCCAATGGATCTCTTACTATCAAATTCAACACATATTTCTATGGGAATGAGATTTAGAATTTATAACAATAGATTTGGGGATTGTAGTCATCAGTGGCAATTTCCCTTGCTATTGGGTAGCAGGAATACCTTAATGTCTCCTTCTCAATGGATTCTTTAGGTGTTCGACTTTAAGACCTTTTATTCACACTTCTTATAATGTACTAGGTACCTTGGGGACCATTTCATTAATGGTGGTTTCCCTCACATTTGTTAACGGTTCTCACCAATGAACGATAATCAAACAATTTCCTCCATTAATGCTTTTTTATAGCTCGACGTTTCGATCTCTCTCTGAGATCATCATCAAGAGTTCTTGCTCAAGACAATTCAGAGGTTATAGATCAGCCTAAATATGGTTCGATTTAGTTTCTCGGCAAGGGTAGGGTTTACCTAAACCTAGTCGGCACGTTAGAAAGAGAGAGTATTAATGAATTTGATCAATGACCTAATGTATTAATCTCTTTTCTTAATTTTTAATTTTTAGTAATTTAGTATAAAATTTTTAAGATTTTGATTTGATACTTTTTAATTAATTTTAAATGTTTTAATTACTAAGTTCTAATTAATAACTTTATAATTTCATAAAGTTTAAAATTTTTTAATTTTGCCTTTATTATTGTTGAAATAGTCTAGTTTCTTAAATTTTATTAAAATATTTTTATTTAAGAAAAGTTTTATTAGTAAAGTTAGGTAATATTTACTAAAATGTTTTAATAAAATTAAGAATAAAAATAAAATTTTAAAATTATAACTTTTTAATACATTAAAGTGGATTGAAAAAGAATAATATATTTAACATTTTATTAATAAAACATAACATTTTATTAAAACATTTTAGTAAATATTACCTAACTTTACTAATAAAACTTTTCTTAAATAAAAATATTTTAATAAAATTTAAGAAACTAGACTATTTCAACAATAATAAAGGCAAAATTAAAAAATTTTAAACTTTATGAAATTATAAAGTTATTAATTAGAACTTAGTAATTAAAACATTAAAATTAATTAAAAAGTATCAAATCAAAATCTTAAAATTTTTATACTAAATCAGTAAAAATTAAAAATTAAGAAAGGAGATTAATACATTAGGTCGTTGATCAAATTCATTAATACTCTCTCTTTCTAACGTGCCGACTAGGTTTAGGTAAACCCTACCCTTGCCGAGAAACTAAATCGAACCATATTTAGGTTGATCTATAACCTCTGAATTGTCTTGAGCAAGCACTCCTGATGATGATCTCAGAGAGAGTTCGAAACGTCGAGCTATAAAAAAGCATTAATGCAGTTTCCGCTCTTCCTTAAAAAACAATTCACTGCATATGGCTGTTTTTTCACAATTTCCTCCATGTTCGACTTCAACTTCTTTAATCGTGGTTGGGATTCGTACCTTTGGGAGGTTTGGATTGAAGACCTTGGGACGATAGTATCATTGTCATATTTTGTTATTTCCCTAGTTGCACAAGACGTCGCCACACTTCATATGACATTTGCTGGTACGTAGATCCACCTTTTATTCATGTAGCTATGATCAATTAGTGAGCATGGATCCACCTTGTCCATTTGTGGCCATGACTCCTTTAGGTTTCATATGGCGCCTTTTTACATATTGTGCGACCATGATAGTTAAATCAATTATACACATCTTGGATCATCCTGTATATTTATGGCGATCATTTGTATATGGACATGTATATCCCAGAGATCATTTTTCTGACATTTATCTCTCTTTCAGGTACCTTTGTTCGAGCCTATGATCTTGGATTCTTCGTCTCTTCAACTTCTCGTCTTAGGTGTTTCCTTTTTATAATGTGTTTCATCTATCGGCTTCACCTCTAACGTCATACATTAGGGGGCATCTATTATAGCCTAAAATGACACATCTCTTCCCATGAAAACTTTCACACTTTTTGTCGCATGTCAACACTTCCATGACGACACTTCATGAAAAGTCACTATTAGTCACTGAAAAACCACCTTGATTGGAGGAGCCATATCTAGATTTATGTAACTCTGTTTAATCTCTTCTCTATACCATTGGAAGTATATCAAAACAGGGAAAAACTTTTTAGCATACACCAACCCATGAAAATTCTTGGAAGTACCCTAACAATTTACTTTTTTAACCCGCTTGCGAGTCTGTCTAGTAAAACCTGTGAGTTTACCCTATTCACTCACCATTTTTGAGAAGAAAACCCATGAATTTTCCATAAGGTGGGAATAAAAATTAAAAAATGGAAAAATATCTAAGCCAAAGTGGTTTGGGTGGTTTTCTAACTACTCTTTCAGTTGTAACCGATTCCTACTCTACCCTAAATATTCAGAAAAGTATATAAGAGAGGGAGAGGGGTCCATGAAAGGGGACTTGACCTTTGCATTTTTATGTTGGAGAAATTGGGACTCTCATCCCCCCTACCTTTTCCCTCGATTCCATCTTCTTGTTTTGTAAATATTGGAGGCCGATATTCTTGGAAAAGAGAAGCAGGAGAACTAGATCAAAGGTTTCACAAGGTACCTTACATAAGGATAAGGTAAACTTTGTACTTCTTCCATTATCAATAAATATTTTATGCTTTTCCCTTTCCAAATCAGTATGTTATATGTCTTGAATATTTTTTTATGATTACATGATGATGCTTATCATATTAGGGTTTCATGTTTTATTGAACACAATCTCCCAGTCATATAGTTAAATTGGTTTGAGGAAGGTAGAAGCTTGTTTTGTAGGTCTCTTGGATTGAGGAGAAAGAGGAGGGATCAAGGAAATATTTAATCATCCTTTAGTAAATAGGGTATGATCCTTTCTTACCTTTTAATCTTGTTTATATTTACTTGCAGAACTTTATGCACTTGTCTTTATACCCCTAGTATGTTAGTGGCCTCTTAACCCCCAACCATAGGAACAATTTCCATAACAACAATATGATGTAATTATGAACCATTAAGGACTCCCATATGAATATCATGTTTGATTATGAACTATTTGTATCAGTTCTGAATTTTTGACAATAAAGGAGTTTGTCTCTTTGTAGTTGTTTTCAACACCCTTCCTAGATTTGCATAGAAATTGACTATTCTTCCATAAACTCTCAATAAATGAACTTTTGCATAATGAATGTGAATTATTTGTGTTCCTATATTTATTTAATACCCATAATTATCATCTTACATGTATCAAATTGAAAATTTGATAGCCTTTGATTTCATTTGGAAGGTCCTGAATATAGACTAGCTGCAATGTCCTAGAGTGATCCTAGCTAGATTTTTCCTCCTAAACTGTGATATACCATTCCTAAAATTATAATTTCAACCCATTCCAACATCATGGTTCTAGTTTTCATATTCTAGGGTTCCTAGGAGCCTAGAAGTAGACTTCATCCTCAATGGTGCTTGAAACCTAAATGGTCCCAGTGCTTTGTGCAAAGGAAACTTGAGATTGTCCAAATACCACCCAAATACTTGGTTGAATTCTGATATGATGTTCCTATGATACTATATTTAATACCTATCATTCCCAATTTGAGAACCATCCCCTGAGTCTTAATGAACTTGAGAAGAATCCAACACCATTTTGAGAAAAACTAGTTAATCCTTGTGTAGTTTTTCCTCCTAGTTCTAAGTCTTTCTGATTGGTTCCTTGAGTTAAAGTTGATATCTATTAAAGTATGATTTGGGGATATTATACTGATATTATATCACTTTCCTATAATAGTATGGAAATTAAACCTTCAGTTGAATAAACTTTGTATATCACAACTTCAAGTTGGCAGTTATGAGGCTCATACCAGTAGGTGATGAATATTTCGAGCCATATGCGGAAGAAGAAATCATCTACATAGATGGAGGACTAACACGATATGATGATGGTTACTTTTGTAACCAAGTGTACAGTGAATATAAATGGGCCAAACCACCAATGTTTGATATTATTGGTGGCACAATATTCTTAGGAGGAAAGCAACTGAAACTTGATCTTGATGATTACCTCCAAAGATACCAAGCATTAAAAAAAGAGATCCATGAATGCTTGTATTTTAGAGAGTTTTGTGAAATGAGATTAGTATCATATTCATAAAAGGGATCCTTTTGGAAACTTAATCATAGAAGAGTGGAACATATTGTCAACAATGTGTGCAGATAATTTGAGCAAAGGTTGCAATAAAATGAAGTCTCATCATCAAAGTGCTTATCTACATCAAATCTTTGTGAATAAAGTGATTTAGACAAGGGTGAATCAACAATTAAAGGTCCACCTTGGAGGATCATGAAGAGGTTATAAATAATCTTGTTTGTGTAATTCATGAAGTAAAAGAAGCAAAGATAAATGAAGGGGAGAAATTTTCATTACAAGAGGTTGGCAGTAAAGGAGAAGGGTTTGTAAAAGAAGATCTAGATAGTCTAGACATGGATAGTAGAGAATCTACTGATGGATGTTGTGATGATATACCTACTGATGGGTATCATGGTGAGGTTCCTATTGGTGGGTTCCTAAGTTTTGATGTACCTATTGATGGGTACTAGGATAGAATGGAGACATCTATTGATGGATCATTAGAGGAAATTTCAACTCAAAATGGGCCTTTTAACTTTGATTGAAATTCCATGTCATCATGTGTTAGCCAATGAAATTTATTTAAATTTGAAATACCGTATAGGTCTTAAACACTTTTTTAATATAAATTTGGGGATAGGTATCATAAAAAAACTACTTTTTTGTTTGTATTTTAGACATATCTCCCTGTGTTTTTACTCAAATCTCGATCGAGAGATCTCGTTGGATGCGGAATTAAATTCTGCATCCAATGAGTACCCACTTGGAATAATTTTGATGGAACTTGGTACCCCAAAAACAAGAAATACCTGAAAAAATAAGATGATGACATCATCATCACATTTTTTCAGGTATTTCTTGTTTTTGGGGTAGTCATCATCACATTTTTTCAGGTATTTCTTGTTTTTGGGGTACCGAGGTCTGTCAAAAGTATGTCGAGTGGGTACTCATTGGATGTGGAATTTAATTCTACATCCAACGATCTCTCCCGATCAAGATTTGAGTAAAAACACACGGAGATATGTCAAAAATACAAACAAAAAAGTAGTTTTTTTCTTTTCTTCCTCCAAAATTAATAAATATTATTTTATTATTTTAACTATTATTTTATTAATTCTTTTTAGGAGGCCCATTTTGAGTTGAAATTTCCTCTAATGTTTCATCTCTCTATGTTGGTGATATAGAGATTTCTATTCAAGAGATTGCTGCAAGTACACATTCCTTTGAGTATCAAGACCATGCAGTTGAAGAAAAAGACCTAGGATCGAATTCCACTTCACCTCTTGAGCTTCATGAGGTTGATTCTGTAGATGATGAGGAGGAGGTTCACTCTCATGATCTTTTCTACCTAGTAAGTCCTTAGCAATTGGAGAAAAGAATATCAAGAAATCCTTACACATTCTTCATGACACTCATGCTTCAATATTAGATCCATGTTGGAGAGTTTCTTCATTGGAAGATTCATATTTCCTTGAAACCATGGAAAATCCAGAGAGAAATGCATGCAATCCAAGGTATTTTTTCATATATGCTTTCAGACATAGATCACTTGTATGATATTTTTCATGTGTTTCATGGAGCATCCTTGAAGGATGATGGGGATATTTGCAAGATCAATGATGAGTTGATGGCCACCCAAGATTATTTGAGAAGAAATCCAAGATCCCTCTTGGTGTCTAGGATGGATATAGAGAAATTTCACCAAGAATTGTAGAGAACACATATTCCCGCCTACATTCCAGTCAGCCATTCTCCTTTGGTTGATGACATTCAAATTTCTATGGAGGAACATTAGGATATGGTGGTTCATGAGGTACATGATGACAAGGATATTCTTGATGAGTTTTGAGATACATATGATGAATTCCAATAACATGTCACTTTTCAGAGAGAAACTGAGCTCTCTCATGAAGTTGGTTATCTCTTTATTGAAGAATCATAAGAGCTCCATAGTGTTGGACCATCCCTTGATGTATTTTATGCATCCACATCTTTGGTGGATGAGAGTTGTAGAGGATTGGTTCATATTTATCCACCCCACAATTTTATTTCAGCCACATCATTTGGGAATGAAGATTGGGTGAAATGATTCTTTCTCTTGGTGCCACATGAGGAGAAGGAGGCTCCCACCTTGTCTGTTGATGGTTGTAGAGACATACCATGTGATGTGACAAGCGAACATGTCTTGATTTAGAAGGAAATTTAAGAGTCCTTATCTATGGGAAACATAGATGAGGATATGCCATTTGAATCAACCAGAAAATGTGATTATTTATTCATGGATTTGGTATAGAAATATATCACTGAAATGGAGCATCAAGGATGCACTAAACTTGCTTGCATCAGTAGATAATGGTTTTACATGCATTCCTTGGAAGAGAGACCTCATGATATTCATATATGGAATGAAGAATTATCTCTGAAGAATGTGGTTAATTACATCTCATATGAATCAGAAAAAAAGTGCTTTTTCATCCACTGGTTGGGTTAATAGAGGAATCGTGGAAATGAAGAATTTGGGAGGTAAAGGTTTCTCTTGTTTCTGCAATGAATTTTTTGTTATAACTAATATTGCCTTGAAATGTGAGAAACCAAAAAAATATATGTTTCATCCATTAGATTCCTCCTATACACATGCACATGAGTATTGGATGTGCAATTGCATGACACGAGTTTTCATATGTATGGGAAGTGATGGGATTCCAACATGGCTATGGGATCCTGACATCATTTGGAATTCCAACTTGTTCCAGATGATCAATATTTCAATTGAAGTGCTACATAAACCATGGGATCCAGGATTTACATGGAGTAACAGAGTGTTCTTGATGGAATATGAGAGTGAAAGAGTGAAACATATTCAGTGGGATCTAGGGGGTGATATAGCCTTCATTTCCACAAGTTCATACATGAGGATAAATGGTTTGAATTCCTACATCTAAAATCATATGGTGGATGGAATCAAGACTCTCCTTCTTGGTGGGTTGGGAATTTTCATGAGGATTTTGGCAGAGACACTAATGGATGTGGAGGAGGGAGTAGGAGACACTTCCTCAATCTGAAATTTGTTTGGGACCCTTAGATCGTCTTTGGTCTCAACTATTTCAACTGGAGGATTCATGTCGTAGTATGTGGGATGATCAAAGCCGTGCCTAGGTGCACGCTGGGGACAACAATTGAATGAATGGGTCCAGCTCTGTTATGGTGGAAGAATATAAAAAGAATAAAAAAAAGCAGGAAATACACTTAGGTAGACATAAAGTATATGAATAGACAAAATGGAAGAATTCAAACCAATTTATTACTTCTTCTCCATGAAAGATGGAGGAATCATAATACTTTTATATTACATTAGTGTACATGCTTATATAGGATGTAGAGATTCTTGGGTGATTACCCATTACGTTCAGTTACAAAAGAAGTTATAACGGTTTAGTAGTTCAACCGTCACAGACGACTGGAAGACAAAGGCATGTTGGAAAGCTATATTGTCGAGGCAGACCTATTGAGAAAAACTTGTCGAAGCGAACATGTTGAGGTGGACCTATCAAGGCGAACCTATCAAAGCAGTCAGAGTAGTTGAAGTGCTAGACTTTGCCGAATCTTGACAACTTGCCAATTGCTGGTTGGATCATTCCTCCTTCCTTAAGAAACAATGGTCTCCATTCTGTATTCATTCAAGAGATGAAACTTGTTGGCTACTTCAGTAGCAGAGTACCATTTTCCTTGTGTGGGGAGTTTTCCAGCTTTATCCACTTGATACAAGGGAATGGATCTTGTCCTTGTATGGTGTATGCATCGTCCCACAATGGTGTTGCAAAGAAGAGGTTCTTGAACATCTAGATGGATGTATTTGGGTTCCGTTGTTTGAAATTCATTCTATTCCAACAATGGTGCATGGTATGGTTGAAGTATATCTACATTGAAAACTGGATGTAGTCCAAGGCATGCAGGAATGTTGAGCTGAAAATATGTTTCTTGAATCTGTTTAAGGATACTGTATGGACAATATCGTAAAGGTTTCATATTTCTTTATGGACCACTGAAGTGCTCCTTCTTTAGATGTAACCAAAACTGATCCCCAATTTGGAATGAATGAGGAATATGATTATTTTTGTGTCGGGCCTTATATTTTGCATTCGCTCATTGCAACATTTCCTATGCTTACTTTTGTATGTTGTAGATTTTATCTCTTCAATGCTTTCTCCACTTCTCGTCCTTAGAATTCGGTGTCATTTGACTGTGTCGAGGAACTGATTAAGTAAATAGGATTTGAGGGTTGAAATCCATAACATATATCAAATGGATTCTTTTCTGTGCAACTGTGTTGAGCATGATTGTAGCTGTGTTTCATGTATGGAAGGTTTTCATCCCATGTTCGATGATTCTTGTGGTTGTACATGTGAAGCAATTGTATGACTGAGCGATTTACAATATTCGTCTATCTACGGATGGAAGGCTGTCAACAAAGAGAGTCTCATGTCGAGCTGTTGCTAGAGATTTTTCCAAAAGGTGCTGACAAATATAACATCTCTATCGGAAATAATGGTCATCAGGAGGCCATAATGTTTTCACACAAGTTCAAATAAGAGTTGAGTAGTATGATGCGCTGTCATAGTCTTCTTGCATGGTATGAGTATAGCCATCTTGTAAAATCTATCAACTACTACTAATATCATGTCATGATGATGTTCGGTAGTAGGATATCCTATTAAGTAGTCCATAGAAATAGATTCCCATGGTCGACTAGGAACTGAAAGGGATATTTATAGTCCTTGTCATCGATTCGGTGGTTTAGCAATGACACAAACTATGCACAATCGAATATACTTGTGGACGTCATATTTAAGTGAAGGCCAGTAAAAAATACTTTTGAAGGATAACAAGTGTTTTTATGACTCCAAAATGTCCTGCATTATTGCTATAGTGTGCGTTCCAAATGAGCTTCTGTCGGTGCTCACCGGTCAGTACACAAAGTTGTCCAAGCTTTTATAGCAAGGTGTATTTTAGGAAGTATCCGGTAGTAGAGAGTGTGTCGGTCTGAAGTTGTTGATAAATTGCAGAGAAATCACGGCTCACTGAATACAACTGTGGCCAAGTAGTGGTGTCGTAACCCTACATACTCATCAATGTAGACAATAGAGTAATGGGTGTTTTGTTGAGACAATTGGCTGCGGCATTGGCTTTACCTTTCTGATACTTAATTACCAACTAAAATTTTTGTAGGTAATTAATCCACTTGAGTTGTTTGTAGTTTCGAATGGGATAGAGAGAACTACAAAGGTATATGGTCAGTGAGGATGACCCTTTCCTTGCTAAGAATGTAGTGTCTCTATTTCTTAAGAGCTTTCACAATGGTGTACAGTTCTTTTTCATACGCCGAGTACCTTCTAACAGTTTCATTGAAAGTCTCAGAATTAAACGCGACTGGGTGAACTGACTGAGTGATCACTACGTCAAGCGCATAGTCTGATGCATTTGTATCGATCTCAAAGGGATGATGCAAATCAGGTAAAACAAGTACTGGTGCAGTACAAATCTTGTTTTTTATTTGTTCAAAAGCTTGTTGTTGTGTCGATGTTCATTTGAAGACAATTTTCCCATTTACCTTCTTCAACTGATTCAAAGGCCATGCGATGTGGTTGAAGCCAAGTATGAATTGTTGATAGAAATTTACAAAACCAAGAAAACTTCTTAGTTCATGAATGTATTGAGGAATGGGACAATATTTGAGGATATGTACTTTTTTTGGGTCGACATGCATGCCTGCAAAGTCAATTACATACCCCAAATATTTGATGCTCATCATCGCAAATGAGCATTTTTCCATGTTTAGATATAGTAAATCTTGCTGGAGAGTTTTGAAAACTTGTCGAAGTTGTTTGACATGTTCTTCCCTTGATCGACTGAAAATCAAGATATCGTCGAGATATACAATGACACACTTATCGATGAAAGGTTGTAGAATTTCATCCATATATCTCATGAAGGTTGCAGGTGCATTGGTTAAGCCGAAAGGCATGACTAAACGTTCAAACAATCCTTCATTGGTTTTGAAAGTCGTTTTCCATACATCAGTGGACTTGATTGTGATCTAGTGGTATCTTGCCTTGAGGTCAAGTTTTGTAAAGAACTTGGCACCTTTCATATTGTCAATGAGTTCATCTATCCATGAAAGAGGGTATATGTTCTTCACTAAAATTTTGTTGAGATCCCAATAGTCGATGCACATGTGCCAAGCCCTGTATTTCTTTGGAACTAAGACGACTGGACTTCCACAAGGAGAGGAGTTAGGGAGGATATGACCCTTGTCGATCAAATCCTGGATTTGCCTGTGAATCCCTTCATTTTTGGGAATGGATCTTTTATTAATAGATGTGTTAGGTAATGAAGAACCAGGAACACATTCAATGGAGTGTTTTACTTGATAATGCAGAGGTACTCTATTTGGTGCTTGAAATACATTCTGGTATTCCTCAAGAATGCTGTCGATTTATTGTTGTTGCAGGGAGTTATGTTGGTCGGTGAGTCAACTTGTTGCTACAATCTTCCTTGAATGTTGAGGCTTTATCATGATTAATGCGAACTTTTGAGCATGATTGATGATCTTATTTGTTTTTTTGGCATATATCATAGAAAACGTTGATGGGGGTTGTGTATGGAACAAGAATTTTTGTTCCTCCTTATCAACGATAATCAAGGCTTTTGGAGTGGTCAAGGTCGAATCCAAGAGGGTTGGTTCATCTAGATTAGATTCTACCAAGGTTATGTTGTACAAGTTGAATGTCAAATTTTTTTCCAAAATATGAGCTTTGCATTCTGATGTATCATTCCATGCCAAATTGCGATAATCACACCATTTCCTGGTAGGATCTTGTTTACTGCAATCCCTCTTGTCTTTCTGAAAGTTCTTCTTTTGATGATCGAGCTTTAGCGGGGTTGGCCGAGAAGGGTTCTTGAAATTGTCAGAGTCGGCTGATGACTTCTTATTGGATGTTTGACTTGTTGGCTTGTTCGGGAAATGTGATTTTCCTTTTTCTTTTGCTTCAAGCTTACTAGCATAATGAAATGCATTTGCAAGTGTATTGACAGTTAGGAATTCCATCTCTTGCTAAATTTATGGGAATAAACTGCTAACGTACTTTAGGAAAAGCAATTTCTCTTCTTATTAGACACGAAGTCTAGCCATGAGTCGATAAAACTCTTCGATGTAAATCTGTATGGACTGGTTTTTCCATTTCCTTACTTGCTCCCACTTCTTATACTATTGTTCAAGATACTTGGGTGGGTAGAACTCCTTTCGCACATATTCTACAAATTTTTCCCATGTGTCTATGGGGCTGTCTTTTTTTCCCATATTTGTCGATATATTCTCCAACCAACAATGTACAGAGGTTGACATCTTTAAGGATGCAATGTTGATATTTTCTGCTTTGGAGAGTTGATTCACTGAGTAGTAAGATTCCAGTTGTTGCACCCAATTGTCGATGGATTCCACATCAATATTTCCTTCAAGGTTCAGTATGTCCAGATTCATTTGCACTTTGAAGGGGATGATTTTATTGGAGTGAGTTCACGTCAAGGATTCCATGGAGTTTGAAGTGACCCGCATGAGAATATTGCTAAACTGGGCAAACATATCGGTCTGCTGGTGAGCCAGTGATTTTTCTATGAATTGATCTATCTCGTCAATTTCATGTCTATTGTTTGCTTCTTTAACCATATTTTCTGAAGTCGAGGAAAGTGTCTTCTTGCGTTGCTGAGTTTGCGAGTGCATTTGAACATGAATAAGTTAAATAACTTCGATGGAAGTGCTTATGTAACTTAAGATCTGGACAAGATCTTTCTCTAATACCAATGATCCAAGCCATGCCCAGGTTAATGTCGGGACAACATTGAACTGAATGAGTCAATATATATTATGGAGGAAGCATATAAAAAGAACCAACAAAGCAGGAAATACACTTAGGTCGACAGAAAGTATATGAACAGACAAAATGCAAGAATTCGAACCAATTTATTACTTCTTCTCCACGAAATATGGATGAATAAAAAAACTTGTATATTACATTAGTGTACATGATTATATAGGATTCTGAGACACTTGGGTGACTACCTGTTATGTTCAGTTACAAAATAAGTTATAACGATTTAGAAGTTCAACCATCACAGACGACTGGAAGACAAAGGCATGCTGGTATGATGTATTGTCGAATCGAACCTGTTGAGGTGAACCTGTCAAGGCGAACATGTCGAGGTGGAACTATTGAGGAAAACCTGTCAAAGAGAACATGTTGAGGCGGACCTATCGATGCTAACCTATCCAAGTAGTCAGAGTAGTCGAAGTAATCGAAGTGTTAGACTTTGTCAAAGCTTGACAACTTGCCAACTGTTGGTTGGATCATGGGACATATACACCTCTCAAAAGGAAAGAGACACATAAGGTTAATTATTCTCCAAAAATTGAGATTTAATTTGTCCATCATCATCAAATTCTCTTGAAAGAGGCATTTTTGTAGAAAATATCTCCTTGTTTCCATTATGACCATTCTAAATTTTTATGCATGAGAATTGACTTAAATAGTGCACCTAGGGCTTCACCATCTTACATGAGAAGAGAATATATAAAGAACTTTGGTAAGCTTGTGTTGACTCTCTTGATTAAATTTTGGTTCATGGTAGGATGTTAAAAGAAGTGAAACTTTGGTTTGAAATCTTTTCCATGAGTTTAGGTAGAGCAATCATTTCATATCAATTTATTGAACATGAAGTTGGAAGGATAGAGATATTGCATTTTGGCCCCATGATTGAGCATGGAATGGATGGAACACCATGTAGAAATTCATTTAAATTAATAACATACATGGATTCCCACATAAAGTAAAGAATTTCCTAGTGGGGAAGAGAAATCTGGTAGTGTTTTCAAAGGAATGAAGAAGGTAATGGGAACTTGTTCAATGTTTTCCACACTTAATTTCACTCCAACAATTGTGCTTATAGATATATGGAAATGACTTAATGATGATGGATTGAATTATGAAAATGATATGAAGTGGATCATATTTATCTTCTACACTCTTTACCACTTCAAGAGTAAAAATGGGTAAAGCACAATTGTCCAAGTCTTGATTTGCTGATTTTCAAAAATATTTTGGTGCATAATAGTTGTGTTTTAGGAAATGTCATTGAATTAACCCTTATGTATACTACATAGTATTTTGTTCATAGGAATGGAAGTTTACCAAATCATGATTATTCCCATCCTAACTGCTTCAAGAAGAGGTTGGCCATTTTGCATGTTTTGTAGAAGTTCAATCCAAACCTTGCAACACAATTAGCCATGGATTATTTTGAAATAAAGGCCATTCATGATTTTATGATGAAGGATATAAATGAAATATTTCCAAAGGATTCCTTAATGAAGGATATGAATTTCAAATGGAGTATACAATAGTTTTCAAAAGTGATGGAAAAGTGCCTTAATGTTTCATCATTCATAGTTTCCCTTGCTTAAGGAAAATAAATATTTGGGAGGGGAGGACCATCATGTTAAAGAAATGTAACTACGAAAGATATTTTATTTTGTATTATTATTATTATTATCCATTCTAGAGATGTTGTTCCTCCAATTATAGGTGTCATTGATGTATTTGGTCATGTAAATTCTTGAGGTAAAACCTCCATTGTAAGTCGGGTTACTAGTACCCACAAGATATTATCAAAATGTATTTTTGAGTCTTCCAAGAAAAGTTGGCCTTGGTAGCAAGGAGAAGTCGACCCCATTGGGTTATTAGTCCTCTCAATTGATTAGTATAAATAGGATAGGCACCTCCTTCACTTGGACAAGCAGAGTACTAAAGTAGTTGCACTAGAGAGAGAGGGAGCAATCCATCAACGAGAAAGGAAGTAGTACAGTATTACTCTTGGAGTCTTATAATTCTTATTGTTTGGGTCTTACACTATACTTGTTTGAATTCTATATTGAGGAATTTTTGCTGGGTTTTCTCCCCCATGAGGATTTCCTAGGATAGATCTCTGTGTTCTTTTGTGTGGTTCTGCTTGTCTTTATTTTAGTGATCCTTTTGTATATGGTTATGATGCTAAATGTTTTTAGATATTACATAACCATTGAAATATTAACATGGTATTAGTGACACTTTGAAAGATGACACTACATAGCTGAAATACTGTTACAATGGAAGCTACTGAAGATTAAGGTTTCATGCTTGAAAACCCTAGAAGACAAAATCTAGCCATCTTGGGACTTTCACTATAACTAGAGATTGGAGAAGTATCAGGAGATGAAACATGGACAGGACAAGATGAAATATTTTTGTACCTTGTATACGACTTTCAGCCACATATTCAATGTACTTTAGGAGATATGATTCCTCCAAATCATGGTTCGAGCCTCCTCTAGAATCCAGTCTCAAACATGAGACCTAGGGAGAATTCCTATATCTTAGGCTAGGAAGGTCCAAATCAAATTTCAAAAGATATTGTAGATATGGAACAGACTTTAGTTTCTATTTTCCAAGTTTCTGAACCTGAAGGTGAAACAATGACATGTGACATCCCGTACAAGTTCTTTATGCTGAAAAGTCCTAAAACAAGTTACCTTGGGAAATTTAGAAGAAGTCCCACTTAGAGAATCTAATTATGCCCTAAAATGCGGGTTTAGAAAGAGGACATACAAGGATATCTCAGGACGAAGTTTTAGACCCTTAGGAGTAGAAAATTTGGAGATACAATAGAAATAAGATCAGGGAATTCTACAGAATAAATTGAAGAAACTAAGGATTCCTGTTTCAGAAACTTCCCTCCACCAATCAGTTGAAAAAAGGAATACCATCAAACTCGCCATAGAAGGAAGCATATTTCTATGGAATAAGTTTCTCATTATGTGGAATTTCAATTTTTGACCACATGACACTGCAGGAAGAAAATATGGCATCAAGTTTCAGAGGCTTCCCACCACAGTTTTAAGAAAAGGAGTACATTAAAGTACAACTCACCTTGAAAAGTCACATCTTCATGTCCAATCAGAAGTTTGAAATTCCAAGTTTGGAAAATTAGGGTTTCTATGACAAAACCCTAGATCATCCAACTAAAGAACTAGGTTGGACACCTTAAATGGGTAAGATCTATATCTTTGTTATTTCCATTTGAGGTTCTCATTTAAAAATGAATCATCACACCGAGCTTGATGATAAGCATGGGGAATATGACTTGGATCAGTATGTCAGTAAGGAAGTTCCAAATCCATAGGGAGATGAGGTGAAGGATACTCATAAGAAAAACTTGGTTACGACCAAGAGAATCATTGCAAATTCTACTAAGGATCATCTCATCCCTCATGTGTCATCCTTGAAGACCAAGGAAGTGTTCAATTCTTTGATGAAGTTCATGACATTGAGGAACTAGATGAAGAATGTGAAGATGCATAACTTAGAGACCATGCAGTCCCACTTCAAAAGGGTTTCTCAAATCAAGGAACAACTTGAATCAGTTGAAGAGAATGTGGAAGAAGGAGATATTGTATTATGACCACCTTGAATGACCTCTCAAGATCACGAGATTCATTCATTCAAGGAATATGCGCAAGAAGGAAGTTGATCTCTTTTAGCAGACTATGGGAATAATGCACATAAAAATAAGGCCAGCTCATAATAAGAGAGGAGAAGATGGGAGTGTTATGCAACCAAATCCCAGATATAGCATAAAAATAGAAGAAATAGACAATAGGAGAGTAATCCATGCCTAAAATATGAATAGTAGAGATAAATAACAATCCTCTTTGAGGGAGAAACCTCCTTACATAATGTACAAGACAATGCAAGATGATATGATGCTAAAATGAGAATATCTCCTTCCTATATATAGGAGATACTGGTGTACAATAACAACTAATAAACCCACTATTAGACCCCAAGCCTACATAACTAATATGTAATGTCCCACAATATAGGGGGTAATGTGCCACACTATATGGTGTAGTGTGTCATAAATAAGGGCTTAACATTCCCCTTCCCTTCAAAATTTTTTGTCCTCAATGCTAAAGTAGTTATGGATGCTGCTGTATAAAGGACTCATCTTCCCATGTTCAATCTTCTGTGGGTAAGTTCTTGCATTTAATGCATTAGAGGAAATTTCAACTCAAAATGGGCCATTTAAATCTAATTCAAATTCCATGTCATCATGTGTTAGCCAATGAAATTTCTTTAAATTTGAAATTATGTGTAGGTCTTAAACACTTTTTTAATATAAATTTGGGAATAGTTATCATAAAAAAACTAGTTTTTTTTGTTTGTATTTTCGATATATCTCCCCATTTGTTTACTCAAATTTCTATTGAAAGAGCTCGTTGGATGCAGAATCAAATTCTGCATCCAACAAGTACCCACTTGGAATACTTTTGATGGGCCCCGCTACCCCAAAAACAAGAAATACCTAAAAAACATGATGATGATGTCATCATCACAATTTTCAGGTATTTCTTATTTTTGGGGTAGCAAGGCCCATCAAAAGTATGCCGAGTGGGTACTCGTTGGATGCAGAATTTGATTCTACATCCAATGAGCTCTCTCGATCAAAATTTGAGTAAAAACACGGGGAGATATGTCGAAAATACAAACAAAAAAGTAGTTTTTTTCTTTTCTTCCTCCAAAATTAATAAATATTATTTTATTATTTTAACTATTATTTTATGAATTTATTTAAGGAGGACCATTTTGAGTTGAAATTTACTCTAATGAGATACTTTGAAATTGATCGATTTTGAACTTGTCTAGTTCACATTTGAGTAATTTCTTCAGGCTCCAAGATGATTTTTCCTTCCTCATCAAGTTCTGGTAACATCGTTTGAAATGGTAGCTTAGAAGAAGGAACATTATTTTCTCTATATGTGCTGGAGAAGTCCTTTCTAGTATTCATTGCCATATTTTTATTTTCAACCTTCCTTTCCATCATGAAAGCCTTCTCTAGCGATGATGGTTCAAAGAGACACACCTCATGTTGAATGTTATCTTTCAAGGTTCCAATAAAGAGATCTAACAAATTATCTTCTGAAATATTCTTCACTCTGAGACTTAGCTGCTGAAATTTCTTGATGTGATCTGTACCTGAACCTTTTTGCTTGAGATTTACCAATTGACTAAAGAAGGTGTTGCTATTTATATCCCCATAATGTGCAATCAATTCTTCAGTGAATATAGACCAAGAGATAATAGAATCCTTTTTATGGTCACAAAGACATTGGTACCATACAAACTAATCAGGTTGTAAATACAAGGATGCAATAGTTACCTTTTTCATAGTGGGCACTTGGTGTAGATCAAAGAATTGCTCCATCTAAAAAATCCATGTTATTGGATCCTTTCCATCAAACTTTCGCATGTCAATTTCGGGGATAAAGTAGTTTCTTGGACCTGAATTGAACCTATGATGTTGTAGTGAATCATCAACTTTTGAGGACTCCAAATTCCTACTCTCCAATTATTTTTCAATTTTCTCCAAACGTGACTGGAATAAGTCATCTTGTTCCTCCTTATCCTCTTCTTGAGTATATTGTCGAGGAACAAAGTTATGTTTGATATCCTTGATAAAATCCTTCAAGTCTTGGAGATATTATTTGGTAGCCATCTTTTTGATATCCTCTTTAGTAGCCATATTATTTTCTAATTTAGCAAAGTCATCAATTTTCACACTTTCTTTAATCATATCTTCCAACTTGGACACTCTAAAAGAAATGTCTTCCATTTCCTCGTAGGTTGGGGATGAACCCTCTGGGGATTTGAGTGGAGTGTTATTCTTTCCACTTCCTTTTGGTGGCATTTTTAACAATATCACAGCCTATTTTTACCACAAATATATCTTTTTACTAAAATTTATTCAATTACAAAATGGTATACCTTTTTCAATCACTGATTGGGAGGTTATTTTAGGGCCGAATTGTAACTGAATTAAAATTTGAATTCTGACTCCTATAAAGCTAAAAATTTGTCCTGTAGTACCTTGATCTATCCTCTTTCCATTGCCACAAATTTTATTTGATTTGGATGAGCCAACAAAAATTTATTTCAAATATACCAAAACCTCTTATTTTTGGCCTATCCAGAAGAGCGAACTTGTAATGCATGCCACATGTCCACTATTTTGTTTCTGTATCATAAAATTATACCACATATACCCTGGTCCATATTGTTTCATATACGACTATTCTCACTCCATTTGGATCTCAGATTCCTCAGATATGACCTTTTTCCCAATAACACATGTTTTAGACTAGTTGTAGGACAAGTAAACAACCCTCACTTCCTCCGCAATTAAACCCAAAAATGTCATGGCTCAGGATCTGAATTTTTTACTGGAGATATTTCGGCCTATTTTGGAATCGTTTCTTTAACCTCGATCTCTAATTCCTTGTAGAAACAAAGTTGTAGCGAAAGTTCCATGATAACTCGTTTTGCATAAGCTAGTCCTGAGGAGAGAGTTCTGATACCAAATCCAAGATATAGCATAAAAATTGAATAAATAGACAATAAGAGAGTAATACACACCTAAAAGATGAATAGAAGAGATAAATAACAATCCTATTTGAGGGAGGAACCTCCTTACACAATGTACAAGACAATACAAGATGATATGATGCTAAAATGAAAATATCTCCTTCCTATATATAGGATATACTGGTGTACAATAACAACTAATAAACCCACTATTAGACCCCAAGCCTACATAACTAATATGTAATGCCCCACAATATAGGGGGTAATATGCCACGCTATATGGTTTAGTGTGTCATCAATAAGGGCTTAACAAGGAGAAACTGTAGATCAATCTCTCACAGTTCACTCTAGAAGAAATCATAGAAATAAGGAGCACCATCATCACAACATAAGATAAGGAATTTAGAAGATATTCTTCTAAGATTTGATGCTTCACTTGTGATGAGAAGGGACACTACTCTAGACATTGTCCCAGAAATAGAGGCTCCTTCAACTTGAAGTCAAACAAGAAAATACATCCTTCTCACACCGTTGAATATGATGAACTAACTATTAAAAGATTTGGAGAAGAAAAGGACGATTCATCAAGTGATGAGGAATATGAATTCTACTAGTGAAGATAAAGATCATACTCTTATCCATCTCAGTATTTGGATAATAAGGAATGCAATGAGTGACACTTAGAACCAATACATAGTTTCCCAGAATCAGATGATGAAGTAGAATGCTCCATATATTCTTGCAAGGACATAAGTATCAAGAAGGAGTCCACCCACCAAACAAGCAAAGATAAGTGTTATTGTTTAGTTGTGTACATGTTTATATTTACTTGATGTCTTATGCATGTTTGAGTGCTTGCATTTATGAACAATATACTGCTGACTTACATGTAAGTGGTTTATGGTGTCTTACAACATTGCTACTTATCTAGAATGAAACCTCTTTGCAAACATATTGGGATTAGTGCACAATCTCAATAATGTTATGGTAGAGATGGAAGGCATCTAGAAAGTTACTATACACAAGATATGGATGAATGTCATAGAATTGTCTAATATAGTTGCATGACTGTGTGAGATATAGAATTCATCATTATTAATATGTTTTGGAATTAATGAAATGTTTCTAATCATGCAACAGAATTAGACTTGTAGGAAATATCGTGTACAATCAGCTACAAGAAAAAAAGGATGAGACTTGTTCCGAAGAACAAGTGATGACAGTTCAATTAGAAGATTCACTCCAATAAACATACATGGAGATGAGCCTAAATATTCGAGGGTCAGAGATCGCGTGGCGGAAGAAAGAGCTTCAGAAGAATATAAGAATCATGATATGACATAAAGAGAGTGCTATATCCACCTTGATATATGAAGACCATCTTTGGAATGAGAGATAATTCAAGATGAAGAAAAGTATGACCAGAATTCCAACAAAAGTAAGAGGCCTCAGAGACACTCTAGTTATATGGCACTATTGAGTGACATCATTGATGTAGATCCTTCTAGCTATGAAGACGTAGTGAAGGAGAAATTGAAGAAGACTATGATCATAGAGTACCAATTGATCAAAGGGAACTATGTCTGGGATGTGGATCCGAGACCTGAAGGGAAGTCTATAGTGTCTTCCATGTGGATCTACAAGATCAAGTATGCAACTAATGGAAACATCGAGGGATACAAAGAAAGGTTTGTGGTTTATCTCAGAAAGAGGGAGTAAAATATGGCATGGAATAATCCATTAACCATGAACACTTATACAAGTGAAGTAGAAGTGTATATAGAGAAGAAAACCACATGTGCACAAAAGGCTTTGTACCAGCTCAAAAGGAACTCATGGATAAGAACATTCAGTTACATGAGGAGCTTGAATATCACCTAGAATGACGAAGATATTAACCTTTGCTACAAGTCTAGAGATGGAATCCTATAGAGGACGACAAGCTTACAAATGGGTGCAAGAGGAAATTTTCAACAAAGTTCAAGATAGAGGATTTTGGTATCCAATGACATGAGATGGATACATAGAATATCAGTAGAAAAGGATGCTACTTGTCACTCCAGTACATAATGTTTCAATACATAGAGTAAAAAATGTAGAGGGAGGATGATGCTCTGCTTCATAGGGAGTGATTGCAAAATATCTCTAAGTTAGACATGGTACAACATGATGGGCAACTTCCAGATGGACTTAGTATTTACCAAGAGTAAAGTGGGTTCTGACATTTACTTTAAGGTTGAAGACGGAATACTGGTATATGTCTATGACCTAAAAGGAGAAGGCAAACTCATTGTAGATGCAAAGAGGAAGTGCTGAGACATAAAGAGCACCTTAGGATGTTGTTTCAGTTTGGGATCAGGTATGATCTCATGGCTTAGCAGAAAGAAAACCAATGTTTACCTCAACACAACTGAGGTTGAGTATATTGCAACATGTTCAGCCTGTAGCAAAGCAATATGGATTCAAAAACTATTGGAAAGATTGTTTGATGTTGATATAGATGCGACTGATATTTATTGTGACAACCAAAGTTGAATGAAGCTAATAAAGAACCCAATGTTTCATGATAATTCGAAGCACATAGATATAAAGTATCAATACATATGGAATATGGTGTAGAGAGGAGCCATGAAGCTCCAGTATGTTCCTACGGAGGAAGAATTTAGTGATGTGATGACTAAGCCTCTGTCTCATGTAAAGTTTGAATACTTTTGAGACAATCTTGATGTAGTGCAAAAGGACCTCCCTGAAAAGAGGGAGTGATGATAATATTTTTATTGAGAATTAGATGGTAATGGTATGCCAGTACAGAGAATTTTAGTCAAGTTTATCAGTTGCTTAAATATATTGATGAGGTCCAACATTTATTTGTGGACGAGTGTATCCTAGCATTCATTTTTTGAGGATGGTCCTGTAGACAAGAACACTTTCTTGTTGAGAGTGGTCCTAGCACTTGATAGTTGAGGATGGTCCTATGGACGATAGTACACTCATATGGAGGGTGGTACTACATTTATTTGTGGACAAGATCCTACATTAATTTGCATACAAAAGTATCCTACTTGAGGATGGTCTTGCAGATAAGAACACTCTCTTGTTGAGAGTGGTCCTAGCACTTGTCGGCTAAGGATGGTCCCGCGAACGATAGTACTCTCATATGGAGAGTGGTCCTAAATTAATTTATGGATGATATCATGCATTCATTTGTGGATGACAGTATCCTACCTAAGGATGGTATTTTAGATAAGAACACTCTCTAGTTGAGAGTGGTCTTAGCACTTGTCGGCTAAGAATGGTCTTGCGGATGATAGTACTCTCATATGGAGAGTGGTCCTGCAGTCACTTGTGGAAAATTTACTGCATTCAATTGTAGATTATGATGTTCCAACATTTCTTTATGCTATGGATGATTTACCTTAGTATTTGTATACTGATGATAGTGCATGTGATTCTTGAGATGATGCCATAAGTGATGATGCTTGAGATGATGAGGCTCAAGAAGATTGCAGAGATGATGGGGCTCAAGATGATTCCAGATATGTCTGTGATGATGATGTTACACAGATGATGCTGACGCTGATGTAATTGTGAAAAATTCCTATGACATATAGATTCACTAGTCAGTTGTACATATGTATTGTTGTAGAATACCTTCCTTGTTAAAAGGGAGCATTAAAGAAATGTAACTGTGAAATATATTCTATTTTGTATTATTATTATTATTATTATTATTATTATTACCTCTTCCAAATATGTTGTTCCTACGATTATGGATGTCATTTATTTATTTGGTCATGTAAAGTCTTGAGGTAAAACCTTCGTTGTAATTCAGGTTAGCAGTACCCACAAAAGTATTATTAAATTGTATTTTTAAGTCTTCCAAGGAAATTTGGCTCTGTAAGCAAGGAGAAGTCGTCCCTGTTGGGTTATCAGGCCTCTCGGCTGATAAGTATAAATAGGAGAGGTGTCTCCCTCACTTAGATAAGCATAGTACTCAAGTATTTGCGCTAGAGAGAGAAGGATCAGTCCATCTGGGAGAGAGGAAGAAGTCTAGTATTATTCTTAGGGCCTTATAAGTATTATATTATTTAGATCTTACATTGTACTTGGTTGAAGTATATATCAATGAAATTTTTATGGGTTTTCTCCCCCATGGGGGTTTCCTGTGATAAATCTCTGTGTTCATTTTTGTGGTTGTGCTTGTCTTTCTTTCAATGATACTTTTGTATATGGTTATGATGCTAAATGTTTTTAGATCGTGTATAACCATTGAAATATTAACACCTCATGTTCCCATGTTGGTGACATATAGATCATCCTATTAGATATTTAGTCCCTATGATATTAGGAGGAAAATCCATTAAGTTCTTGGATTAAATTTTGAAAACCAAGCAATTAATTAGAAGTAAATATTTCTCCCAATGTTGGAAGGTGAACTTTGGATAAACTATTTTTCAGAAATAAGTTTTTGTTTTAATAAAATAAAAGAGACAATGGTCCATGAGGGTGAATTAGGAGATAAGGTTTGAGCAAGATAAATTTTACAAAAGAAGAAAGAAAGGAGAAAGCATGTAAAGATGGAAAGCAAAAAAAGAAGGAATTATGATAGAAAAAAGGAAAGTTGGGATAAAGCAAAAAATGAAGAAAAACATGGAAAATAAGGAATAAAGAAAAAATAAGAATAAAGTAGAAACATGACAAAGTGGAAAATCAAGTGAAATCATGGTAAGGCATAAAAGTAGGAAAAAGTAGTCAAAATCAAAGTAAAAGTAGGAAAGCAAAGTAAAAAGTAAAGAATGAAAGAAAGCAACCTTATCCATCCATGAGGGCACACTGGCCTACCTTGATTTCTCAACAAGTCACCTTCATTCTATAAAAGAAGAGGAGTGCACCACTTTTCTATAATTTGACAATTTGTGAATTGAATTGAGAGCATTGTGCTTCTCTAACTTGGGTGATGTGTCTCTAGTCCAAGCTGGGAGATGTGCCCCTACTATTGAGAGGATGATGGGATTCATCCATTGTCAATAATTTTAATTAAAGGTTTTGAATAAGTCAACAAGATATTTTGAAGCTCAAAAGAAGATATTTCAAGCCACATAGCGAATCTTCTTATTATTCTTCTTCTTTCTTATATTCTCAATCATCCTGTAAAGAATTTAAGAATCTGATGTAATGATGAATCATTAGACCTCCCATATGGATTTAATATATTATTATGAACTATTTTTATTAGTTTTGAAGTTTTATCAATAAATGAGTTGGTCTCTCTGTAGTTGTTTCCAAGACCCTTCCCATATTTGCATAGAAATTGACTAGTCTTCCATAAACTCTCAATAAATGAAAATTTGCATAATTAATTTGAATGATTTATCTTCCTGTATTTATTTAATACCCTCATTATCATCGTACATGTCTCATATTTCAAAATTTATATCCTTTGAGGTTGTTTGGAAGGTCCATAATCTAGACTAGTTGAGTTTTCCTTGAGTGATCCTAGCTAGATTTTTCCTCCTAAACTGTGATAAATAATTACTAAAGTTATGGTTTCTAACTATTCAAACATCATGGTTCTAGTTTTCATATTTTGTGGTTCCTAGGATCCTAGAAGTTGGCTTTAGCCTCGCTGATGTTCGAAACCTAAATGGTCCCAGTGTTTTGTGCAAAGGAAAGTTGAGATTGTGCAAATATTTGGATGGATTCTGATATGACGTTCCTATGATATTTTTTTCCATACTTATCATGACTAAATTCATAACCATACCTTTATTATTAATGAACTTGAGAACAATCCATCACTGTTTTGAGAAAAGCTAGTTAATCCTTATGCAATTTTTCCTCCTAGTTCTAAGTCCTTCGAATTGGTTCCTTGAGTTAGAGTTGATATTTCCTAAAGTTTGATTTGGGGATATTACAGATTAGAAGTGATCCATAAAATAATTTAGAATAGGTATATGTAACCATTTGACTAACTAACAACTTCACATGATGGTTTTTATAAATTTCAAATTATAATGTCAATATGTGAAAATTATTAATGGGAATCTGGTCATAAATACACCCAATAAATTTACACCATCTTGTAACTAATAACTAGAAAAATCCATTTTATAAAACATCAAAAAATGGTACATATCTGATTGATTTGTGAACAACATATATCCATACCGCTAGAACAATATTCCCATCATATCTATGCCATGGACCTTGATGTTGTTCTATCTAGTGTTATTTTCCCTCCTAGTGCCTAGTCTAGTGTTTTGGACCATAGTTGTCCACATTTGGACCACTTGACTAGAGATATATCCATGAAATCTTGTTTTTCCACTTTTGGACTCCTTTTCCTTATTTTATGGAGTCAATGTGCCCATCTATGAGGTATTTATTGCATTTCCATGATTTAAGGAGTTGGAGTGCACCCTCTTAATGATTTGGTCAACCTGTGTATTAATGGTCCACTACTTTCTAACTATTCACCCCATGCTCCCTCCTAATGGATGTGTTCACACCTATTTACCTTCATAACCTACCTTTGGTCCGTATGATTCATTTAACCTCATTATGACACCACCCTTTGGTCTCTCATGTTCATTGACCCTCATTATGGACCAATCTAGGATTTACACTTGGCCTTGTGTCATTAATGGGTGAATTGGTCCAATATAATCCTACCATTTGTGATCCAATCATATGATTTGTTGGGCCCGTGGTATTTTTTATCTCATGGTATTTACCCAAGGTATTTCATGTGATAATGCCTATATATTGTACTAGTTTTTGCTCAATATGCACATAATGGAAATAATGCTCTGGAGAGGTTTCTCTAGTTTTGTCTCATATTATTTTTCTCTCATTTTATGCTATATCTAGAAATAATTCTACGTTAGGATTGCTAATGAATCTAGATCTAGGATTGGTTTGCACATGAATCATAACTTTTGTTGTGATGTTGTGCACTCCAAATTTCACATGGTATTAGAGGTAGTCTGATTTAGATAAAGTTTCCTATTCTTTCTTGAGTGTTTTCTGGAGGTTATTATCGTCATTGGAATGTACAATATGGATATAAATCAAACCATGATCCTTACACCCTTGAACTAATTTGAATGGAAGGGCCACATGATCTTGCATCTTCGAAGTAAGGGTATTTACAGAGTCACCATGGGGCTTGAACCTGAGCCAAATATTGTTTCCCAAAAAGCTAAGTGGTTAAATAGGTTTAATGAATCTTATGGTTTGATTTGTCTCTCGATCTCTCGAGATCTACTATTCCATATTGAAAATGCTTTTACAAAAAATGAAGTATATCTGAAGCTTGAGTCATTGTTTGGGAATAAGTATGATATGAGAGGTCATCTATTGGGGGATGACTTGATCTCACTGAGTCCAAGCAGTTTTGAAACCGTGGAATAGTTTATATCAAAGTTCAAGAACCTAGTGCTTCAGCTCAAACAATGTCGCATTGAGAAGAAAGAGGAGTAGTTAATACTTTCCATTCTATCCAACAGAGTCCCAAATACTCATTATTTATGTCTACATTCCATTCTACAAATCTTGATGTTCAAAATTGGAGAATGCCCTCTTTGGATGCATTCATAGATTCACTCACCAAAGAGCAAGATAAACTTGTGCAAATGGGGACTTTGAGTTCTTGACTTTATTTTTCACAAATAAAAGCCCCCCTTTATGAATGAACGTCATAAGATATTGCTCAACAAGGTGAATCCCCCATGCATCATGCATATCATTAGAACTATTATGTTAAAGACTACTTTTTATTAGATAAACTGAGGAGGTGTTTGTATCAATGTCCTTGAAATATTTGAAAGCATGAAAAATGTGGTAAATTGTTTTATCACCCTCATTTAGTGCACAATCCTAGATATCAAATGCCATAATGTCTACATCTCAGATCAAACATGCCGTCTACATATTATATACAATCATGATGGAAATGAAGTATTGTGTTCCAACTAAATCATATATTTATCATCCATAACTAGATCCTTTTTTGGATGATGATAGCAATTACAAATCAAAACAAATCACCAAAAACATTTTACTTCTGAACGACCCTTACAGAAAAACAAAATATCATAAAACAAGTACCGAACGCATCAAATTTAGGTCATAAATAAAATTGACGAACTTGGCAATATGAATAAAAAAATCTACTAGTCACGAACTTCTCAATACACATAAAATAATGTACCGGAATGCTTTGGAAAATTCTACAAGAAAACAATGAAAATAATGACCATTCCACTTGAACCCCCACCGTTAAAATCAATGCGCATTCATTTATATTAAAAACATTCCAAACATCAACAATAACACACCAAATATGAACATATACACTCTCATTAATGACTTAGATCCAATTGCAGAGAAAGATACTAATAAAAGAACATTGTAAACAACTGGGTCAAATTCAGTTTGAATATATAAAAACCATGTGGCATCTCTCCATCAAGAGTTACATCCTCTAACAACATATAAATTCGAGTCAATAGTTTAAACATGAGAAATTATAAAATAAATCATATATTTTGATATCTATAACACTTTCATGGAACCAATTCTTCTAGGATAGTATAAAACCCTAATAACACCGAACAAGCAAAATCAAAAGTTCCCTAGAATTCAACAAGCCTCAAAAATCATCCATGATAAAAGGTAAATTAAAACAATAATAATCTATTGTAATTGGGATAAAAAAGCATAAAAGGCATAATAAAAATCATACCACATTAATTATTGGATAAAAAGCGTGATGTAATTTTGTATTCTTTGAAAGTTGAATGTGCATCATGCCCTTCAAGACTTGAGATTTCAGCAATGGAGAGGTTATGCAAAGATTAAAATGTTGAGAAAACTAAGAATGAAAAGTGAAATCACATAAACCATAACCTTCACCTTGCAATCACAATGCGATGTGGGTGAACCATGAATCACTGTAGCCTTTATGTAGAAAAAAATAGCCGTTGATTTTCCCTCCAATCCTAGAAATCGAGGGATCAAAGAAGGTATCACATGAAATTGACCAAAAATACAGGCGAACGCAACCGCATGCCTAAATTTCAAGGAAAATGGAGGGCGAAATAACCCTTGGGAGCCTCCATTATTGAAAATTGGGGGCAAAGGATTGATTTCACTAGAATTTCTCAAGAACTTGGGGGCGAAAGATAGATTGGAGGGAGATTTTACTAGGGAGAATATAGTTTTTTCATTTTCCTCATTAATATATGGGAGGATATTAATTTTAGATTTATTTTTTTCTAATAAATATTGGGATAATGTATTTTATATGAAAAAACCATTCCCATATAAGAAAATAGCCCACTAAATTTTTGTAACCCCCTTAATATAGCCCATGGGCTATATATAGCCCCTAAAACTATCCATGATGAGAAGAGACATAACTCTTCACTTTTATGTACTATATATATGCTGAGAGACTATGTATTCATATCATCATCAATTATATATAAAAATACATTATCCAACATGTAAGAATTATATTCTTACATATAGTCTCTTGTGTCTCAGTGTTTCCAGAGACATTCTTTTCCATCTAGATGGACTAACATCACTAAATGAAGTGTGGGAGAAATTCCAAACCTTATTTGGAAAGATAGATGAAATGAAGGGACATTCATTGTGGAATGATCTTGAGTCACTGATTCTAAGCAATTTCGAGTCCTTACAAGTCTACTTCTCCATGTTCAAAGCTCTTCTTATTCAATTAAAGCAACGTGGTATTGAAAAGAAAGATGAACAACTAGTCTTGGATATACTTTTGAAGCTTGTCCCTAACTATTCAGTGTTATTATCGACCTTCCATACCATAAAAATGACAATTCAAAACTGGAAGATTCCTTCACTTATAGAGTTCATGGAATCCTTGAACCAGAAGCAAGATAAGTTGGTTATGATGGGAACCATCAATCCTTCCAAAGTTCAAGATTTGGTTGCTATATATTCAAAGGTGGATTCCAAAGGTAAGAAGAAGTCAAAGAAGCCTCTTGATCAAAATAAATACAAGTTGAGGTTTCATGACAATTCTTCAAGCTCAAAGAAGAATTCCCAGAAGAAGAAAGGTTAAGGTGAAATGAGTAAGTCCACATACTGTGGTAAGGGATATCATCCAGAGAGTTCTTGTATGAAGAAACAAATTGATATGTTGACTCAAATCCATGAAAAGCACACCAGCTCTCTTCCTAAAGTCACAAAGAAGAAAGATAGTGCATCAAATTTTGAATACAAGGAGAGAGTTCATGAACTGGTAGAAATAACTATAAGATATTCTTCCTTTATCATTGATTATGGAGCTTCAAGACACAGTTTTGATAAGGGAGGCCTTCTCCTATCTTGATGATTTGAATAGTCCAAATTTTTTTTTGGGAGATGAATATGAAAGTGAAAGTAAAGGGAAGGGTAGACTAGATCTTGACCATGGTTCCTTCAATAATGTTTTGTATGTCCCAGGTCTTGTTGCCAATATCTTTCCAGTCTATTAGATGACCCACATTGGGTCTCCTAAGAAGGTTTTCTTCTCTCCCAATGGTGTTAAATATCTGAAATTTTGAATGGTAGAGTCATACAAAAAGGTTTTGTTTATGATATCTATAAAGTGTACAAGTTCTTACACTTCATGCCCTTATCAAACCCCTCTTCTCTCCTCACCCATGCTAATGAAGCTAGCAAGCTATGGCATGAAATTTTTGACCATATAAACTATAAGTACCTTTCTGATTTGTATGACAAAGACAAGGTCATAGGGTTTCCCAAAACCTACTTTTATAAAGGTGTCTATTAAGGATTCATTCTAGGAAAACACCAAGAGAAAAAGTATGCGAGAGTCTGTGATGAGAGAACCTCTGCACCCCCTTGAGATTATTCACAGTAAAATTGCTAGTCCTTTCCCTCATATGTTAATGAGTCAATTCAAATATTTGCTAACCTTCATTGATGACTTTTCCAGATACTATTGGGTATTTTTCCTCAAGTACAAATCAAAAGTTTTTAACCTCTTAAAAGGTTTCAAAGCCTTGGTTGAGAACCAATCTGGAAGAAATCTCAAGGTCCTCAGATCTGATAATGGTGGTGAATATGTTAAATCTGAATTTATTCAATATTGTAAAGAAGAATGTATCCAGATGCAACACTCTATTCCTTACACACCTCGGCATAATGGTGTTGCTGAGAGGAAGAATAGATCTCTTAAGGATATGGCCACTTGCACGATGGTATAAAATTGAGCACATAGATATGTGGATCAACACACAACTCACAAATAGATTAGACAATTTTACTCAGAATTGAAGAATAAAACAGTGAAAAAAAAGGCTTGCAGCTATGAATGCTTTCATTAATCAAAAGTAATTGGATAATTAATTACAATGTAATACACTAGTATTAATAACCAGTCAATTTGAATGCATGAGACAGTAATTTGAATTGATTGACTCTACCTAAATGCATGGATAACTAGACATGTTTAAATCACTATCGGAGCCCAACTAGTTAGCTCCAGTTGTCTAAATCAGTGACTAGTTAGTTAGAATCAGTTAACTAGTCTAAATGAATGTGGTAGGTGAGGAATTTATCCTTCCCACATGAAATCAATCAATATTTGGCGCTAACTGAATGTAACTGACTCCTAACTAGGCTTAACTAGTCACTAACTGAACTCAACAGAAGGAGGTTGGTTCTGGCACTCCTAATGGCTCCTAAATTGTAGGGATTGGTCTAGGAGGATCCTAAACTGATGCATGCAAGTGCATCCAGTGGAATTTAACTTCAACTAGTGTTCCCCACACTCTAGTAACTGGTACATGTGTCCCAATTAGGTCATGTGGACCCAATGAAGCTAGTGACTAAATATAGATTAAAAAAGACTCCTAATTTAGACATAATTGACCAAATTGGACAAAGGAGGATTATAATCCTAACAACCCCCCTGAATTCTAACTTGGAAAATTTGTGGGCCCTGGTAACTAATACTATAGGTCACCCTATAGAGCTAAAGAAAAGTAACTACTTAATACAAGGAAACGGGGAAAAAGCCACATGGGAAAAAATCCCCCCCCCCCTTCTCTAACTATGCAGGTAGAAGCAGGATCAATCTTGTTCTTCTATGCACAGGTATCCTGGGGCCTGGCATGTACACATCTCCATATTATATCTAGAGGAATATTTCTCTTTTGAAGAAGAATAATGTGCTTGTTATAGCAAATTTTACCACACCAGGTGAATCACACTTGTATGACCTTCACCTGTCCCTCTGCAGACTCCTTAGACCCCTTGGACCATTTTTTGTCCTTTGATGTTTCCTAGACCATCCCTAAAAACATGTGAAAATAACTATACGTGAATTTTAAAACATTTATCATGTATATACGTGGGTTTGACCTCTAAAACCATGTACATCGGGATGTGTACAAAAATCCTAATCCTTTTGGAGTTTTCCTTGACATCGACCCGACTCACTTGTCTCCTGACCTTCCATATGCCTTGAGATCGCTCAGATTCAACCTTTCATTACCCCATTGAAAAGCTATATAAGGAACCCTTTGGATACATTGAAGGCATACGAGAATTGAGAGCAAAGAAACTGTATTCCATTGTTGCCGAAACTTGTGCTTGAGTCTGCATCCCTTTGTCCCTTGGAGCACTTTAGTGTTCTTCCCAATCTTTCCTTTTGCTTGTGAGCTTGCTATTGAGAGATGGAGGATTGAGGTGGTGGAGGCCCAAGAGGGGGATTCAGTTTCTCCAATTCGCAGACGTGCAAACAGAGGTTGTATTCATTGTAATCTCTGATTTTATATTAATAGAAATATATTTTCCTGTCGAATAATGTATGTTTGAATGAATATTTTATCCATGGATGATTTCAAATGCTTATACGTTATGGATTATATATGCTAGAGTAGATCTAACACCAATATATATAGTATGCTTATATGGTTTACTTATTGTTGAGGAAGTGATTCATCAATTCAATATGAAGTTGGAAAGCTCAACGGGGATCTACTTCAACCGTCTGGAATAAGGTACGAGTTTTGATCCTTTAGTGTTAGATATTTGATTTCTCTTGCATATTGGAAAGGATTGATTTCTGGATTCAAACTGTTTGTTGTGGTAACCCAAGCCATAGTAATTTCTCTCCATAATAGAATTGGTGACTCCGTTGTGGAGTTCCTAGTAGTTGTCCTTTGGGGGTTTTCTATCGGCATTCAATGAATTTGAATTGTTCTTTTTTCTCTGTTTCTGTGTCGGGTTTCGGGGCATGTTAGCCTGGTAGTGTCTAATTGGTGTGAAGTTTGTCTCAGATTGTCTATTTGCCTTTATTTTTATGCACTTTTCTTCATGTACATGAGTTTTGAACTCACAGTCGCGTATATATGCGGTTTTGACTGCTATATCCACGTATACATGCGAGTTTACTGTGAACAGTCGCGTATGCCCTTAGTTCTTCCTTCTTGAGGAATATTGATTATTGTTGGGTGAATGTTGATGATTGTTGAGTCTCCTTTAATACTACTAGAGTCTGTATACACCTCAGTTCCTGACCAAAGACGTTTTTTTAGGGAAAAATTTCTTTTTTTTGAAGAATGTTCTTGTCATTGCATTTTTCGATTTTTTGTTTTGGGATTAGTGCATTAGATTTCTTTTACCTTGGTACTTTGCTTGAGTACTGCATGATTGTGCTTGCAGAGTCTGGGGGTTGTAGAATCATTCTTTTGCTTTAGTATCTCATTTTTATTTCAAAAAATCCAAAAATATTTGATTATCATTATTTATTTCATTTTTCATTTTGCATAGTACTTGCACTAGATTTGCTTTGAAGTATTAGTTAGGATTTCATATAGGAAAAGCTTGCATTTATCATTTGAAGAAAATTTTGCATTTCACGTAGTAGCATATCTTGTTTTTCATGGACACAATGCATTTGCATTGATTGTTAGGTGTGCATTTTGCTTCATGTTGCGTCATAACACCATTGGTTGCACGATCATGTACCTTTTTTGAGTAATAAATCCAATTAAAATCAATGCTTAATTAAAATGAACTACACTATTCTATTTGATAGGGTTCACGAACAAGATTAGGTTTTAGGGTCTTGGAATAGTTCATTGTGAGTAAATTCTCCAAGACCACTAAACAACAACATGTATATGTCTGTCCAGGTGAGAGTGTGAAATTCCTTGGTATAATTGGTGTTTCTCAGGATCCTCCTCTCAAAAGGGAGCTAAGCACGAGGCAATGTGAGTGGTTATTGATTGGGATGACCCCTAGTCATAACTGAGTAGTACCAGAGATATTTCTAGGATTGTATTCGTATCTGGGGGCTCTTTCGAGAGTTTCAGGATTTGCTACCCTGCCCATACGGTCAATCCCACCTGCGACTATCCGCTTGAGCATTAATTATATTGAGGTGACCTTAGTTTCCTTACCTAGGATATCGAGGGGGTACTTTGCAGGGGTTATTATGTGGGTGTCCCGGCCAGGTTGGGGTCGGACAGTACAGTCGCTTTATGCGTTGAAGTTGAGGGACACAATAATTGGTTACGTACCTCCGCTTGTTGTGTATGGGAGTCTCAAGCCTCTCCTAGGTGAGACATACCTGCTTCACTTAGGAGCTCAGTTATCCTACCCTTGATTTTTTTTGTTTGGCTTTAGATTTTATTGGTGTATGCTCTGTGCACGTTAGCATGCCTAGGTTTTGTGTAATTAGAGAGTCTTTTACATTTTTTGAGTCGTTGTGGATTTAGGTGCGGCTCCTTGCCATTCTCGTCAGTTAGCAGGACTTCCGCCTCTACATCTCCTCCTCCTTTGGGAGAGAGAAATAGACGATTTATGCGAACTACTTTGCACATTGATTCACACACGATGGGAGACCATGAAGAAGGTATTCCTAAGCCACCCTCTCCCATTCAAGTGGAAGATGGGGAATTTACTCCTAACTATGATCATTCACCTGATATGACTGAGTTAGGTCTTGAAATTTCTTAGATAGGTACTTTTCATGATATAGCTACTTAATCTAGTGTTGATCCCCCATTGACGCATTGTCGGTATGGCATGCTGGAAGATGAGACTTATTATGAGCCCGCGAGCACTAGTTATGGTAGTTATGGTATGTCTGGTATGCCCACACATGATTTGGAATTTCATGTTGAGTTGGAGTTTGAGCCTAACACTACGCCTAGGGGCACTCATATTCCTTACAATGCGGAGAGGTTTGGGAGCACAAGTCACATTGCACCTTCCATCCTGGCGGTGAAAGCTACATCACATATTCCTGCTAGGCCTAGGGTTAGTTATCCTATTAGGATACCAGATCCAAGACGAGTGACTATAGGGAACACCACATACATAATTTCATAGATCCCTTCATCCTCGGTTCCCTGTTCTTCGAATGTTGTTCCTCCACCTCATTCACATGGTCCTTTGAGCCGAAATGGTTCTACGAGTCATGTTCATACTGTTGTTACTCGACCAGTTGTGTCTCAAGTTCAAGTAGCACCCGTTGTTTTAGGAGGTCATGTTCATACTTCTAGAGGTCATGTTACTACTTTCGGAGCATATATTCCTACTTCCAGAGTGTATATTCCTACTTATGGAGTGCATATTCATACTTACAGAGTGTCTCATGGAACATCTCATGGGATGACTTATGGACCTTATTATGGGACACAGTATGGACAGGGTTATTCACCTTATGGGTACGGGTATCAGAAACCCACTTACTCTCCTAATTATGGCTTTGTAGCCCCGCATAGTCAAGGTACACCACATTATGGTGCATCCATGCCACCCTACACGAATCAAACGGGAGGAGGGCACTATGGTCAAGGCCATGGTGGTTACAGTAATCAGACCTATGTGAATAAAAACTATCAGGGAGCGGTGCATCGACCTGCTCATCCTAGGCTCCCTTTCCTCGCAATGCTAAATCTTCCTGACTTGTCGAGATTGACAAACGATCCTGTATCTCATGACCTGACTAGGCTGGCTGTCCCTACTAAGCTTCCCTCAGACATACCCAAATTTGAGGGCAAACCTAGAGAGGATCCAAGCCAACATGTTACAACATTTCACCTATGGTGCTCTTCAAATTACTTACACGAAGATTCGATCCATTTAAGGTTGTTTCAACGCACCCTTACAGGGCCTGCCATGAAATGGTATATAGAGTTACCTAGGGGGACATTCACTTTGGTCGATGACCTAGCAATGAATTTTCTTAACCACTTTCAACTACCAGTGCGTTATGACATTGGTATGGAACTCTTTTCGACATTTCAGCGGGATAAAGCCATGCATATCTCGGACCATATCCAAGAGTGGCGTAGATGGAAGAGGTTGATTAAAGCCTTTATACCACCGAAGTTCCTCCTCAAATGGTTCCTTAAGTTGTTATTTCCTTATATAGCGAAGGATGTTTCTACATCCGGAGTGCAAAATGAGGAACAAGCCATTTTTAGGACGCAAGAATTGGATTTTATTTATGCTCAATCCGGTTTGTTATATGAGATCATTCCCAATGCTCCGTGTTCTACTTTCGACCCCAAAGTTGAACCTGGACCACATGTTGATGGCATTGTTGGTTGTGCGAGTGCTAAGCCTGCAGATTCGGTTGTGAAATAGGTTAGTCAATTGTTAATCAACCAATCCGCTTTGGGACAAGCCACGACTTTGTCTCAACCCACCCAAACGACGAGTGTGCTTTCGGTGCAATTGTCAGACCAAAAGGGTAACCAACAACCCGGAAGGAATAAAAAGAAGGGTAAGAACAATTGTAAGGGTGGGAATATGAATGAAAATGCTAATACTAATGACAATAACACCCAAAATGCTAGGGGGGACAAGCAATCTAAATGTAAGGTTAAGTTTCCTTGCAATTTGTGTAAGGATGATCACCTCACTTACTTGTGCCCTCGTATCGATGAAGCCTCAATATTCCTAGCGCAGGGCCTAGCTGTGCTAACCAACCCTTTAACTCACAATCAAAACATGAACTCAAGGACCCATGATCATTCTGGTGGTGATCAAGATCCGCCAAAGGGTAGTGGTCATGGTTGCATTAACATGGTGTGTGCTACGAAGGTTGTGACCCGTGCGAAGGACTATGGTTTGTCACAACCCAACCCAGGAAAGGAACCTGATATACCGGGGACTCCTTTGCATATTGAAAAATCGGTGGGTAAACCTGAAGTTGCACCTCACATTCCTAAGGGATTCCTTAAGCGTTTGGGGCACAATCCTAATGCTCGAGCCAACTAAAACTATTCTGTTGTCGAGGATTTGGGCCACACTCCTTGTGCGATGTCTACACTAGAAGTACTTCAGAGTTGTCCTTCACATAGGAAGGCTTTGCTTTCTACCCTTGGTGTGAATGATGGTAATTCTTCCTCTGTGATTAAATTTGAAACCGTAGGACTTCAGCCTCACTTTCCTTACTATGTGTTTCTTTTGATTCATGTAGAATGTCTTAACATGACTGTCAAGTGCACTATGATTGACAAAGGTGCTGTTGCTTTTGTGATGTATTTATCGTGTTGGAAGGGTTTAGGTTTCCCTAAGTTGTCTAAATCCGGTACCATGTTGACCACGTTTGATGGGAGATTGTTTAGGCCGCACAGGATCCTTCCTTCCCTTAAGGTCCATTTGGGAGGAAAGACCATTGCGATAGAGGTTGAGGTGATTGATGCACCCCTTGACTATAATCTCTTGCTGGGTAGGAATTGGATGTACAATATGCAAGCCATAGCTTCTTCACTATTTCGCGTTGTATGCTTTCCATTTAATGGGAAGATAGTTATGATTGATCAAATGTCATTCAAGAATCCATCGGTTACCGCATCTTCAGGAGCTTTGATCCTGATTGTTCAGCACTCTTAGCCAGCAATTGGGAGTGTGGGTGTGGGCATGTATCCATCCCTTATGGTAAGCTTTAGTTGTCCTGCACCTGTCCTTATGATAGGGTCTATTTCTGGTGAGGCTTCGACATCTGTGAGATCGGTGTCTTTTCGCATGATTCATATGGAATATCCTTGGATTCTTCCCACACCGAATACTTCGAGTGAGCCCATCATGATGGACATGTCGTTTCCTACAACTATGGTAGCTTATCAAGCTAATCTTGGATGTGTTGTAGGTCCTAGTCTTTCCTTTTCACAGGCGGAGGAGGAGGACGCATATGTGTTTCCTACATGGGTAGTTTAGTCTTCTCATGTGCATGACTACCTTGATAATGTTTTTCCTTCAGATGAAGTGATTATAGAGGCCATGTCAAGGGTTGAGCCACCTTGGGAAGAGTTGCATCATAGATATTATTTTCTTCTCGAGCTTGACCGCTTGGAGCATGAGGACTTTAGGGAGGTTCTTAGTGAGAGAATTGGTAGTCCCATGGTTCCATTAAGCTCTCCTTGTTCGATGGCCGATGGGAACATGGCGAATATATCTCCTACCATTTCTATCAATATCTCTCGTGATCCTGACAAGATTGAGAATGTCTATATTGGGGCAGAATGTTCCCATGCTAAGATTCAAGAATACACCGAGCTGTTTAAAGAATCTCGTGATATCTTTGCTTGGTCTTACCATGAAATGCTAGGTATTGACCCTCGTATTGTTGAACATGAGATTAAAAATTATCCCAATGCTAAGCCTGTTCGACAACACTTGCGTGTAGTGAATCCTAGGAAATCACCCACAATTAAGGCAGAGATAGAGAAACTATTGAAATCCGGTTTTATCTATCCCATTCCGTTAATGGAGTGGGTTTCAAATCCTGTTTCAGTAGATAAGAAGCAGGGAGCGATCCATATATGCACTAATTTTCGTGACTTGAGTCGTGCCTATCCTAAAGATAATTTCCCCACACCATTTATAGATCAAATCTTGGATGAGTGTGCGGGTAGCGAGGTATTTTATTTTATGGACGGCTTTTCTAGATACAATCAGATTCAAATTAAACCTGAGGGCCAACATAAGACTGCATTTATTTGTCCCTAGGGAACCTTTGCATATTGGAAAATGCCTTTTGGCCTTAAGAACGTTGGAGCCACTTTTCAGCAGGCTATGACCTTGATCTTCCATGATCTCAAATTGATTATCGAAGTATTTTTGGATGACCTTGCTACTCATTCTCGTATGATAATGTGTCACTCCTATAATTTGAGATTAGTTTTCGAAAGGTGCCACCATTATTTGGTTAGGTTAAATCCTCACAAGTGCATCTTTTGCATGAAGTCTAGTCACTTATTAGGGTTCATTGTTTCCTAGGAGGGTATAAGAGTTGACCCTTTTAAGGTTGAGGCAATACTTCAGTTGTCTCCCTCGAGGAACATTAGGCATCTTCAATGTTTGCAAGGCATGACAAACTTCTTACAGAGATTCATTGTCAACTTTGCCAATTTGACTAGAGGCTTTATGTGTCTATTGAAAAAGGACACCGCCTTTTGTTGGGATGAGTGAGCCCAGGAGTCCTTTGATGTGCTTAAGTGAGCCCTAGCATCGGCCATGGTGATTAGTCCCCCAGACTAGCCATGATTTTTTACTTTATGTGGCCGTGTCCATGGAGACGACTGCTATGGTTTTGGTTCAAGAGGATGAGGAGCTCCAAGAGCATGTCATATACTATCTGAGCCAGAATCTTATTGACACATAGATTCGTTATTCCCATGTTGAGAAGATTGCCTTATCTATCGTACATGCAGTTCAACAGTTGAGACATTATATTCTCCTTCGCCAGACCTTGGTTGTAGCCCATGTCAATCCGTTTCAATTCATCCTCACTTGAAGGATGATTGGGGGCAAGTATAATAAATGGATATTCATCTTGCAAGAATTCAACCTCAAGTTTGTTTCGGCAAAATCAAAGAAATCATTAATTTTTGCGGAGCTTATATCTAATTTCCCAAGTGAAGCCGAGGAGATGGTTTGTGAAGATATGTTTATCGATGAGCACGTCTTCTTAATCTCAAATTCGAACCCATGGTATGGGGATATTATTATATATTTACAAACATTGAAGGTCCCCACTCACCTCTCATGGGATGAACGATGACGATTACGTCACGTATCCAAGAATTACCTCATAGTGGATAATACCTTGTACTGCCGTGGGGTAGATTCTGTTTTATGTCGTTGTCTAACTCATGAGGAAGATGAGCTTGTGCTGAATGATTGCCACGGAGGGGCATGTGGTGCTCATTTATCTGGGCTTTCTACAGCCCAAAAAATCTTGAGAGCGGGTTATTTCTGGCCATCGGTCTTTAAAGATTGTGTAGATGCGGTCAAGAAGTGCCACCCTTTCCAGGTGTTTGCATGGAATATGTGCTAGCAATATGCCCTGTTACATCCCATCATCATCGCCAATCCCTTCACTAAGTGGGGGATTGATTTCATGGATTGCAACCCAGCTTCCGCTAGGGGGCATCATCATATTATAGTGGTTGTTGACTACTTCACGAAATGGGCTGAGGACATGCCTACAGTTAAATCCGATGGTGAGATATCCATGCACTTTGTATTCAACCAAATTATTACTCGGTTCGTTATTTCGAAGGAGCTTGTCACCGAGCATGGCTCGCACTTTCAGAATCGTATGATGGAAGAGTTGGCATCAAAGTTAGGATATAAGTAGGAGCATTCCTCCTCTTATTACCCTCAAGCAAATGGACAGGTAGAAGCAGTGAACAAATCACTCAAATCCATTCTCCAACGAACCATCGCACAAAGCAAGACTAATTGGCACATTATGTTATATACTGCTTTGTGGGCTTATAGAACTGTTGTTAAGACTGCCATGGGTTTTTCTCCATATCAGCTTGTGCATGGAGTGGAGTTGGTATTTTCGGTTGAGTGTGAGATTCCTTCTTTGAAGCTAGCCATAGAGCTCTTACCAGACACTTCCCCATTGGAGGAGCATTTGGTCCACCTAGAGCAACTTGATGAGTAGCACCGAGATGCCTTGTTGGCTCTACAAGTGAATAAGCATTGTGTTAAGGTCCAATATGATAAGTCTGTCCCTCCAAGGAGGTTTAGTGAGGTTTGACTTGGTCCTTTTGTGGGATCAACCGAAAGAACCCTTGGGGGCAAGAAAGTTTAACCCCCTATGGCATGGTGCTTACGTCGTTAAACGTGTGTTAGAGAAGGGCGCTTATGAGTTAGTGGATTATGAGGGAATGGCCTTGGCAGAGCCTAGAAATGGGCTCTATCTCAAAAATTACTATGCATGATTTTCAGCCAAGGCTAGTTATTGTATATTATTATATAGTTTTGCATAGGTAGGTCTTTTTCTTATGTTGATCGGGTTTGTGATTAGTTTCCATTTCTTTTGGCAGATGTCAATGGAATCTTCCACCTTCATAGGATTCATGGATGGTGCAAGCCATCACACTCAACACTCAGCTTCTAATACTTGGGTGATTTATACTTCTATGGTTCAGGTATTGTCTTCAGGAGGTGTATGTTTATGGCCCTCTTCAAACAATGTTGCTGAGTATAGTGCCATTATTGAGCTTCTACGGGATTCCATTTCACATGGTGTTTTCTCTCTTAAGGTACGAATTGATTCGGAGTTAGTAGTGTCACAGGTTAATGGTTTGTACCATGTTATAGATCCGAAATTATTAAGAAGATTCTTACAAGTGAGATTGTTAGAACGACAATTTGACAATATAACATATATACATGTTCCAAGAATTAATAATCAAGTTGCTGACTCATATGCTAACTACGTGTTATATTGGCATTTGTTTCATACACAATAAGCTCATCACAAACATAAATTTTTACACATGTAAATAAATAAATCGATCATCATAAAAGTTTTTATAAACATCCAAAATGTGGTAATACATAGTGTCATAATACAAAACTGGGGCTCTCAAGCCACAAAAATATAATACACCGTAGTACAAAATATATCACTCCCAGGTATCTAAGCCTATGGAGGAGGAGGGGGGTTATGATCATGGAATGTCACCACGGCTCTAGCTAGCCGTCGAAATAGCCGCACCCATGCTCATGGTACACCCACCACCTGGCGTTGCATGGCCTCAGGAAAGTCCTCAACTTGCGCCATGGGTACTCTGTGCGTCAGTCTCACAACGTTGGTATGAATGCTTTGGAGCGTCCGCTCCGTATCCACACCCATGATGTCATCTCCTATTCCCCTCTATCTATGACGAGGGAAGCCTTCAGGCTGCCATGGTCCCACATCTGCATGCATATGGTAGATGTCACTATGTATTATCACCCAAAAACATGTCTTTTGATTCCACATAATAAAAAAACACAAAAAAATTAAATAACTCAAAAATTTTAAAAAGAGGGTTGAGATTTGTTACCAATGTCACCGTATGCTGATCTTGGTGGTAGCGGCATGTCTGGGTCTCCCTAGAAATCTATCCCTGAATAGGGGTAGTCATCAATGGAAACTATCTGTCGTTGCCACCATGGAAAGAAATCAACTGGATAGGGGTTGGACACCCTACCTCCACCCAGTCTACGCATCACATCTGCCCAACGCCGTTGAGCCAGATCTCAAACCCTATGTAGAGGAACGTCAACTCTAGGGCTCAATCCAGGAACACGCTCAAAGAAGAACATGCTCAGTATGCTGCTGAAACTGAAATTTCTCACCCTGCCCATTTTGTAATCGCTGATCTATTGTTTCATGTTGCTCAACAATGTCGTACTCCAATCATAAACTATGGGCCTCATGCACTCCACAGCATAGAACATTAATGGCCGTGAGGCCTGGTGGAGTGAGGCTAGCCTCGCTCTCTTGCCCAGGGTTAGTAGAATGGCCTTTATGCTTAGCACCTGTATGGAGTTAGTTGGGATCTGACTCCCCACCTTCTCCATGTCCAGGTAGTAGTACACCGCAATGTACTCATCTATAGTCATTCCAACTCCGGGCCCGCGAGAGCGTAGGTTCACCACTTCCCCCCATCGAGAAAGTCCAGTAATAAAGTATATGTCCTCCACTTCTATGGTGAGGGACAATCCTGTCTATCTGGAACGACTCTAAGTCTGGATCCCAGTAGTATACTAGCATCTGCAGCAGTCTTGGTTTGGCCCATATACCATCAAGACACAAAAAATTTTAGAGCCCGCATAACCGCAAAGCTTGTTGAGCCATTAGATCTGTCTTTACTACCCCTTCTACATCACCATGCTAACGTTCTCTCCATTCTAGAACCATCCTGAACATAAAATTTGAGTTTGATCCATTATAATGCTTACAAATCATTGAGTGCGGCCGCATACACGACTGCTTGCTAAACAGCCATGTATGTACGCGACTTTGAGGGAATTTTCCATGTATATCTAGCCCCATACGCAGAAAAACCCTCGATTTTCATGTGGGCTGAGGTGCGCATTTAAGATGGACCTAGAATCCTAAATACACCATGGAAATTGATAAAATTTGCATCAAAATGAAAGAGTAGAGCATGGGTAAGTACCTGGAAAAAATGGGAGTGGATTCCGCCAGCTGGATCTCCTGGAATTCATTGTTGAAGTTCTGAGCTCAATTGGGTAAAAATTTCAAATGTTATATAATGTTTTGAATTTTTTACTATTTATAGAAAATTTTCAAATTTTTGAAAATGTTTACTCCCTTTTCTATAGTTTGGACCGTTTCTAATCCTTTTGGACCGTTTTTGGACTAATTTATGATGTAGAAGACCATTTTGAGCGTCATTTCGACCGTTGCTTTGACCCATTCATGCCCGTTACATGTATGATGTTTAAAATGGCATATAGGTTAGGATCACCTCCGATTGCATTTTGCATGACCTTATGACCATTTCATTATAGCCTTAGGTACAAACCCATTCTATTATGTCATGGAACCTTCTTGCTATTTTAGAAGTGGCATTATGTGAATGGTAGAGCTTGACCTTACATGGGTACCCTAGTTAGCACCTTATTTGCATTTGGTTCCCATGCCGACATTTTGTTCCTTAGGGTGTGGGAGTCTGTTGTATAGTATTTCCATGACATTTTGCAAGAGCCTCATATGTCTCTTGATATTTTGCTGGCCTATTTCCCTCAGGACTCCCTTATGTCAAGTTGTAATTGCATTATCATGAGCTTTGCCTGCCTTATTAAGCCTTACGTCAACTTCCCTGACATTGAGTTTCAGCCATATTTCCCAATCTTGTCTCATGTCTAGCCATGTAGAGCCGTTTTATATATCCTTTGCATCTTGATTCCCTATTTTTACCAGGAGGGGACTTTCTCCCCGAGTGTTACTATCCTACACATGTATCCTTGCATTGAGCATATGTATGTTCCACTGCTTGGAACTAGTTTGTTTTCCCATTATGACACTCATCTCCTCCTAGTCTGTAACTATAAAGCATTTTTATTCTTTTTCAATCTTTTTAAATATTTGAAAAAGTCCAAAAAAAAATTAAAAAAACAAAAAGCCAGACAAGGAAAGATGTTATCTTTGGCAGCTGTCGAGTCATGTCGCCTTCGAACAGAGCACTGTATATCACATCCATTGGTTGCTACCTTTATTCAGTCACCATTCACCATTATGCTCTTGTTCGAAGGAAGTTGAAACCTAAGTCGGCCATTCCTCAGTTATCTTGACTTTGCATGTTGACCATTCTCAGTATAGTTACTGGTTCATGCACCTTATGATCGAGTCCTTCCACATTATATAGCTTTGATGAGTACCTCATATTGGATGATGGGGGGTGCCTTAATTCCCTCCTTCCAATGGATTTCATCCCATCGACTTCAGATCATTTATTTTGGGATTGGAATCTAGAGTCATTTTTTAGTGCCTTGAGACTTGGAGTCATCAGTGGCAGGTTCTCTCGCCATCAACAATTTTTGGGAATACATCAATGTCCCCTGATCGATGGATCCTCTCAAGTGTTTGACCTCAACACACCTATTCACACTTGTTAGTTTGCACTCTAGTACCTTGATTCCCATTATCATTATCGGTGGGTGATCTCGCGTCTATTAACGGTATACATCAATTACTGGTAATCAGACGATGCACTACTTTGTTCGACCTCAACACATCTATTCACATAGTAGGACTTGTACTTGTAGCGGTTTGTGTAGAAGACCTTTTAGATTGGTGGCATCTCTTATATGCTACCTCCTTGATCGTGCCAGTGTTCATGAGATTTCAGCTCTCGTGACTTGATTCCATTATGTGTCAGACATTTCTAGCTATTATGGATATCATGATCCTTTATATATCTTCATCATGGAGATTCTGATCTATGTATATTATACATGGCGATCACCACTTATGTCATGTTTTGTATCATGCCTATTCATGGCCATTGTACTCTTATGTATCCGGGACTGCTATATGTATTTGCAGTTATATGCAGAGTTGTATCATTATACTATGCCGATTGGGTGGCTGGTCTTCCATTTGGGATTATTCATCACTCCACTTCTGGGATGTACTTATAATGTATTTTGGCCATTGTATGACCCCTCTGACCTCACACATTAGGGGGCATCTGTTATAGCAGATTTTATCACACTAGGTGAATCACACTTGTATGGCCTTCCCCTGTCCCTCTGCAGACTCCTTAGACCCCTTGGACCATTTTTTGTCCTTTGATGTTTCCTAGACCATCCCTAAAAACATGTGAAAATTTCTATACGTGACTTTTAAACCCTTTATCCCATATATACGCGGGTTTGACCTCTAAAACCATGTACATTGGGATGTGTACAAAAATCCTAATCCTTTTGGAGTTTTCCTTGACATGGATCCGACTCACTTGTCTCCTGGCCTTCTATATGCCTTGAGATCACTCGTATTTGACCTTTCATTACCCCATTGAAAATCTATATAAGGAACCCTTTGGATACATTGAAGGCATAAGAGAATTGAGAGCAAATAAACTATAGTCCATTGTTATTGGAACTTGTGCTTGATTCTGCATCCCTTTGTCCCTTAGAGCACTTTAGTGTTCTTCCCAAGCTTGCCTTTTGCTTGTGAGCTTGCGATTGAGAGATGGAGGATTGAGGTGGTGGAGGCCCAAGTGGGGGATTCAATTTCTTTTATTCGCAGACGTGCCGACAGAGGTTGTATTCATTGTAATCTTTGATTTTATATTAATAGAAATATATTTTCCTGTCCAATAATGTATGTTTGAATGAATATTTTATCCATGGATGATTTCAAATGCTTATACGTTGTTCATTATATATGCTAGAGTAGATCTAACACCAATATATATAGTATGCTTGTCTTTTTTACTTATTGTTGAGGAAGTGATTCATCAATTCAAGCTGAAGTTGGTAAGCTCAACGAGGATCTACTTCAACCGTCCAGAATAAGGTACGAGTTTTGATCCTTTAGTGTTAGATATTTGATTTGTCTTTCATATTGGAAAGGATTGATTTCTGGAGTCAAGTTGTCTGTTGTGGTACCCCAAACCATAGGATTTTCTCTCCGTAACAGTGCTCAACTAAATCAGGAACATAAACGACTGTTAGATGAAAACTGGGCCCATGTAGAGAAACTAAAATCAATTGATAAGAGAGAAAACGTGCTTGAGGTATTCTAGCCATGAATATTTTATCCATGGATGATTTCAGATGCTTATACGTTGTTCATTATATATGCTAGAGTAGATCTAACACCAATATATATAGTATGCTTGTCTTTTTTACTTATTGTTGAGGAAGTGATTCATCAATTCAAGCTAAAGTTGGAAAGCTCAACGAGGATCTACTTCAACCGTCCAGAATAAGGTACGAGTTTTGATCCTTTAGTGTTAGATATTTGATTTGTCTTTCATATTGGAAAGGATTGATTTCTAGAGTCAAG
>LPNX010437096.1:1904-15000 GCA_001517045.1 Pseudotsuga menziesii | reverse complement strand
TTGTCTGTTGTGGTACCCCAAACCATAGGATTTTCTCTCCGTAACAGTGCTCAACTAAATCAGGAACATAAACGACTGTTAGATGAAAACTAGGCCCATGTAGAGAAACTAAAATCAATTGATAAGAGAGAAAACGTGCTTGAGGTATTCTAGCCATGTGAGAAACACTCAAGAAAATGATATGTTGCATCCTTGAACAAAAAACTATGAGTGGTAAAATAAGCCCCAAGTGTTAGGAGAAAGTGTCTAGATGAATGCAGAATGTCTTCCTCTTTACTAGTTCTGTGAGGAGATAAGCATGTGACCAAAGGTAGAGAAGCCCTGGGATCATTAGAGGAAACTTCAACTCAAAATGGGCCTCCTAAGGAAAATTAATAAAATAATAGTTAAAATAATAAAATAATATTTATTAATTTTGGAGGAATAAAAGAAAAAAACTACTTCTTGTTCGTATTTTCGACATATCACCCTGTGTTTTTACTCAAATTTCGATTGGGAGAGCTCATTGGATGTAGAATTAAATTCCGCATCCAACGAGTACCCACTCGACATACTTTTTATGGGCCCCACTACCCCAAAAACAAGAAATATGTGAAAAATGTGATGATGACATTATCATCATGTTTTTTCACGTATTTATTATTTTTGGGGTAGTGGGGCCCATAAAAAATATGTAGAATGGGTACTCGTTGGATGCAGAATTTAATTCCACATCCAACAAGATCTCCTAATCGAAATTTGAGTAAAAACACAAAGAGATATGTCGAAAATACGAACAAAAAAGTAATTTTTTTTATGATACCTATCCCCAAATTTATATTAAAAATTTGTTTAAGAGGTGCTCCCTTTTTTAATTTTAAATCATTTTGATTGGCTAATACATGATGACATGGAATTTATATTATTTTTGGAAGGCCCATTTTAAATTGAAATTTCCTCTAATGTGTGGAGAGTGAATGATTGAGCTCCATAATCAAAAATAGATTCATAAATAACTAATGAATAAAAAAATAAAATATCAGCAACCTCATAAGAGGAAACTAACATGAAATCCCCAACAAAAAATTTGAAGAAGACTTGCAGTACTTGATTTTTCACACCAAAATTGGTGAGAGCAACTACAAGTATGACTGAAATCTCTTGTAATCTAAAATTTGAACCAAATAATATAATATAATATCCGAATAAGATCATATCAGATCAAAATAAGATCATATCAGATCCAAAAGTATGGTCCACCGAGACAGTAGATGCATAATTTTGTCCTTCTTCAAAATTCTGAATATTGGTGCATGCAATCTTGTAGGAATTTGCTGGAAGTGTTATATTTTTATCAATTTAGACAGTTTTATCTTAGTATCTTATCTAAAAGAATAAAAAGCACAATAATCAATCACAAGAGACAATGAACACAAATATTTTCCTCGAGGAAACCATAAAGGAGAAAACCCCGCAACTTCCTCAGAGATAGAATCAACACCAAAAGTAAAACCCAAAGACAGTAAGATGATCTCCAAAAAGCAGTTGTAGGCTCTCTTTTGTCCCAAGTTCTTCTTTCTCTCTCAACTATGCGCTACAACTGAGTGTGAGCGAATGTGTGTTAAATAGAGAGGCTCACTCGATTTATAATAATTCCCGACTTGACAATAACTCACTAGGAACGACTTCTCTAGGAGAGTCTAATAACCCCATGACCCCACAACTGTGGGGACTTTAACCCTTGAACGATAGGGAGGGTTACCCTCTATGACTTTACATGACTTGTTTACATTAATGAATCTTTCGATTGGAACATTGGGGTATGACATGACTCAATTACGTTATAGAGACCTCCTGGAATAAACATCGGGGTACAATAAATAAGATATACAAGTGAATACATTACTAAGTTACAAATACATCAACACTCCCTCTTAACTAGGAAGGTATTCTCTTGACACAATTCATTAGTACAAGTCTTCTTCTCTAGATCAACATCAATTCTGGATCATTTGATTATCATCAGTGGATTAACATCAATTCTTGATCATCGGATCATCATCATTGGATCATTGAATCATCATCATTGGATCAAGAATTCTGGATCATCGGATCATCATCACTGGATCAACATTGGATCATCACTATATCATCATCAAATCAACTAGTTCTATCTCTTCATTCTTCTCGTCATCGGAAGTTCTACAAAGCCAACCCTTTTTCATGCTGGTTGTAGGACTAACCTCCATGTAGGTCTTCATCTTATTCAACACTTATATCTGACCCAGTCAGAAAGGCCCACCCAACACTTACGTTTGACCATGAGAGGAACACATCCACCATCTTGTCAGAAAGGCATGCCCAGCACTCACATCTAACCATGGGAGGAACACATCCACCACCATGTTAGAAAGGCCCAACACTCACATCCAATGGCATGATATGACATACCATCTATCATCCAAGGAAAGGCTCAACACTTACATCTACTGGCATAGCAAGACACACCATATACTATCCAGAGAAAGGAACAACACTTATATATAACCTAGTTAGAAAGGCTCCCCACTTATATCTAACCCAGTCAGAAAGGCTCAGTACTTACATCCTTTGGCATAGCAGGAAACACCATCTAATATCCAAGGAAGGGCTCAACACTTATATCTACTGGCATGGTAGGACACACCATCTACCATACAGACAAAGGATATACACTTACATCTGTCGGCATGATAGGACACACCATCTATCATCTGAGGAAAGGCTCTGCACTTACATCTGACCCAGTCAAAAAGGCTCAACACTTATATTTGATCATGTGGGATCCAATCCCACAGTCATATCAAAATGGCTCTGCACTTACATTTTATCATGTGGGATCCAATCCCATAGTCATATCAGAATGGATTTGCACTTACATCTGATCATGTGGGATCCAATCCCACAGTCATATCAGAATTTCTCCGCACTTACATCTGATCATGTGGGATCCAATCCCACAATCATATCAGAATTGCTTTGCACTTACATTTTATCATGTGGGAGCCAATCCCATAGTCATATCAGAATGGATCTGCACTTACATCTGATCATGTGGGAGCCAATCCCACAGTTATATCAGAATGGCTCTGCACTTACATCTGATCATGTGGGAGCCAATCCCACAGTCATATCAGAATGGCTCCATACTTACATCTGATCATCTGGGATCCAATCCCACAGTCATATCAGAATGGCTCTACACTTACATTTTATCATGTGGGATCCAATCCCATAGTCATATCAGAATGGATTTGAACTTACATATGATCATGTGGGAGCCAATACCACAGTCATATCAGAATGGCTCTGCACTTACATCTGATCATGTGGAAGCCAATCCCACAGTCATATCAGAATGGCTTCGCACTTACATCTGATCATGTGGGATCCAATCCCATAGTCATATCAGAATGGCTCTGCACTTACATCTGACCATGGAAGGAACCAATCCTATCACCATGTCAGAATGGCTCTGCACTTATATCTAACCATGGGGGCCTCGCCTACCACCATTTCAGAATGGATCATGGACTCTTCACTTCCTCTTGGAAGGAATCTCAATCTAGAGAACACCAAGCTTCTCCCTGAAGTATTCAAACTTCACTCTGGCTAATGGCTTGGTCAACACATCAACTATATTTTCATCTGTCGCAACATATTGGAGCTTCACTACTCCTCTCTACACCATATCCATGATATAGTGATATTTGATCTCGATATGCTTCGACTTGTCATGGAACACTGGGTTCTCTGAAAACTTCACGCAACTGTGGTTGTCACAATATATACAAGTAGCATCCGAATGAAGATCAAATAAATCATATAGTAGCTTCCTCAGCCACACTGCCTCACAACTAGCCGAACAAGTTGTGACATACTCAGCTTCGACTGTACTCAATGACACACAGGACTACTTCCTGTTAAACCAAGAGATCACATCTGATCCCATACTAGAGCAACACCCCGAAGTGATCTTCCTATTGATGGTACTTCCTACCCAATCTGAATCAACATAACATTCTAGGATAATCTTCTGATCCACCTTATACTTGAGCCCATAATCAACTGTACCCTTTAGACACCTTAGAATATGCTTTGCAGCAATTAGGTGAACATGTCTTGGATCCATTGGGAACTAGCTCAATTTGTTCATAGCAAAGCAAATATTTGGTCTCATATTCGTCAGGTACATCAAGGACCCAATCATCTAACGATACATCGTAGCATCAACTATCTCTGATGAAGCATCACTCAATAGCTTCAGGTTCGATGCCATAGGTATGGTCATGGCCTTGCAGTCCATCATCCTGAACCTCTTCAGGATCTCTACTACATATTTCCCTTGTCCTAGGGCGATTCCATCTGCATTTTGCCACACCTCCATGCCTAGAAAGTAGTGCATCATACCCAACTCCTTCATCTCGAACTTAGCAGCAAGATTCCTCTTCGTATCAACAATCAACCCATCCACACCTGTAACACACAGATCATCTACATATAGTAGGAGTATCACTGGGTTCCCTTCTTCAATCTTTTAGTAAAGGTTGGAATCTGCTTTACTATTGGTAAAGCCCAAATTGGATAGGAAACTTTCAATTCTGTTGTACCATGTCTTGGGTGCTTGTTTCAAACCATATAGGGCTTTCTTCAATTTACAAACATGAGTCTCCTTGTCATGTGTCTCAAAACCGAGTGGCTGCTCCACATACACTTCCTCTTCTACTACACCATTCAAGAAAGCAGTCTTGACATCCATTCAAAATCCTATGACAGAATCCGACAACATTTTACGTACTGTACCGACATGTCGGATTGAAATGATGAAAAGTATTGTACCTTTCGAATTATTTTAGTGTTGTCGAATTTTTGACTTCTTTAGTGTAGGTTTTTCGATGGCGGTATTATCGTCAGTTATGCAATGGTGGAGTGTCGAATTTGCAACGCCCATATCGATGGTTATGTTGTCGGTTATGCGGAAAGAGGGTGTCAAAAATGTGACGATTATGTTGTCGGTTATCCGACAATAGGGTGTCGAATTTTCAACAGTGTTGGGAAATTTTTTGAATTAATATAAAGACATATTTCAAATAGTTTGACCCATATTTCCAATGGTAACTATGTTCACATCGTCGAATATTCGATGACTGTGCAATTATAAATTTAAACATTTTTAAACATTCTGACATGTTTACTATAGAAGCGATGGAGGGTTTGTGGAAATTATTTATTCCTCGACAGATGGTTTTAGGAATTGTTTTATTCTTCAACGGGTGGTTGCAGGAATTTTTTTTTCTACGACAGATAGTTTGCAGGAATTTTTTAATTCTTTGACAAACCTCCTTTTGAGAAAATTGTTTTTGTGTGGAACTTGATTTTTTAATATTTTCGATAGTATTCATTCACAAAGTTTGTGACAAAATGTCAAATAGAAATATTCCTGATCCAAATGAAAACAATCGACAATTGCTTGCTAGACTATGGGATGCAACGAAACGAAGGGGTGATGGCAATTGTTATTGTCCATGTACTTAATGTAGGGGATTTAAGAGGAGAAGATATTGAACTCAACAGCTACAAAACATTGTAGATAACATGGACACGTTGAGGGGCAGGGGAATGAATATTGTCCATTTGTAGGTTTAGCATTATAAAGTTTTTATATTCTTTGCTTTGGTAAATGTATGTATTATTTTAATATTTCCTATATTAATATATATCTATTGATGTTTCCATGTATTTATAAAGGAAAGACACCCTACGACATATCGTCTAGAGGAAGTTCTTTCAGAACAAGTTCCGGATCAGGATCATGGAGCGTCTATGTTTATTGGAGAACAAGTGAATGATCATAATGAACAAGATGATCATACTGATAATGTAGTTGAAGATAATGGTACAAACACATTGATCCATGATTCATTTAATGTTAGAATGGATGATGACGATGATGATGATAATGAAAATAGTGATAACTTTGATAATGAAAACGATATACCTCTTCTCAAAAAGGCATATGAACCCCTTTATGAAGGCTCCAAAACAAATATTCTCTCTATTGTATTGTTGATAATGAACTTGAAGGTTATGAATGGTCTTTCAAACATATCAATCACACAAATTCTAAGGAATGTAAAATAATCCATCACATAAATACGATTGTGATAAAGTTTATTTGTATTCCTATAATAATTGTATTGTTAATTCATTATTGATCATCATATGAATGAAGTGTGTTTCGTTAATATTGTTTATTTATTACACTAACTATATTTTTTTTTTGATGTAGCTTAATAGATGAATTTTTGTTACCACCATCAAATATTTTACCTCACACATATCAAGATTTATCTTCTATCATGAAAGAGATTGGAATGCATTATGAAGCAATTCATGCATGCCCTGATGACGATGTTATATATATTATAAGCATCATGAATTTGCAACAGAATGTCTGGAATGTCATATAAATAGATATTGAGCAGATCAAGTAACAAAAAGGGTGCCTCACAAGGTTCTTCATTATATTCCTGTCATTCCATGTTTGAAACGACTGTTCAGGTGCAAAAACATAGCACAAGTTATGAATTACCATGCCAGGAATAGAAGTCAAGATGATGTTATTCGATTTCCCATATATGGTTCTACTTTTAGAGATAGAGAGGAAAAGTTGCCTCACTTTAAAGAAGAACCACGTAATCTTAGGATTTATTTGGAAGTAGATGGTGTTAATCCATTTTCACAGATGAAATCCATTTACACGGTGTGGCCTATTTTTGTTATCAACAATAACATTCCTCCATGGTTGTCAATAAATAGGGAGCACATAATGTTGTCAATGATTATTCCAGGTGTTTTGTGTCTACAACTGTTTTATTTCTAATGTAGTTGTGGTATCTCATTTGTCATATTATGTTTCCAAATTTAAAAGATAAAATGGCAAGCATATTAATCAATCACTCTAAATATTTTATTTTGCAAATTACATTTTGACGTACATGTTGTTCTTTTCCATGTATTGCTGCATAACTATTGAATCGTTGTGTACTCTTTTCGTGTATTGTTTGTTGGAGGTAAAACACCATAAGGATATGGTCTACAATGGTTGTAGATATCTCATCAAAAAATTGGATGAAACAAAGAAAACATCAAATTGTGGGATATCTGCAGTCTTTGAGGTGACCAATGTTTTATCTAGAAGTGACAGACATCTAGAACTCTCAAAAAATTGATACTATGGGTATTTGGAACATATTCTATAGTTTGACTTTAAATCCTTCAAGGTGTTCTATTTGTTGTCAAATGGTACATGTTACGATTGAATCAATGTGATCCTGATAGAACTATTATTGAACATGATAATGGATTTACCATGGTAAATACAAGGTTGTTTGAGCCAGGAACAGAGCCCTATGTTCTTCCAAGCCAATGTGAATAGGTATTTTACTCGGAGGTTCTAGGTAAAGTGGGATGGTCATTTGTTGTGAGACACGATCCAAGGGGAAGGCCGGTAAGGTATAACCTAGATGATGGTAATGAAGAGGGTTCTATGGAAGAAGAAGACAATGATGAAGAGCATGATCAACATGAGTTAGGTGATGATGATGATCAAGCAGAAGATGTCCAAGAAATAGTTAAATCATATGATGTAGTAGACAATGCCCATGAAGATTATACCGACAATGACATGATGAGTGTAACTAACTTATATGACGATGATGATATGGCCAATCCTTACAATGTTGACTCTGGATCTGATGATACAGATGATGATTTGGATGAAGAAGACGATGACGTGGATGAAGAAGATGATGAAATATATTGAAAGGTAAATATTTAATTAGACCTATTCTTTTATCTTATTTTTTTTAAAAGAGTTACTAACATCATCATCATCACCATCATCGAATTCATCATCATCATCATCATGTTTATCATCATCATCATCATCATCATCATCATCATCATTATCATCATCATCATCATCATCATCATCATTATCATCATCATCATGACCCTCATCATCATTATCATAATCATAATCAGGTACCATCATCATCATGACCCTCATCATCATCATCATAATCATAATGATCACACTTATCATTATCATCATCTTCATCATCATCATCATCGTTTCCATCATCATCTTCATCACTATCATGTCCATCATCACCATCATCATCATATTCATCATCATCGTCATCATCATCATCATCATCAACATCATCATCATCATCATCATTGTCATGATCATCATCAACATCATAATCATCATCATCATCATCAACATCATCTTCATCATCATCGTCTTCATCATCATCATCATCGTCATCGTCATCGTCATCGTCTTCATCATCATCATTATCATCATCATCATCATCATCATCATCATCAAGAGCATCATGATGATCACCATCATCACCATGACCATCATCACCATCATCACCATCATCTTCATCATCATCACCATCATCATCGTCTTCATCATCATCATGACCCTAATCATCATTACCATTGTCATCATCATGATCATCTTGTTGATCAGCATCATGATCATCACCATCATGATCATATTCATCCTCATCGTCATTATCATGATGTTCAGCATCATCCTCTTCATCACCATTATGTTCATAATAATCATCACCATCGTGATAATGTTGATAATCATTGTCTTCATCATCATGATAATCATCACCATGATCACCATGATCACCACATCATCACCATGATCATCATAACCATCATCGCCATCATCTTCATCATCATCATCAACATCTTCATCATCAATATCGTCTTCATCATCATGACCCTCATCATCATCATCATCATGTTCATCGTCATCGTATTCATCATCACAATCATCACCATCATCATCACCATGACCATCATCACCATCATCACCATCATATTCATCATCATCACCATCATCATCGTCTTCATCATCATGACCCTCATCATCATCATCATCTTGTTGATCTTCATCATATTCATCATCATGATCATCACCATCATGATCATCTTCATTCTCATCGCCATTATTATGATGTTCAACATCATCGTCTTCATCACCATTATGTTCATAATCATCATCACCTTCCATGTCAAAACCCCAAATTTTTCGAAAAATTTAAAATTTTGAAAATACATATAATTAATGATAATGAGGTCTGCTAACAACTACAATTATTATTATAAGTTATTTGGTTAATAGATTAGTTAATACATAATCTGTATTAATTACATGGTTAAGTTCAACTTATAGAATAATTTCTTTTTTCAATTTATTGATGAGTTTTACTTTGCAACAAGTAGGTGGAACTGTCTTGGATTCTGGGGCTTACTTAGCTTTTAAGCTAACGTAGAAATTTTACTTGTCTTGATAGGCTTACAGTTAAGAAAGATCCAGTACTCCTTATCAGTATTCATAAAGCATGCAGATATATTTTCGTTGCAAAATAATAGCTCAGTAAAATATATGTTGTTCCAAATTTATTTGCTTCTACGAGGTAAAACAAACAGTTTGTTCTTCCGTCTAAAATGCCAAAGATACATATATTGAAGAGATTCTATCTTGAATGTAATTAGCGACGGTCATTAGTTCTTCGGTTTATAATCTATGGTTTTTGTTGTAGACTAACTTCACCTAGAGTGCATATCCTATACTGCTGTAAATGTTTCTTTAACAGTATAGTGACATTATCGACTTAATAAGATTGGTATAAGCGAGTATGGATTACTTAGCGATCTAACTTCTATGATTTTAAACAATATCTATGCAATTCATCATGTACATATTGCCTTTAAACTTCCCGTAGTTCTGAGTTAAATACAACTAGGGTTATAGTTTATGGTTTCAACCTAAACTATGTCCGTAAACAAAATCATGTCACAACATAATGTTGGTGACTTTTGTGATTAAATATGCAGAGTAGTTAATAAGATTTTATGCTATTAACCTATCTTATATAGCTTGAGGCTTAATGAAAATTGTAACTATACTATTACAATACTGCCAATTGGTTTATTCAGTAGCGAAGAACTAAATTTCTTTTTATACATAACATGCTTGGAACACAATTATCCACTTATGTTATTACGACCATCAAAAGTTTATTAACAAGCCTAAATGAAATAATAAGAAACTATATGGCTTAGAACCATAGTTTGCAAACATAATAGTTCAAAAAATACTCACATGAAATATCGAGGATATGATCTAGCATGAGAATTAACTTGGCATGAGTAAAGTTTATGAGGTTCGTTAATTTTAATGTTGACATAAACTTGATAGAATTATAACCATTTTTCAATGTATAATCTATATTGTATAAGGTGTAAAGTCGTGGCATTTTTCCACCTCCACGATGAACTATTGTTAACCTTGAATATAATAACCATACCCTTTACTATACTATTGCTTTCAAATGTTTGCAACATGCATCACGTGGTTGACTCCGGAATCGTAGAACCTTGTGGAATGTTTTGTCAACCAAATGATTGAGCGAAAATCATTTTAAAAGGTTGTTTATTTGATTGCATGCAGGGACTTTGTAAGTTACCCACTGCATGGTAAATTCTTTGCATGCATACATGGATTCACCATGGCCAAGTGTTGCGACAATAAAACGGGATTGTGAACCCTAGCCTTTGTCATTATCTCCGTCGTTTTCGGCCTCCGATCGCTCTGCTACTACGTCTTGACCACCATGTAAACTCTGTGTCTGGTTAGGTGTTTAGCATTCCATCATTGTTCTTACCTCCTGTATATCATAAGCTTGTCCTACAAGTTGGTGGAGGAGAGCCATGACAAAACATTCACTGCTTAAACTATGTGTAGTTGTTTTTCCTTAGGGTTATTCCTCCACGGCTCGCTCGTTGGAAGGGTTATCAAACTGTCATTTTCTTTTTCCTTAACCTGGCAACAATTTAATGAGAGTCGTGAATTCTAAACTTGCGGTCTGTTCTGTCTTAGGGTTTCTGGAAAAGGGAGTTCTCCAGTTTGGAAAGTGGTGACAGCGCATGCTTCACTGTCTTCTTGGTCGTCGCTCCCATTCTTTGAATGCCATAGGCTGTGGTTGCACTTGGTTTAGCCTGCCTTTGTCACGTAAAATATGAAGGTTTTTCTGATCTTTGTGTTGGTGGCGGCACTCCTGTTCGTGGGTGGCTACATTACTTTTAAAACCAGGTAAAAAAATTGCTTGCTTATCTGTTTCTTAAATTCTTTTGTAGCTTTGTTAAATTATAAGTAAAAGTAATAATAATGATGTGGGTTGTCTCACAGGTGACAGTAACGTCTTCTTTCGCAGCTGGTGCAAAGCTTGGTCAAAATATTGCTCTCGGGTAAGACCTGGTTATCCCATGGCAGTTCGTCCTTGTACTGTTCCTTATGGAATGTTTGTTGGTTGGTCACCGTGGCCTACAAAAGACCCTCATGGTTAAAGTTTTCTTGGTTAAATTGTTGCGCTGTTTAGTTGGTTTACAAACCCTTGCTACTTGCAGGGTTTCCAGCTTAGGCTGTAACTTGTAAATTTTTTATTTCTGATTTTGTGCAAATATATGTAAAGAATGGTGTACGGCCTGTCGAGCCGTTCTTTGTTAACCTTTTAAATGCAAGGATACATCTGTCTAGAGATTAGACTCAATTATTTTGATACTTCTATTGTAATTTTTGATACATTAGGTTTTTACCCTAACTCACCTGTGTAAAGATGTATCTACTATTTTTAAATTATCTCCTTTTTTAAAATATAATACTATTGTTCATTCTGTTATTTCTTATATCATAAAATTTGTTATTAAGCTCGGTTAATCGAGCATGTTTATGTTCTGTTAATAATCCTGTAAGCAATTACATTTTAATTTATTCTGTAAGTTAATTAAATAATACCTATTTAAATAACTGTATGATATATTGAAGCAAATAATTATTCGCTTACACAAATAATATTACCAAAAGACTTGGAATATTAAATAAGCCATAATAATATATGAATTGATGATAGAATTGATATGATACATTTACAATGGTCAGACTTATATACGTCCATTCGTGACTTTCCAACCTACAGTCATGACTCTTTGATAATTATTAATTATTAATTAATAATCATCTATTAATATTATTTTTAATATTTATAAATTTTATGTTCGTCACATTGCCTTCCCCTTAAGGGAATATTTGTCCTCAAAGATGTATTTGACATTAATGTCTGATTTATTTTAATCTGTCATCTCGAAATTCTTTCCATTTTGTATTTGCGACATTTGAGGATATGAGCCAATACAAATTACGGATTTCACAGGAGAATTGTTGCATCATATCTGCTGTGGTCCATCCCAGATCTATTTTTATCGGAGCTCTGAGATATTTTTGTGGGACAATTCGTTTCAATTGTTGCTTGGTATGTCGATATTTTTGCATGTCCACACAAGTCTTCTGTGAATATTCATTCCTTGTCGTTGGTCAAAATGACGATTATAATTAGGATGTCTGTAAGGTGTAGGTGTTGTTAGTTCTTCTCTCTTTTGGATTGCGACGAAGACTTTCTTCACTTCCTCGATTTGTGATTCTTAGTTATCTAGTAGATTGTTACGATTCTGAATCTTTTCGATTCCTTCCTCTTGCGACTTTTTTTCAATTTCTAGCTCCTTGATTTGGTTATGTAGTTCCTGATTACTATTATTTAAACACTGATTTTCTTCTTTCTTTTCTAGTAATTTTCCTTCGAGGTCTTCACTAGATTGTTCCCTCTTGCTGTTGTTTTTCAATTTTTTGATTTTTGTAATGAGGGTTTTGTTATGATTTCTTAATATGAAAATTTCTTCAGAATTGTTGGATATTATTTTATTACTCTTTGTGATCTCTAGCGTGTGTTCTTTTTTAGAGTCGCTATTTTGTTGTTGAAGAACTTTTATCTGTTGTCGATACCGGTCGACCACTGATTCTTGATCTATTAATTTCTGCCGTATGTGCATTAGTTCTTCATCCTTGTTGTTAACGATTTTGTTCAAGCGTAATGTTTCTACTTCGTAGTCACTTATTTATTTCTTTATTTCTTGATTTGTTAGTCTT
>LPNX010437078.1:158188-174800 GCA_001517045.1 Pseudotsuga menziesii | reverse complement strand
GTTGAGAAGGGGTTGTTTGTCCTGCGGTGCGCAGCGATGCGATAAGGAAGGAGATATTGTGAGAAGGTAGAAGTTGTGCGACGAGGGAAGAACCTGTGCGGTGCGCGCGAGGGTAGAGAAGCTGCGGTGAGAAGAATTGTGCGACGGAGAGAGTGCGCGATGCACCCACCCGGTAGGAGATCCCGCAGCCTGAAGAGCTGCGCAACACCAGTAGGACTGCCACAGAACCTGGTCCAAGACACTTGAGTCTTGGCCAACCCATTAGATTCACTTCGGGTGAGACTTCAGGCCGCTTTGCAGTCTGCCGCCGAAAGGGCCAGTGAATTAGGGGTGTTGTTGATTGATTACAGTAAACCTGGGTCTGCCCATGCAATCAACAACTACCATGAATAACACAAACCAACTAGGAAGTAAGCAACCAATCGATTAACCATGAATTACCCTACACACAACTTGGGTTCTTCCTTTTATAGACTCTTACATGTCATAACCAGTCGAATTCATTCGGTTAGCTGACAAGCTGTCATTTCTATTCTCATACATTTTCATTACAACTATCAGTAGGCACTATCGACCCAAATTATAAAGATGCTTTATTCCCTAAAGCACATGTGACTCTAGCCGAATTATTACCCGCGATCTCTTGAGTTGTCATTTTCAACCGCTACACACCTTATATCGTGGTTCCTTCTGTGGCGACTAATCTCGTCGCGTCTTCCCTTTTGTCATGAACTTCTTCCCTCACGACTGTTTTTGTCACAACTTTCCTTCTACCACTACTTCTATTGTATCTCTTCCTCCATCGCATATTCCTCTTTCATGTGACTGGACTCTTCATCTTTCTGAGCAGAATTCTAGGGCAGAATTCTTCCTATCTTTTATGAGGGCCAACAAGCTCCCAACACTCACACGTGGCTCATCCCAAGACAAGTTGTGCTATTTCAAAACTTCTATCATTGTGACGACCTTACTTTGAAAATCTTCCAAGATTTTCACCATCTCCTTTGTTTCTCATCGGACATCTTCTTCTGCCTTCTACAAATTTTCCACAAGGTCGGAACTGATGTGTTCCGATGTTGTAAGTTCCGTCAACTCTACTAATTGTGACACTTTTTGATGTATAGGCTGAATAATGACTATAATTCTTTCTGCTTCAACCTACAATTTGGTGACTTTGTCAGTCCTCTCCTGCCATTGAGTGCATAGCGCTGTGACTTGTTGTTGTAACTTTTTCATATCAGTAACCTTAGCCATTTTCTCTACTAAGGGAAACTTTTTCATTTCATTTTTCAGTTGATTCACCTCAATCTTAGCAATGTAGAGCTAGTTTACGACTTTTTCTAACTCGACATCATCGATCAATACTTCCCTCGATTGAGAAACTTGTTCGACTGCCTCGACACATAGTGCCTCTGCCTCTTCTATTTTCTTGGTAGCGTCTGCTGTAGTCATCCTTCTTTCTTCCAGCACCTCTTGGGGTGTACTGGGTCTCACCTGTGCTTCTAATTCTGAGAGATTTTTGCGAAGGTCCTATGCTATTTCACCAAGTTCAATGACCTTTCCCTCTACAAACATTTCCTCTGTTATTCCTTCATCTGAAAATTGCTGCAAGTAAGTGTTACAACATTTTGGAGCATGTTCCTATCCTCCTCCCAGTATTTTCCTTTCTGCTTGGTTTCTTTGATTGTTTTCTTCATCTTACTAATAGTCTTATTCGATGCATGCACTTGCTTGATCAATGCGCCTTCTCTAACTTTCATTTATGTGAGTGCGACATTCTCTATCGCATAAACTTCATATAGTGGTATCTACGAAAAAACGATGGTAGCATGGCCCAAGTTCTTGGGCATGGTATTCAACTTTGGCGTTCCCAGGTCGAGTGCTTCTCCCACTAGTTGAGTTTTTATTGGTGGAATAGGTATCGACACCTTAATCGGTCGTTCTTCTGAAAGGGCCTGCTAAGTCTTGTGACTCTGTCACTTGTGGTTTGTAGTCGACCACATACTTCTTTAACCGCCATACAAAGACTCTAGATTAAGTCAGTAATACTTCTTGTGAGATCTGTTTGTCACTCATCTACTTTTTGAAGGCTCTTCGTAGTGACCTCTATCATTACTTCTGTCAGAAGGGTAACATTGTCGCTATTAAGTCCAACAATTCATGTTGTTTTTTCAGCCTTCCTTTTCGTATGCCTTGCATCAAGCTGTTGAGTCTGCTTCCTCTTACCATCCACCACTAGATTTATTTGGGTTTCACTTAAATCATTATGGGGAGGGTTGGGATAATTCTACCGATCTTGTGCTGCTAGTGGTGGGTCCCCTCCCTGTTCTACATCCTTCTTCAATTATGGATCATCCTGTCATAGTTGTTCTTCGACAGATAGTAGGTCATCGACGACAAGAACCCGTTACTCTTCCGACCAATCTTGGGTAATGGCCTCAACTTCTTCCTCAGACAATAAGAATTTTGTCTGTAACCATTGACGTTGTGGATCTTGTCATGGCTGCAATAAGATGTGATGGGGCCCAATTATAAATTTAATAATTTCATGAAACCACTTAACGATTTCATCTGTGATTCTTTCTTGTTGTTTCACCTGATAGCGTAGGGCCTCCCCATGCATAAAGAAGTGCACATTATTGTCTCTCTGTCGCTCCTTTTTATCTTTCTCAAACCAAAGATTCTGGTATCGATCTCCTCAACAACGCACTGGTATATCCACCCCTTGGTAATTGATTGGATTTGACCATACGACAAACTAAATCAAAATGAACAACCATGACTAGTGAAATGTGGTATCTTTTTCCTATGACTCTTTCGCTTATGCTAATAACTCGTTCAATAAATAATGTGACTAGTTCATTTCAACTCCCTCCACACAGATTTTAGCCACTACGATCGTACCTGCATTACATTAGTTCGGTCGCATCTTCCGTAACAATTTGGTACTTAAAACCTTAGCTGTGAACTGAATAGTATGGCCATTGATGGAGCTTATTAAAAATCCCCTGGTATCTCTAGACAAATAATAATGATCCTTGATCTTGTTCATCGGCATAGTGTCCTGGTATTTTTTGAAAAATGGCGTTGGGTCTACGTCTGCAAGTGGTAATCCTATAATTGTTGCTATTAGATCGACATCCACATTTTTTTTTGTGCCATAGGGAGACACCATGGAATGATACCAGTAACTACTTGACACATGCATTCACTTCTATGCTTCGACCAAAATGCAGCATATACATCAATGACAATAAACCTGCGCGGTCCAGTCCTCTTGCCCATTGGAGATAGATGCTTTGGGATATCTGGTGTATCTTGTAGAACAACCATGTAGTTCTTCATGTCCAAATATGGATATTTTCATGTCTCATGATCAACAAAGGTCAGCTTCTTAAGGTTTGGCAAAATGTTCTGCAACACCTGAACTCCTTCCAGCACAGCTGGTGCTTCCAGTGGGTACCATGCATTCTTCGAAACTTTAATTCTTGGTGCATAATATCATCTTGGTGGAACACATGGTGGTAGCATAGTCTCTGAACCTGATTCTTCCTCCTCCTCCTCCGACGGTGGTGGTGCTAGTGCTTTCTTCTTTCGGCTTTCAGAATGTTTCCCCATTGTTGTACTAGACGAGCCTTGTGGGTATGGTATTAACCTAATTGTAGGGATAAATGGAAATTGTTCAGCTTCTTTGGTAACCACAACCTATGGTGGAATATATCCAGTTGTCATGTCCCCAATTAAATAATTTCTAAATAAGACTATTTACAAATAATGTTTCACCAACCTACTAGTTCCCTAGGTTGAGATGGAGACATAAATTTTGTAATAAGGGACTATGGGACCCAAAAGGACTTTATTTTACCACATTCACATTTAATTGGGTCACATAAATGATAAATTCTAATAAAATAAGGTGGCATGAGTTCATGAAGACACTTGGAAGCTTGTGGAGCCTTTGGGTGAATATATTCCCCGCACACTTGGCATTATATTCATCCAAATTCAAAACGTGGGTAATGTAAAATTATTGGATGGTAATTTGGTGTCAAATATAATATAATGAGCCAAGGAAGCTGNTAGAAGACAAGGTGTGCCACTTGGAAGGAGATTCTATGCACTCTATGACAACAAATGATGGAAGATTCTATGACAAGTATGAAAAATTCAGACCTGATTGCTAACATATGAAAAATATGACATGTCAGGGCTAAAAATAGCCACCAAGAGGTCGAATTTTGGAGTTATAGGCACCCATTCGAATTGGGGAAAGAATTGGAGCATGAAGAGGAAGACAAGTGTCATGAGAGTTACTAAACCACTAAGATGAGTTGGAGGAAGCTCTTGGAGGGAAATTCGACCTTAGGAGGCATAATGAAGTTAATAAAAGGATTTCATTATGAAGGAGAATATCTTTTTATCATTTTTTAATTGGCCTTTGGCATTTTTGGAGAGCTTTTGCTTGTTTATTGTACAGTGAGTGTACACTTACCCTGTTGGTGAACCAATTTCGAGGGAGTTGGATTCCTTTCCAAGTTGGTTGATATACCAAATCAGACCTCTCATGGGAGCTTAATTAAGGATTTTTATTTTCATTTTGAAGGTCCTACAATTGAATTCTCATCTATCTCCCAATTTTTTCATTCCTTCTTCTCCATTTCCCCACACTCACAATTGATGGTGCACTTGTTGGAGTGATTCTTGCACCTTGGTAAGGATGGTTGATGCCCAAGATTTTATTTATGATGTATGTATATGTAATATCATATCCATATGCTCTATAAGTCTAAATCTCATAAATTATGAAAGGCTTACATTCCCCATGCTCTTGAATAACTAGTTTTCATGGATTTGGCTTCAATATTGAAGTAGCTTTATATCATATTTGTATGAGGACATTTATATGAGTTTATGATGATGGGGAATAAATATATGATGTATGTATATGTAATATTATGTCCACATGCTCTGTAAGTGAAAATATCATACATGTATGAAAAACTTGCATACTCATGCCCTAGTATCACTAGTCTTCATGGATTTGGCTTCAATCTTGAAGTCGTTTTATACCAGATTTGTATGAGGGATATTATATGAGTTGGATGATGTTGGGAAAAAAAATATATGATGTATTAATCTCTAATTTAATGTTCATATCCTATTTGGGTAGAAATCCAACAAACTCATGCGTGAAAAGATTGCATTCCCATGTCATTGAATTACTAGTTTCCATGACTTTAGCTTCAAACTTGAAGGAGTCTTATATCAGATTTGTATGAGGGATGTTATCTGAGTTTGATGATTTTGTGATAGATATATATGATGTGTTACTCTGTAATTTCATGTCCCTATTCTCTGTGGGTCTAAATCCAAGAAATCCATATGTGAAACTTTTGCAATTCCATGCTACTAATTCATTAGTTTTCATGTATTTGACCCCCATACTGCATGAGTTGTATACCAGACTTGTATGAAGGGATTTCTATGGTGTTTAATAATGTTTGGGAATCCATAGATATTCTGTATATGGTACCTATATGTCACATCCTGGTGTGAACCTTTAAGTCCACCTTTCATATGTCAAAATCGAGCTAGTTATGCAATTTTCCCATAAGCAATTTCACTAAAAGTTACCCTACAAATGTTGTAGACCATAATCCATTTGCAGAACTTAATAAACATGATTAAGGACAGTAATCAATGTCTAATAATTATTCCCATACTCTTTTCTTAAATTTGGGAGGGTCGTACTTGATTTGGAGAGCTAGTTTGGCAATCACCCTTGGGGGGATTTGAACACAATTTCGTAGTAATTTTGGTCATTTTGTCATTAGCCCCAAAACAAGTTTGTAGAGGTATAAATACTGATAAAAATTATCCATAAACCACCTTGGGATGTTTTAATACTCTCCATACCATCTCCTTTCAAATTTGGGACCATTTGGTGAAAGTTGGAACCCTCTAGAGTCATGACTAGTTAAGCTCAAATTTTGCCTGAATTGCACTTTTCTCCAAAATTCCAAAAATGGACATTACAGTGGTATCAAAGCATGGTCTTGGAAAATATTGAAGTTATGTATGATAAATATGAATTTAAGAAATGTCTGGTCATATTTTGATGATACGACCAAGCAACTTATGCAAGGATTTGAATTGATGGCTAACCAATTTAGGGGTAAGATGGCAACAGGGGGTAGTATAAGTTTCCATAATGGAGAGACACATAAGACCATTAATTTTGACTACTTTTATTATTTCTTGAATGAATTTAGGAACAATAACGCAAATGTGAATTCATTAAGGGACAATCAACAATCCGCAAGTTTGGAGGAGCATGAATGAGAAAAAATCAGCCTACTTGTGAAAAGAGCCTAGATACACCATTACAGAAAGAAACAGAGAATCATAAAGTGGAGAATCAATTACCTCAATCTGATTTCAGAGAAGAACATAAAGAGGAAAGTGAATACATTCACACAATCCCTACTGATGGGGGTTGTGCAAATCAAAGAGAATCTATTGATGGATCATTGAATGATGAAAGAGTACCTATTGATGGGTGCTCAAAAATCTATGTTGGTGACATAGAGATCAGATATGAAAATGTTGTCGTAGGCCAAATTTCTCATAATAATGAAGATGAATACCTTGTTACAAATAATGAATAACCAAGATCAACTTCCCATCACCACTTGAGCTTCAAGAAGTTGATCAGATCAAGAAGAAAGAAGAAAAGGAAGTTCACTCCCATGAACCATCCTTCATTGAAGGGTATTTGAAGATGAGTGACATGGATATCCATGAGGCCCTTAGCATACTACATGACACTAAAGCATTGATGTCAAAATTTTGTTTGAAAATTTCTTCATTGGAGGAGCCATCCTTCCTTGAAGACATGGAGAATATTCAAAGAGCAATGTGCAACATTGAAGGTAATTTCATGTCTTTTATTCTTGATAGAAACAATTTGGTTGAGCTTAATGAATGGTTACATGAAGTATACTTGAATAATAATGAGGATATTCATAAGCTCAAAATTCAAAATGAGCAACTTCTTGAGAGGTTGCAAGATACTTGTTCTTCCTCCTATGTTTCAGATTGTCATATGGTAGATTTCTTGGAGGATTCTCATGACATGATGGATCATGAAAAACATGAAAAAATCCAAGTTCTTGATGCGTTTTAATATGATATTAATGAGATCCAATCACTATTTGTGGTGGAAGAGGAACTCGAGTTGCCTCTTGAAGATAGGTGCACACTTTTTGAAGAAGTGCATGATTCCACTCCCTTGGAACGAGCCTATGGGGAAAGGTTTACAGTTTTGAGGGGGGTGCATGTTCCTACCATTATGGAGCCTTCAAATGATGAAAATTTTTCACTTTATAATCCCTTGGGTGAGTCGGTTCTTTCTCCTACATCCTACACTTCCAAATTTTGCAGCATTCATCCTAATGAAGTATGGGTGAAATGTTTCTTTTTCATTTTGCCACATGAAGAGTATGGACTTTCTATCTGTCCTTTTGATGATGACATGATTAGAGAACCATATTCTTTACATTTGCAGCAACATACATTTTTGCATTATGATGACACACATCTACATGGAAGCACCTATGGTATTCACTTGAGTCACTTGGAGACTCGTAATTTTCCTTGATCCTTGCCTAGTCCATTTGATGTTGGAGGAACTTCATCCCACACTTGGGTGAAGATATGTATGACTGAAGACCATTATTTTTGGCAGAAACATACTTTGTTATTTCATGATGATATACATATTCATGGGTGTATTGATGAGAATTTTTTGAGCCACTTGAAGTCTTCATGTTTTCTTTGCTCTTTATTTGGTTCAGATTTTGGTGCAGGTTCTTCATTCATTTCTTGGATGAAATAACACATGGCAGATTATATTGATGCACATTATATATTTTTGGAGCTGCATTATGGGACATGGGATCCTCACCTATGTTGTTGGGGCATATCTGATATAATACTCGATGCTTGTGTGCATGGGCCACATGGTGATCTACTTACTTGGATGTACAATCACTTTCATGATTATTTAATGAGGTACCTTCTTGATGTACATTTGTGTGTTGTTGTCATGTACTTTAATGATCTATATTTTGTACTAATGATGTTTGGAAGGGTGCAATAGCATAAATGGGATCCCGGAATTGCTTGCTTTCATCTCACTCGGAGTAGCAGTTTGGTTGTTTGTTTGAGAAAGCAAACCAACCTTAAGTTATTTGAGTTCATCTTTGCAGAGCAGTCTTCCAGTTTCCTGTGTGGGAGACCTTTTGAGAGATGGATTCAATTTTCACATGCTTATTTTTCATGGCATTTCATCAAAGACATTTCACACCATGCATGTATCAAGATCATATGGGACCCTAGGATCATTTTTGGTCTCATTGGCTTCAATTGTGGAGGCAACAAGCAGCATTGGAGATTTATTCACCACTTGAGAATATGATTGTAATCACAGTAGTGCAGAAACAAGCATGGTGGTTCCTCTCTGAAATTTTCTTGAAATATCAAGAAACTCAAAGTTTGGTAACTCACACCAACTTCAAAGAATTATACAGAAGCAAAAAGGGATGAAAGTTCAGAAAAGGTTTCCAAAACATGGAGGTAAAGATTATTTGCACAATTTTGGGTTTTATGGATTTGATTAATACTTTTGGTGTTAGTGGTGATGTTATAGGATATATCAATATGCACAATCCACATTTCTTTACTTTTGGGAACACAAAATTGTAGTACATGAGTTCCACTACTCAAATTGCAGCTAAAGAAAATTAATGAGCAGAACCATAACAGAGCAATTGGTGCAAAGGAAGGAGTGCTAGATGAGGATGCCACTTGGGAATATGAAAAAATGTTGCAGCATACAAACTTGGAATTGCTCAAGGACAAGAAATATTGAGTGGGGTGGATTTGTCATGTCCCCAATTAAATAATATCCAAATAAGACTATTTGCAAATAATGTTTCACCAGCCTAGTAGTTCCTTAGGTTGAGATGGAGACACAAATTTTGTAATAAGGGGCTATGGGACCCAAAAAGAATTTATTTTACCATATTCACATCTAATTGGGTCACATAAATGATAAATTATAATAAAATAAGGTGGCATGAGTTCATGAAGATACTCGGAATCTTGTGGAGCCTTTGGTTGACTAGATTCCCCACACACTTGGCATGATATTGATCCAAATTTGAACGCATGCGTATTGTAACATTATTGGATGGTAATGTGGTGTAAAATATAATATAATGAGCCAAGTAATTTGAATTGGTAAAGGAGGATAACTCCCATGGAAGAGGAAGAGACTAGAAGACAAGGTGCGCCACTTGGAAGGAGATTCTATGCACTCTATGACAACAACTGATGGAAGATTCTATGACAAGTATGACACATTCAGAACTGATTGCTGAAATATGAAAAATATGACATGTCAGAGCTAAAAATAGCCACCAAGAGGTCTAATTTCAGATTTATAGGCATCCATTCGAATTGGGGAAAGAATTGGAGCATGAAGAGGAAGACAAGTGTCATGAGAGTTCCTAAACCACTAAGATTAGTTGGAGGAATATCATGGAGAGAAATTCGAAATTAGGAGGCATAATGAATTTAATAAAATGATTTCATGAGGAAGGAGAATATCTTTTGATCATTTTTTAATTGGCCCTTGGCATTTTTGGAGAGCTTTTGCTTGTCCATTGCACGGTGAGTGCACACTTACCCTGCTAGTGAACCAATTTCGAGGGAGTTTGATTCATTTCCAAGTTGGTTGATGGAGAGGACATTAAGACCTCTCATGGGATATTAATGAAGGAGTTTTATTTTCATGTTGAAGGTCCTACGGTTGAATTATCATCTATCTCCCGGTTTTCTCATTCCTTCTTCTCCATTTCCCCACACTCACAATTGATGGCGCACTTGTTGGATTCTTGCGTCTTGCTGAGGATGGTTGATGCAAAATATTTGATTTATGATGTCTGGATATGTAATATCATATACATATTCTCTGTAAGTCTAAATCTCAGAAATACATGTATGAAAGGCTGGCATTCCCAATGCTCTTGAATAACTAGTTTTCATGGATTTGGCTTCAATATTGAAGTAACTTTATATTAGATTTGTATGAGGACGTTTATATGAGTTTTATGATGATTTGGAATCAATATATGATGTATGGATCTGTAATATTATTTTTACATTCTTTGTAAGTCGAAATATCATAGATACATGTATGAAAAGCTTGCATACCCATGCCCTTGTATCACTAGTCTTCATGGATTTGGCTTCAATCTTGAAGTAGTTTTATACCAGATTTGTATGAGGGATATTATATTATTTGGATGGTGTTTTAAAAGACATATATGATGTATTACTCTATAATTTAATGTCCACATACTCTTTGGGTCGAAATCCAATAAACTCATGCGTTAAAATATTGCATTCCCATGCCATTGAATCACTAGTTTCCATGACTTTAGCTTCAATCTTGAAGGATTCTTGTAGCAGATTTGTATGAGGGATGTTATCTGAGTTTGATGGTTTTGTGACAGCCATATATGATGTGTTACTCTGTAATTTCATGTTCATATGCTCTGTGGGTCAAAATCCAAGAAATCCATATGTGAAACTCTTGCAATTCCATACTACTAATTCACTAGTTTTCATGTATTTGACCTCATACTTAATGAGTTGTATACCAGAATTGTATGAAGGGATTTATATGGTGTTTAATACTATTATGGAATCCATTGGTATTCTTTATAGGGTCCCTATATTTCACATCCTGATCTAAACCTTTAACTACACCTTTCATATGTCAAAATTGAGCTAGTTATGCAATTTCACTAAAAGTTACCCTACAAATGTTGTAGACCATAATCCATTCGCAGAACTTAATAAACATGATTAAGGACAGTCATTTATGTCTAATACTCATTCCCATACTCTTTTCTTAAATTTGGGAGGGTCGTACTTGATTTGGAGAGCTAGTTTGGCCATCACCCTTGGGGGGATTTGAACACAATTTCCTAGTAATTTTGGTAATTTTGTCATTGTCATTAGCCCCCAAAAAAGTTTTTAGAGGTCTAAATACTAATAAAATGTACCCATAAACCACCTTGGTATGTTTTAAGACTCTCCATACCATCTCCTTTGAAATTCAGGACCATTTGGTGAAAGTTGGAACCCTCTAGAGTCATCGCTAGCTAAGCTCAAATTTTGCTCGAATTGCACTTTTCTCCAAAATTCCAAAAAGGGACATTACACCAATAGTGTCTTCCATTATGGGTGTGGGTGATGTATTCATGAACTTAGATTTTTCAGTTGTTCTTGTGCTAGAAATCGAAATAACCATGCTCTGTGGAAAACTCAATCCAGCTCTTGCAGTTGCAGATAACAATATCTCTCTCGAATGTAGCAGAATGAATTGATTACTTGGGGGAGAATCATGATAACATCTAGCCATTCATTAAGTCATTCCTTCACATGATTATGCAATAAATATAAAGGTAGTTGTCCTCTCTCTCACATGGGCTGATCGTCCGAATGATTATTAGGGAACTTCTATGCATGTCGCCACTCGCCTGTCACAATAGTGGTAGTTATTGTACAATAAAGGAAAAAGTGACAAAAAAGCATGCCTACAAAATCTATCGGCCTTTAAATTAATTACAGTCAGCTTTGAATTAATTACGACCAACTGTCATTTCTGTGACAATATCTTAACTGTCGATAACATCACTCTTCCTCTGACCAGTCTTCACCCTTCGATAGATTTCCTTCTAATGCGACAAATGAATTATATTCACCCTTCTTTCTCCTTTTTGAGAGACGAAGAGTTTGCGACATACTTGCAATCTACGACGGTCTTTGCTTCTTCTCTGTGACAACTCATTCCATGTGATTAAAACAAAAAAAAATCAGAGGGTTTTGTTTTTCTTTTCTCTCTTTTCTCTTTTTTTTTCATTCAACTGTGTCATGGATATTCTGATAAGAATTTAGCCAAATTTTGTTTACCAGTCCTTTGATAGGTGTTCCATCCAACTTCTACAACTGCACTGCGCCTCCATTAGTGATATGTGTTACAATATACGGTCCAAACAAATGTTTTTTTAGTTTACTCAGATGCTTGAAGAATTTTCTACCATACAAAAGAACAAGTCCTCCAACCTGAAATTGCTTGTTCTTGATATGGCAATGATGCCAAACTTTATGTCATTCTTTCTCAACATTTTTTGACGATATCCTGCAAAAAAATGATCTTCTTCCAATTGTATTAGCTGTGACAGTATTTCCTCGACAGCACCAACATTTGTCATCTCCGTGATTGCAACAATCCTTGGGTTGGGTACAATGTATTCCATCGACATCACACTATCTTGTCCATATACCAATCGAAAAGGAATTCGAACCATCAACTTATTACAAGTCGTGCGATATGGCCACAATACTGTGGAAATTTTTTGATCTCAATCATCTCTTTGGAAATTGCAAATCTTTGTCAATGCATTGTCCGAGATTTTGTTAAGTGCTTCGACAACACCATTCGCTAGAGGGTGATAAGGTGTCGTCTTTCTTTTGTGGATTTGGATTTCTTCTGTTAGTTCCTCAATCAACTGGTTGACAAAGTGTGTGCCTTGGTCGCTTATCAAAATTTCTGAGCATCCAAGTCTAGTCACAACATTTTCAAACAAAAAATTAGTAGCGGTCGCAACAGTACAATCTTTTATTGGCACTACTTCGGCCCATCCGGTTAGGTAGTCGATCGCAGTAATTATATATATTGCATTTGTGTGCTTATCTATTGGACTGATAGGGCCCAGAAAATCAATGACTCATTTATCAAATGTTTGTAGAGTTATTTCGGGTACTAATGGCATTTCATCTTGTCGCAATGGATTTTCAGTTCTTTGACAGACAACACAACTGTGATAGTATTCTTGAGAATCTACATGCATGCTGGGACACCACAATACTACTTGCAATATCTTTCACATTGTATATTTTCCAGCAAAGTGGCCTCTTGCGACACCAACATGCACTTCATTTAGTATCATTGGTCACTTGTGTTCCAAGACGCAGCGACAAAGAATCTCATAAGGGCCCATTTTATATAATTGTCTAGCGATCAACTGAAAGTTTGCAGCTCAGACAACTAATTGTTTATTCTTTGCAGTAGTAAATTCAGCTCGTGCATCGCCCATACTTAAAAATTGTATGATTTCTCTATAATGATAATCAAACATTGTTATCGCAAATAGTTTTGCATCATGGAGACTATCGTCGAGGTTACCAGGTTCGCTGCCACTTTCAATCCTTGATAGATGGTCTGGTCTTGAATTTAGTTGACCTGGTTTAACAATAACTTCAAAGTCAAATCCCCGAAAGAGGAGAAGCCATCGACAAATCTCTGCCCCCCCCCCCCCCCCAACACTGGCTTATTAACTAGGTATTTCAACGCTGAATGATATCTGTACATTTTGAAATGTCGACCCAACATGTAGTGTTGAAATTTATGCAGAGCATATACCATAACTAGTCCTTCTCTTTCCTTCATGGTATAGTTCTTCTCTATTTTTTATAATTTTCTGTTAGCAAAGGCAATAGGATAATCAACAGACACTTTGTCATGCTGAGCTAGTACCACGCCAAGCGCAACAGATGACACATTGACATGTACATGAAATTCCTTTTTCCAGTCTAGAAATACAAGTATGGGCATTGTATCCATATTGTTCTTTAAAGTGTCGACTCTCTTGGAAAATTTCTGTCAACTAGAACTTAGCATCCTTCTTCAATAACTTCTCCATCGGAGCAGTCAGCCCCGCATATCCTTTGATAAATTTTTGGTAGTATCTTATGTGTCTAATGTTTCTCTCAATTGCTTCACTGTGGTAGGTGGTGGTAGGTCAATGATAATCACAATTTTGGTAGGGTCGACCTTGATTCCATCATGACAAACTACATGGCCCAATATAATTCCAAACGAGGCACAAAAGATACATTTCTTTAAGTTCAATGAAATTTGATACTGGCGATAACATTCCAACATCATCCTGAGGCTCTTAATATGATCCCTAATGAACCTAAATACTATCCAATCATCGAAGTAGACCTCAATAAATTTATGAATACAATATTTCAAGGCAACCACTATTATTCTAGAAAAAATAACAAGAGCATTCTTGAGTCCAAAGAGAATTACTATGTATTGGAAACAAACCCACTCCATCGCAAAGGTTGTCTTGTGTCGATCTTCCTTTGTGATTCTAATATGATGGTATCCAAACAACCCATCAATTAATGAGTAAATTTCTTGACCCCCGACACTCTCCAGTACCTCATCTGTAAATGGAGTCGAAAATGGGTCATGTAAACAAGCATTGTTCAAATTTCTTAGGTCGACGCAAATACACACTTCACCAATAGTCTTTTTTATCTTGCACTACTATCAGAATGATCCATTAGGATTCTTCTATAGGTTCTATGATGCCTGCATCCAACATTCAGTCCAACTTTTCCTTGACTTTTTCTTTATGCCACAAATTCAATAGGTATGGTTGTTGCTTGACAGGTTTTGCGTCGGGCTTTAAAGGTATCTTCATTTCTCAAGGTCTCTGACAATCCCTTTCATATTTGAGAATTTTGTAGGGAACAAATATTGAAACTCATGTAATAGATCCATGATCTCCCTAACAATCTCATCATCCCAATAATCTCCATTATTGGCAGATTTTGGATTCTCCTAGGAACCAATATTTACTTTCTTGACTATTAGCGGATTCAAAAATTGGTGGCTAGCAATACCAAATCCTTCCACCGAACACATACCTTAAGACTCAGGTATGTTTATGTCGAGTGGATCATCGTAATCAAGTTCTCCCATCACGTTATAACACTCCATCTAGTGCTAGATTGTTGTGCCGCATTGATTGAATTTTGTAATTGCGACAGAGATATCTTCAAATATTTTTGTCTTGATTTCTTGCAATGCAACAACAATCGACAGATGATCATCAACAAATTCAAATGTGTGTATGAATCTAATAGATAATTCATCTCATTCAATAGTCCCTTGTCTCAATTCAAATGATGTATACCAGCTCCTTGGTATCATGTCTAATGTGTGCATGAATTCATGAACCCATTCCTTTCGTGGACATGCCTCCCATGTCGTACAACAATACTCTATATGCTCAACATGATTTGTCAATGTTGTATACTTTCAACCAGTATAGTTGATATTTTCTCTAAACCTTATATCCAACAATCTTTGACATTATGACGATTCTGAGATAGATTATTTATGTGCGACCCACCATCTGGTGGGTGTAGCTTTCAGCACAAAGTCTAGGGCGAATAAGCACTTTTCATGTCCCCACCCCTCATACTGACGATGGAGAGGACACGACCATCATACTAACTGTCAAATGGGCAATAAATCCCCATGAACATAAGGTAAACATGCATTGAATTAAAAACATAACAGATGCATATATCATTAACGTACAACGGAAGCAAATACATTCCATTCAAGCATTCAACTTGTTCATTATAATTCATAAGCAAATACAATTGCAGAGACATAATACACAAGAATACTTATCTTGCAATGAATCTAGCCCGCAACTAGCTATGTCACTACGACGTTCCACCCAACCGTAGGCCAGTGTGCTCATCAATATCTCAGCACCACTGTGAAAACCCCAAAATTTCAAAAAAATTTAAACTTTTAAAAATAGCATAATTATATGTTAATACAATCGTTAAATACTAATTAGTAAATGCTATTAATTTTGTAACTGTATGATCTTTACTTTGTTTTGAATACTAGATGAGTTTCTCTTCAGTTTTCTAAATGTTCTCTGTTTGCAACAGTAAAGGGATTTGCTATGATAAACTGGGCTTACTTAGCTGCAAAGCTAACGCACACAGTTTTCCTTTCTCTTACAGATATTCAGGTAAAGTTTTGGGATTGCTGCTAACAGATCATTTTAAAGTAATAAATTCATATGCTGTTACCAAGTTCATTCAGTAACGAAATTATATAAATATAACGCATGTTAGCCAGACTTATTCAGCTTCTTACAGGTATATCTTTTCTTATTTATCTTTTGATAAGATGGAAATTCGATGAGAAAAGGTTTAGAGATACTAGAGAAATATAGATCACTATTTCCAGTTACATTCATGAATTTTCCAGTTGAATAAACATTCAGAAATAAAGATGGCAGTTTTACATAATTTCTTTTCCAACCAATGCCTATAATTTCTTGAATTACTAGCACTAGATAAAAACTACCAAAGTATTGTTCATTAGAGAATTTAATGGTTAAAAAGGGGCTCTTACAAATTTTTAATGTCGCCTTTTAGAATGGATAATATCACCAGCTCTATTCATGTAAGTAAACAGAGTTCCTAGAATTAATTAAGGACATAGACATTATAATACCATAGATCATGATAATTGATCTACTTCCCATGTTGTTCATGGTCATTCTTTGAGAAAATAACTTATAATAACACTACTTGACATGTAAAATTATTGGTTAGACTCTTTGTTATCATTATCATATTAAGATAA
>LPNX010437078.1:78148-155974 GCA_001517045.1 Pseudotsuga menziesii | reverse complement strand
TGAATGTAAATAAATTAGGGAACTCAGTTTAGAAGAATACTTCTTCTAAGCTTTGAGATACCGTGCTAGAGTACTACCTGATGATATCAGGTGTGGAAAAACACAGTAATACTAACAAGTTTTTCCACTAACATTTCAAAGTACTAAACAATTCTTTTCAGATATTTAAACAATTATAATATTGATCTATTTATACACAGAAAGACATAAAGATATGAATTAAAAACCTGTTAAATGCTGTGGACAACAACAGCAATGGGAGGCCGTTCCTCCCTACCAAATTCCTGGAGAGCGCTCAAACAGCGACTTCTCAGGACCCCCGAGCTTGCTCTGGTCTCCCTGGATTGGAACTAGGTGCAGCAAAACAGATACAGTCTTTCAACTCTGTATTAACTCAGAATTTTGAAACAGTTCCCACAGCTCAACTAGCTGTAATCAGCATCAAGTTCCTGCAAACATTCACTCAAAATCACTTCCTTCTATCTTCCCTTTTTCCTCAAGTGAAAACTCCTGAATCACATTCAGCTGAATGAATTCTTCCTGGAGTAAAAACTGAGCAGCCTTAGCTCTCTTCATTGAGTACTTTTTAAATATTGCCTAGGTCTTAGTTGGGTTAACTATCATTTAATGAGCCACCTGCTCACATTCCACTTTCTTGGGGAATCATGACCCCAATTATAGGGAAGTTGCCACCTACAACTTAGGAAGTGCTTGAGGATGCTGCCACTTGTCCTTTGCCTCTCCACCTAGTTCCAACAACCAGTTTGACCAGTAACCTCTGTTAACAGCTCTCCCATGCTGTTGTCTCCATAATTTATTTATTATTAATAAAATATTCTCAATTACACTCCATAACTGTTGACTCTGCTGAGTCATCAATCCCTACTTAGGATTAAATTTAACATAATGTTTCAGAAAAATAATAAAACAAATTACATAATTTTACAAAATTGGGGTATGTGACAACCACTGCCACCCCCGAGTTGGGAATGATTCCATAAGGACCTAGGGAACAACCACAAGCTCACACACATCGTAAATCATATATCCACAGTCAAGCCAACACACATTTGGGTTCCACAGACTTACACAGGAACATAGCCAAATTTTATACCAGTCACAGCCAAGCCAATAGATGGGTTTATCGAGCTATCAGCCAAGCCATCCTTTAAGTTGGGTTTGTTAGGCTTCTAAGGAAATGGACATGAAGAACTGCTAAGTTAGTGAGCTCATCCATAGAGCTAAGGGCACCCTCACAAGATCTATCTGGCCTGACAACCACATGGTCTACACACCTAACACAAGGAAGTGTCCCCTTCTCTGCTCAACAGTCCCTCGAGCTACCCCTTCCCTTCGATTGCTCTTCAGGGTGTGTAGAGCAAGTGCACCAACCACTCTTATCTTATTGTGAAGTCCCACACCAAGTTTATCAATCACATTCTACATCTCTTCCACTCCTAGTCTTGCATACAGTTCAAACCGAAACACCAATTCCATACCTAGCAATTACAAGGTTCTGGGATTGCAGGAAAACATCATGTGATCCAAAATCCGAAGTCCAATTGAGGGAAAACAACCCCCTAACAACCATTCGATTTCCCCTGGACGTTTTGGACCTAACATGACCAAAATGAACTCAACGCACCCTAGAAACCGCGTATCTCTTCTCCCATTTGCTGGGCAACACTAACAGACAAAATCCCCACTGTGGGCATGTGGAACGACAACAAAACACCCGGCAGAGATCCCAACCACTAGAGGTTAAGAAAAGCACTTCACAACCATGGTAAAAACACATGAAACCATAGAAAACGTGACTGGGGAAAACACACCGCACCTCCAAGGACGTAAGGAAGAGAAGGGTGTGGATTCCTGAAGGCATCACACACTCACAATGATGAAAATGTGAGGGAAAAGAACCCTGTGAGTTTCCCACTGCGTGAGGAAAAATCCCCTGCGTGAGTGAAAGACTGCTCACCCCCTGCCTCCGGAATGCGACTGGCTTCCATCCTGTGAGAAAAGAAATGGGTGAATCCTTCTTGGGATGCATGAGGGAGACCTATGTGCATGAGGGATGGGTAGTGAATCCTTGGCATGGGCACTTGCTTACCCAAGAAGACAAGAAAATGTTTTTGGATGACTAGGCAAAAAAGACAAAAAAGGTAGATGAACCATTTTATGGGTTTTTCCCATATACATGGATTTTCCCATAGGCTCAAGGGTTTAATTATTCTCCCCCCTCCCAATTCCTTGTGAAACCTTGCCCCCATCTCTTTAACATTGCAGGGCATAGCTAGTCATGGTATTTTATTAATTAGCATTTTACATGATGTCTCAACATACCGTGCCTAGCTATCACATAAACCGTCGGCATCGATTTTAATCTCTGAAACACAAAACACTAAATAAATGGTGGGGCCTTTGCCTTGAGCTCCACACCATGATTAATACAATATTTACATCACATGCAATTTAATACCATGTGGTCAAAACTGGGGTGTTACAACACTAATGTCCTGTGAATTTTTCTTCAAACACTGTCAGAAAAGATGCAAGGTTAGGTAAACATTCATAGGTAGGTAGCTCACTTGCCTCAATTCCTACGCACCGCACAAACCGTGTAATTATTGCGCACTTTCTCATGGATACTTCATGCATCCGATTCTGCCAATTTTTCAATGCTTCGCCAGAAACTGATGTCCAAGAACTAATACTTCGCCAACTAAACTTTTCGTCAGCTGTTGGATTTACATAATCGTTCCTTGTAGATGTGATGTTATAAGTATGGTCAAGATAGTTTCCTTGTCCTTCACTATTTACTGGCTTGATGTATCTTTGACCTTATAGCATATCAATTCTTGCGACCAACCTTAGTTTTGAATCTTCAAATGTTAAGATTATTTTCTTAAAATTAATGATGGTCTGATTATCGATCCCCAAAAGTGCAGGATACAGGTTTGTGTCATCAACAATGTTGATTACTTCAAAGTCAACATACATTCTCAGGCCTTCTACCTCGACATGTACTTGAATACGTCAACCGATAGATAGGACTTTCGATTGATTTGCTAATCTGAGTTGAATAAGAGACCACTCTAGTTTTGGTTTCCCCATGCTTTCCCATGTATGTCTTGTCATAATGTTGACATCAAAACCCAAGCACAGGATAATATAGTCCATATCGTAATCTCCTATCTTAGCAGTCATTCTTGACTCATGACCGATCTTTAATCTTTTCCCCACATAGTTTACTCTTATGTCTGGTCACACGTCTTCTTGAGGTTCTTCTATTAGAGCTGTTAATTCTATGAAAACATATTTATCTTGTATTAATGATAAGAAACTTTTAAAAAACTATTTAAGCTTACTAACCTTTCCCATCGGTTGCTTTTGGAACAACTGATTAAACCTTTCACGCATCTCCATTATTGGTCTTCTTGGTAGTGTAGGAGGAGACGTCGACGCTTGATTATTGTTGACGAATTCTAGTAGTGTGTCCAAGTATAATTCCTTTTCTCTTTGGACATCGAACGACACTTTGTTTTGTGCTACTGGTTGCACCTGTGGCTAGTCATGGTGTGTATCTTTATCTACTCCATTCGCAACACCTCCCCTTCTCACGACAACAATATTTGGTTCCCTTGTCTCAACATAAATCATCTGGATATTCTAGTTGGGATTCAGATTAGGATTCTATAGACGGTTTGGATTTCCTACGTTTATAGCCTTCCACTTTGCAATCAACTACAGACACTATTTGATAGTATGATCAAAGGATTTTCAATAAGAACATGTCTTTGCAGGGTTTGCATAGTCCTTGAAAAAATGTCCTGGTTGCCCACAATTATAACATATGATTTGGCCCATTCCACAACCAAATCCTCCTCCTCGTCCTAAACCTCGATAGTTTCCACCCCCCATGGATTGAGGGTATTGTTGCTATAAGTATTGATTATGTGGATACCGGGGCTGAGGATACTGATCTTATGGATATTGAGCTTGAGCCCACTCATCTTGCATATGCTCTTCACTTTTCATTAAATATGTGTCAACCATTTTCTCCTGCAGTAGCTAGAATACTTTGCAGTCCTTCTCATCGTGGCCTACGGATTTACAAAATTTACAATATAAGCTAGTTGGTGCACTTACAATCTTCTGTAAGTATAAGCATTCTTTCGAGTGATGGCCTCTAGTCTGGAATATTCTACACCAAGGCATCCCTTTTGTATTTATCAGGTTCGGCGCTCCCGCTGTGACATAGTTCATGAACGTTGGGAAATTGTCCTTATGGTGTCGTTCAGTGATGCATCTTGTACACTAGATTTCTTCTTGGAATTCCTTCCCTTTTTTAATGTCCTAGAGTTGCATCGTGAGGTTATCTAGCTACGACTAAATTTGCATCATTCTTACACTAGTTTGTCCTACATGTGAGGATTCTAGCTTCATGTCCAATTGCAGTGCTTCAGTATGTGATGCAATATTTTGTTGCATCAAGGAAATCTGGATTTGCGGTAACAATGCTTCAATGAACCACTCTTTGTGTTGTGCGCCCGCTTACTTTAGCCATTAATGTCTTAAATCTATGGTCGAAGTCCCACACATATTATGCAGGCAGTTGTTTAATCTCTTTAATCTCTGTAATACATTGAAATTCATATTTTGGATTTTTGAATTCATCTATTAGTCCCGCTCGAATTTGGTCGAGCATTTTCTATGCGACTCCTATTGTAACCATAAAAAAAATTCATATACTAGTCCACCACATGACCCCTCAGGGTTTTGATCGTATGTGCCTTCTTTAATGCTTCATCCTAGACCTGTCACACCGTCCATACAACTTCACATATAAACCAATGTTGCTATGGGTCTTCTAATCCATTTCCATTGAATATTGACAACTTAATATCATTCCCAACCATTAGATTGGTCCTCGATACTGTTGGATCAAACATTTGGCTAGCAGGACTCCCTTGTCTACTATTCCCACAGCTAGTATTACTTATACTAACAAACCTACTAGGAGATGAGTTTCTGGATCTTATCTTCGGAGACATACGCGGATTCATAGGTGTGTCGTATCCATATTCTGGATATAGGGCTTCTTCTTCTTCTTCCTCCCTTTCGGGGATAGGGTGATATTCCTCTTATTCGTCGCAAGAACTGCCATCAAAGTGTGACGTCAACTCATAGTCTTCTCCTCTGTTCATACTGCAACTTCCTCTTCTTGTTACAATTCTTCTTCCTTTCCTTGATCAAAATCTCCTTCCACTTCTTATACGCCCACATTCTAATGCAGTTATGCTATCACCAGGGAACATCTCAGCTTACTTTGCTCCATTTTTTTCGCATTTCTTATGTAACATAACGAAGGTCTTTATATACAGTTCTTTACTCATCGGACTCTATTCCCATGATTCCTTTTTCGCATACAAGCATCTTTATCTAAGTTCTTAAAGATGTCAAGTATATTCCTCGTGGTCCTTGGAAATTTTTTATTTCCGTGTCACTATATGATGTTATCGTGTCGAAAGAAAACTCAGTAATGTATCCATCCAAGATATTGTCTTCCCGAAAATCGACAACCCTAGATATAGGGTTCCTAATACTCTTCAACCCCTGAATCAACTAAGGACTCCACTCTGTGGGTTCTCCTCCTTGGAAATTGTTTTGTTGGGTTGCTCGCTTCAACAACAATTCATACAAAAAAATAGGAAACTTAAAAATTAAACAAAAATCATGGGTATCCATATAAAGGTATCGCTCTAACCACTTTGTCGAATTCAACCACGATCCTTCACTTTCTTCTCATGCAAACTCTAATGCTTTAAAATCCACCCACTCTTGAATTTTTGGCTTCGTAGGATGCCAAAACATATCCCTCACAAAATGATTCACGGTCCCAACAATAGAACCATTTGTTGGCGTTTCTCCTCTGACCTAGGTTAAGTCCCTAGTTTGTCCGTCAACAAAGCCCAAGATATCGGCCCAACAAAGCAGGGATTAGTTGGCAACACCTATGATGGAGATGTAGTATCAGTCGAGATATCTCTTATTGGTAACTGCCCAAACCATGTTTCTGCGGTTGTGTGGGGATTGGCACCTTACTATCTTGCTCAACCGAAGCTGGTGGTTATATTACTTCTCTCATTGCATGTATTCAAGATATAACTCTATTTTCTCATCAACCAAGATTACAACAATTAATATAGTTCCTTATTAGCGGTTCCAACTAACAACAATGCGACAGAGGAATACAAGAGCTCATTCATAAGAAAATACACATACATTCATTTGACATAATCATATTCATCAAATATACACATAGACAACATTTAACGTTGAAACCCATCTGGGAAAAGCCACAAAGGTTCTCTTCATCTGGCATGAGAAATATATGGCACCCTTCGTCTTCCCACTCAACTTGCAGCCTCTATTCTAGATCTTCTTGTACAATCTATATAGGTTTCTCTCTCCTCTCATGCTCTCTAGCCGCAGGTCTTTGAATCTTTCTCTCCTTCACTCTACTATCGATTCACACACACCATAGATCGATGCACTCTTCTCTACAACTATTCAACTCAAGAAATAGAGATAGACTACTAAGAATAACACAGACCAACCAGGAAGTAAGCAACCAACAGATCGAACAGGAAGTAACATGCACACATATTGAGTTTTTCCTTTTATAGAATCTTACATGTCGTAATTAGTGGACTTCATTCCATTAGCCAATATGTTGTCATTTCTATTCTCATACATATCCGTTACAACTATTAGTAGGCACTATCAACCCAAATTACAAAGATTCTTTATTCCCTAAAGCACATGTGACTCTAGCTGTCTTCTTACCCATGATCTCTTGAGTTGTCCTTTTCAACTGTTGCACACCTTCTATCGTGTTTCCTTTCGTTGCGGCTGAGCTCATCGCATCTTCCCTTTTGTTGTGGACTTCTTCCCAAGTGGATGCTTCTGTCACAACTTTCCTTCTACTGCTACTTCTTCCTCTGTCACGACTTCCTATGTCGTGCGACCTGACTCTTCATCTTTTCGAGCATAATTCTAGTTGAATTTTTCCTATCTTTTCCTAGGGCCAACGCCTCCTTCATATTTGGAAACCTTTTCTGAATTTTTAACCCTTTTTTGCTCATTGTATAATTCTTTGAAGTTGCAACTGAGTTGCCAAAATTTGAGTTTTCAAGGTTCCATGAAAGTTTCAAAGAGGAACCGCCATCATTGTTGTTGCACTACTGTGATTACAATCACATTCTCAAGTGGTGACTCAATCCATACTTCTTGCTACCCCAATAATTGACACCAATGAGAACAAAAAAAATTGATCCTAGGGTCCCATTGCTTGTATTGCACTCCAACAAATAGGAGTGGTATCCAACCCATACCATTAGGCAAGAGAATTCAAGGATCCCACTACCTTGCACATATCGTTCCAAACATCATGATCAACAAGAAGAGTACATCATCAAGAGGGATCAAAACATCATAATACACTGGTGGAAGTTTATCACTCCCACTGCAAAACAAAATTTATGTGCGACTCCCCCAAAAAGAATGCAACTCTAGAATGAAAATCCAAGTAAAATTGAGTCTCTTCAACTAGGCATGAAAGTGCACATCATAAGGACTCATGCTCAATGACAGGCATCATTAAAGAACCATGGGTGCCCATGCAACTGCTTACAAAATAAAAATGGCGTGTTCATGAGGTCTCTGCAATTGCAAACAAGAATTTCCCCCTTATGGGTGTTCAAATTCAACATGTGTCTACTCACCCAATCAATGGATGAACAAACACTCCGATTAAAATGTCCAAAAGGAGAGCTTGAGGCTTCCCCAAGTTCACAACTCCAATGGTTCAACTCTCTGCCATTGATTCCACTCAAATGGTTCAAGTGGATGAGGGAGGCATCAATGACGCAAGTGAATGCTTCTGCTGCATATGGAAGGGATTTGGTTTTTTAATCAATTCATCACAAACAAATGTGGGACCATCTTGCTCCTTGGGTAGCACCAACAAAAATAAACCTTTCACCCAATTTTCATCCCAAATTGATGTGGCTGAAAAAGTAGGGAGTGAAGAATTGTGAACCAACATTACCTCTTTGCAAATCTTACTAATCAAACTTTTGAATGCATTTTCTCCATCATTGGCTAGTCTAATTGTTGCGAGATAATGTGCCTCCTCCAATGATCTACAACTATCATCAAGAGGCAACTCATAATCCCTCTGAACATGAACAAGTGCTTGGTTTCCTTCTTGTTTGAATGTAGCCTCTTCAAGCACCTGCATATCAACATGTACTTCATGTTCCACCATCACATGAGGTTCCTCCTTTGTAACATAAATGCTTTCAACCATTGAATGATTGTTTGATATGTAGGAGGGTGTAAAGGACCCTTGCAACCTCTCTTGAAGTTGCTCAATCTGCGCCATATATTTTTGGAGTGCATTTTGGGTGGACTCCAACTCATTTGAGAGATTGTCATTATCTTCTACATTCCGCAAGGTTGTTCCATGATACAAACCACCAAGCTCAATTAAATCATCTTTATCGTAAATAAAATTAAAAAAATTACCTTTGATGTTGGATATTTCCTCTGAATTTTCTCCATGTCTTCAAGGGAGGATGGATCCTCCAATGAAGAAACTCTCAAACAAGAATTTGACACCAATGCTTGAGTGTTATGGAGTATGCTAAGGGCCTCATAGATATTCCTTTCACTCATCTTCAAATACCTTTCAATGAAGGATGGTTCATGAGAGAAAGCCTCATGCTCTTTCTTCTTGAAGCTGAAGTGGTGATGGGGAAGTTGATCTTAGTTCTTCTTTATATAATAAAAAGTATTCATCTTCATGCTTATGAGAAATTTGGCTTGCAACAACATTTTCAAATCTGATCTCTATGTCACCAACATAGATTTGTGATCACCCATCAGTAGGTACTCCTTCACAGTTCAAGCATCCATCAATAGATGCTCTTTTATTTGCACAACCCCCATCAGTAAGTATTGTGTGCTTACTTATTTCAGAGTCGCCTTGGGGTGAATTTTGAACCTCTTCATGTAACTCTTTTTTTTACCACTTGAATAACTAGGTGGCCCGTGACTCCTTTCTTTGACTGTGGAAGGATGAGGGTGCACATCCATACCCTCCTCATCAATCTTAGCTTCATGTGGCAAACATCTAGTCCCCACTTTCTTGCACACTTCAGTCACCATTTGTGCAATATTTTATTTACTATATCTCTCCCAATGGGTCAAGAACAAGCACCCTATTGCAGCACTGCACTATGATCGAAAAGATATGCCACTCAAGCATTCATCATTCAATGCACAGTAGTCTAGGAAATACTCAAGAGGTTCTTTTGGCTTCTTCCCACTGTACCTTTGGCCATCTGTTGAACTGAACATAGGTGGACATTCTTCGTAGATTTTCTCACATGAGTTTCCATCATCCCTAAGTGTGAAGTAAGATGAATTATTGTATGATGGAACATCTTCCTCATGCCATTCACATTCCTCTTCCACATAGGCATAAAAGGACTCTTCCTCATCATCATACCAAGACATGGTTGCAATTTATCCTATTCAATTAACAATCCAATCCACAGTTTCAAGGACCATGCCCTGATACCACTGCAATTTCCCTACTTGGAATTTTGGAGAAAAGTGCAAATTGAGGAATTTTTTATTTTTACTAGTTAAGACTGTAGGGGGTTCCAACTGAATCCAAATGGTCTAGAAGTTGAAATGAAAGGGTATCATGAGTTGTATAAAATACCAATATGACCTATGAACACTTTGGATCTGAATTTAAGCTTCTAAAACTTGGTTTTGTTATAAGGAGAAAAGGTGCAAATTTCCTAGGAAATTGACGTCAAATCCCCCCAGGGGTGGAGGCCAATTTGGGTCTCCAACTAAAGTAAGACCCTCCCAAATTTCAGAATAGAATACGGGGATGAATATCATACATAAATGGCTATCATTATTCATGTTTATTAATCTTTGCAAACTTATTATGATGTGCAACAATTGTATGGTAACTTTCATGGAAATTGCTTAAGGGGAAATTACATTACTAGCTCAAATTTGACACATGAAAAGTAGAAGAGATGGTTTACAGAGTAACATGAAATATAGTGTTCATATACAACATACAAATTTCTGTCCCAAAAACTTCAAACTCAGATAAAATTCCTCATACAAATCTGGTATAAAACTCCTTCAAGATTGAAGCCAAAGTCATGAAAAGTAGTGATTCAATGGCATGCGAATACAATATTTTCACACATGAGTTTATTGGATTTATAGATAAAGAAAATATGGACATGAAAGTATAGATCCATACATCATATATCCAAACTTTGGCATCAAATGGACTTAGCAAAGAGCAAGCACCACTCCAACAAGTGCGCCATCAACATGAGAGTGTGGGGGGATGGAGAAGAAGGAATGAGAGAAGAGGGAGATAAATGAGAACTTGAGTTGTATGGACCTTCAATATGAAAATAAACACCATCAAAAAGATCCATTTATAGGTCTGAATGGCCTCTCTATCAACCAAATTGGAAAGGAATCCAACTACCTCGAAATTGGTTCAAGCAGGGAGAGTAAACGCCCACCATGCAATGGACAAGAAAAATCTCTCCAATGCCAAAGGAAAATTAACAAATGATCAAAAGATGCCCCATTTCAAATTAATCCTCTTTTAATAACCTACTTTTCCTCATTTCCCTCCAATAAACTCGAATTACCTTTTTATTGGTTCATTAACTTGAATTAGTGTTAATCTAGGTCATTACATTAACCCAAGTGACACTTGTGTTGACTTTGCTTGCTCTCCCTTCATGAAATTCAACTTGGAACCTTTCATGAAGATTCCTTGGGCCCAAAACACACCTCATATGCCTTTTTGGGTCTATTTTTAGCTCTTACATGTCATAGATGTCACAAAACATGTCATAGTTGTACCAAAATATGCCATAAGTGTCATAAGGCGTGAAAGAGTTGGCATAACTGTCATAGTTGTCATAGAATCTTGTCATTACCTAAATTTAGCCTATGACTCTTCATCCACCACCTTGGAAGTAACTCATTCCTCCAAATTTGAATTTGAGGACGATGCCATGTATAAATGAGGAATATTCCCTCATGTGAACCCCACACATCCACTTATGCGCACCCATGGCCAAGTAGGACCCATTGTCACTTCATTTTGAAGAATTTAATCTTTATTCCATCATTTATTGACCCATTTTCCACCTTTCACAAATATGAGTTCGAATTTAAATGTGAAACTATAGGCGTTGGGGTTAAATATCAATAGCTTGATTTTTCCACATAACCCCTAGGAATTGGATAGTCCAACTTAACTATTTATTTGAAAATTATTTAATTGGAGACATGGCAGTTTTATGTTGTCAAAAATGACTATGTTACGCCTCTTCCACAAAGACCAACATAAAAAGATGGGCTGATAACAATAACCAAAGTCATTTGAACACCATTGCCACAAATTAGACATAAGATCTGAATAATCCCAAACCAAAGAAATACTAAGATGTTGAGATACCGACTTCTAAACCATGCAACCAAAGGAACATCCCACAAAAACATGGCTCGTCCTCTTAACCACACAACAACATAAAGCATAGTAGTTGGTTCCAACCCAACTACAATGCATCAGATAATGCCAGGTAGCAATCTTATTTTTCAAACACAATTGTATAAAGCATTATATATTCAATGGGACCTTCCACTGCCAGATGTACTTGTGCCACCATTCGCAAACATGTTCATTGAGAGCATGAAAAATAAAGGTGTATGCTTCCTTGGCAGTAACCTTACATGTTTCCTTATTAAATGCCTTGATCGAACCATCCTCAGTCACCATAAGTGTAGTCCTCACAGTGTATAATTTGTTCGTGAACACAACCCATTCATGGGCCTAGGTACCATCGAGCTTGAGGTCCTCAACTGAGAACTAGTACTACTTTGAAAAACAACATCCACCACAGTTACAAACCTGAATAAAAAAATAAATATCCCGCGCATTGAGAAAAAATATCAATCCAAGAGATAGAGTGTAATCACTCTCCATCCTCAGAAAAAGATCAATGCCCAATCTAATCGAATCCTCGTTGCCTACTTTCCATCCTAATGATCTATTGATAAAAAAAAATATGATAAAACCTCTCCATATGAGAGAAGCACCCCTAATAGTATTCACCTCCTCGCGTAACCATGAATTCAAAGGGAGATTATGAAAATACTTAGCCGAGATCACGAGATTCGAAGGTCCTTTTCCAAAAAAAGCTAACCACATCATTTTCATATGCGAGGCCATACTAAACCAACACATATTACTGATGTGCCACCTTCCAAATACTTTAGGCTTAGCAAGTGAATCCTAATTAACTAAGGGAATTTTCTTACCAGTGGTTGCACCATTCCAAAGGAAGTTGTACATCTTTTGTCTCAAAATATTCATAATAGAAACATGTATACAGGCCAGGGATAGTCAATATACAAGAATAGAAACCAATATCGCTTTAATAAGAACAACTTTGCCACCGAGTGACAAGAAACAATGAGAGCAATGATTTAACTTGTTATCAAACTTCTTAATCAACGAAAACCAATTACTCATCCTGTAGGTAAGCAGTTTGAGATAAAATCCCAAATATTTAAAACCAAACTTAATAGGATCCATTCTGTAAGGAAAAAAATATTGTATAAGCTAAGAGTCCTCCACGGGAACATCATTACCAAGGAATGTCGATTTATCTTTGTTGATTAACGTACCCAAAGCATTATAAATAAAAGTAAAATGTCAGCAAAGACCTTCCATTCTTCAACTCCTCCAGAACCAAAGAGGACCACATCATCCACAAATAAGAGGTGTGTAAAAGCAAGAGATGAACATAACTTGACTCTGTGAAGATTTCCGTGACACTTGAAATCATTAATCAAAATTCTCAAACCTTCAATGACCAAAAGAAAAAACAAAGGGCATAGTGGGAGACCCTAACATAACCCCCGAGAAATAATAAATAAACTCGATGGAGAACTGTTTATGAGTACCACAAAGCAAGTCGAAGATACACATGCCATTATCTAGTCCGTTGTTAAAAGAGACAAACTAGACTAAAGAAGAATGAGCCTAAAAAAAAAACTCAATTTATGCGATCGTAACCTTTGATAAGATCTGTCTTCAAAACAAGAGCCTCCATGTTCTTTACTTTAATGGAATGCAGACATTCCTGTGTAATCCCCACAACAACATAAATTTGCCTATTTCCCAGGAAGCCAAATTGTTCTTGCGACAAAACTTCTGCCAGCTTAGGCTTAATCTGGTTAGCAATTATCTTGGAGATAATCTTGTAGACCAAATTGCAAAGAGAGATCGGATGAAATTCCGAGAAAGATGTCGGCTTGACACTTTTGGGAATCAAGGTAACAAAAGTAGAGTTATAATATTTTGAAATGTAGCCCTCGGTTCTCGACTGCTCAACAACCTCCAATAGATCGACCACAATGATATTGAAGAAATCTAGGAAAAATTCAATAGTGCAGTCGTCAGGGCCTGGAATTTTATCCTTTGCCAAGCACTTAAGGACCCCTTCAATTTCATCTCTAGTAATAGTACTATCAATGAAGGAGGCCTCCTCCTGAGTGAAAAAGGAGGGGTAATTTTTAATAACCTTTAATTGATCGGGGATCAATGTAGTCCTCGGATCCTTAAAAAAAAAACATTTTTCTTCAACACTGCTTGTGAGTGATACCACCGACCCTTACCATTTTTCAAATCCCAAATAGTATTAGAAACACGTCGAGAATTGGAATAATTATGGAAAATCTTATAATTTGCATCCCCCTCCTATAACTAGATGACTCGACTCTTGAGCCTCCAAACAGCTGCATCATGAGATAAAATATCATTCTTATGAGAGTCAAACTGTGCAAGCCTATCACAATCTTCCTAGGTGAGAATGTCTGAAAAGGCATGGAGAAAAACTTGTTGAATATCCTGCTCAATCTCTAAAAGATATTTAGTGGCTAGATATTTTTTACAATTCTCCCATGTAGATACCAAATACTTCAAGGATTTTAGCTTAGTAACCAGTTTTTTCATAGTGTTAGAAAACTCCTCAACCGAGAAGGAAGACTAAGAAGTATGAACCAGATCGATGAAATCTGAATCTCTAAGCCAAAAATGATTGAATTTGAAAGGGTTTCTCTACGAGGAGGAACACTTTCCAAATTGAAAACAAATAGGCATATGATCTGAAATTGTTGACTGCAAGACCCAAGATACATTTTCCACCCAAGTATTAGTAAAAATAACACAATCCAATCTCTTACAAACCTAGAGTCCCCAGAATGTCCATTCATCCAAGTAGGAAGTGATTTAGTTAGAGGAAAATCCATAAGCTCGTGCTGTAGAAATAACTGAGAGAAATAGAAACTTAAAGGATATGTTTGACCAGAAAAGGCCCCAAGTCTCAACCTGTGTAAGAGTAAAATTAAGATCACTAGCCAGAATGAGGTTTGGGGAGTTCAAAAACCACTACGTTCCACCCTATTCTAGAACACTTCTTTATTACAATAAGGACCATGGCAATTGATACAAGAGACAAGAAAATCAAATTCTTTGATAGTAACCTTCCAAAAGGATATCCTCACAAGTTTTGAAAGCATGAACCCTAACTTGATACGGATTCCATCCCAACATCAAACCCCCTGAAATACCCATAATGTCAATCGCATAAAACTCCCACCCTGGTTAGACCTTCGCAAAGGATGGGATGGCATGCTCTCCCGAGCACATCGTCTCTTGAGAAAAAACTAAATCAGGAAGGTGTGAGCCTAACAAAGCCCTAAGAGCCCTTTGTTTAGGTGGACCTACAAACCCTTAGATGTTAAGGGATATCAGAATAATTGGAAACCCTCAGCAATGGGCTTCACAAATTTAAGTGCCCAAGTAGGAATGCAACAACACAATGAGGGTCATGTCCTAGCAACATCTTTGATGCACTAGGAGAGAGGTATGTGGCCTCCCTCAACTAACACATAGGAAACCCCATGAATACTCAGTTGTAAACAAGTGTTTTTAACTTTCTTGGATTTACAGATAGTCACATTTATATGTCGAATGGAGGAAACATGCATAATCGAGGGTGAAACAACAGGATTGTCGGAGAAAATAGGGAGAGAAGACTGGAGAGAGGAATCCTAGAAGGAAAGCTCCTCAAGAGGGATGCAATGATTAAGAATACTACCCAAGTTGAGTCCCATATGTGGGGTTATAGAAGGTAAAGGTGGAGAGAATGATGCTAGGGAAATCCTAGGATCCAAAAACCTCGTCTCAGATTTAGAAAGGGATGACATGGATACATCCCCAAGGTCATTAGTTGCACAAACCAAAGGACACAGAACAAAATATTTGTGGGATCCTACCCCTAATGGGACATAAGGGTCGATGATTAGAGGGCCTGCGAACGTAGGAACAAATGTAACAGAGAGACCAACCCCCGGAGGCAAAGAAATAGCCCAAACAGGTAAGGGAGGATTTAAACCCTTAACCCTAGCTACCTCTTTCACCGAGGCAATAAAACATATCAACCTTAGATAAACCTTCATAGACTATAGGAGAGATAGAAATGTCCATACCTAGCGCCATAGAAGAAGGCATTGAAGAGAAATTTAAAGAAGGAAGGGACACGTCCGCTGAAACATCATAATCAGAGTCGGGTTCTGAAACCTCCAATTTAAGCCTGAAGTAGAGATGGACACTTGCTTTTCATATGTCTTGTAGAACAATAAAAACGACAATGCAAAAGGATTTTATGATAGTCTAGGCATTGTGTGATACTGCGATCCCCCCAAAAGATATCCAACTCGGTCGGTAACCCAACTGAGACATCCAGTTCAACCAACACCGATGCATTCTCTTGTCATATGCATGAAAAAAATCCTCATCCAAGGAGATGAAACGCCCGATAGAGTTAGCCAGACCAATGAAAACATTCTTTAACCAAAGTTGAAATGGGAAAGCATGCAAAAGTACCTAGAGATGGCACTTAAAGACTCTTTCCTTTAGTGGATCGAAACGGGCGTGCCATTGACTAAGCACTAAGGAACCCTTGTCGACCGACCATAATAGATGCAAAATCTTCCAAGTGTCTCTTTACTCTAAAAAACAAAGACAACCCAACCATTTGCTAAAAGACTGATAGAAGTCGCATAATCATTTAAGGGCTTCGAATGCATAGTCATCCGGGAAATAAGTCTTCCCGAGAGAATTTCAGATATTCCAACCTACCCATCAGTGCCTTAAGACAAAGGGATTCCAACCGATCCATAGAAATATCGTCACCCAGAACAAATTGCAATTTTGAAGCCAAGTATTTATACATTTTTTTATTTACGGACATTTATTTGAAGAAACCCTACCCTCATTTATTTAGCTCTATGCATGTGAAATGTCATGTTTCCAACATTAAAGAAAATGTTGATATTGATAAATATATATGTGGACATGCACTAAGGACATGCCAACTACATATATAATTATGTGTCTTATTAAGTTTTTAATTGGTTCTTAAAACAACTCTAGTATCAATGAGATATTGGGATTCAATAAAAAAAATACTTAATCATTCAAGTAGTTAAGTACATGTAAGCTAAGTAAACAAAGAGAAATGGTATCTTAGAGTTTGACTTGAGTTTTGGCTTATAAAAGTGACTGAGTGGAATGCTTTTCAATGGATTTAGGAATTAAACTAGCACACCACATAATTTGTGGCTAGATCACGTCGATAGGGATCAAATGGTTGAGAGACAGTGATGGAATGGAAGACAGTTTGGAATTTTTTTTATTCCTCGTATTCTTTTAGCTAAATGGGCTCAACTTTGAGTTATTTATGCCTAGCTACATGTTATCAATGACATTCTTCCTGTTATCTGTTTATCAACTATCAATTATTTTTTATATTCTATTGTTTTGAATCTCACATTCTTCTAGTTATCTTCCATGAACTGTTGGTTATTCATTCACCAACTATGAGTTATCCATTCATCAACTACCAATTATTTTTTATATTCTTTTTTTTATTACGCCGATAGGCGTTTTTATTTGAGATTTGGGGTGGACTATGGCATCTGCCTTTACATCTACATACAAGGATGAAACAAGTATACTGTCGAGATTTATTCTATGGCACTCGTTAAAAATTTGAAATAAACAATTATAATATAATAATAATAATAATAACAATAATAATAATTGGTAGCTGATGAATGGATAACCAATAGTTCATGGAAGATAGCTAGAAGAATGTGAGATAATAAAAAAAGAATATAAAAAATAATCGATAGCTGATAAATGGATAACATGAAGAATGTTGGCGATAACATGTAGCTAGGCATGGATAACTCAGGGTTGAACCCGTTTAACTAGAAGAATATGAAGAATAAAACAATTTCCAAAATGTCCTACATTCCATTGCTATCTCTCAACCATTTGATCCCCATCGATGTGATCCAACCACAAACTATGTGGGCATGCTAGTAAATATTTATTTCGAATTTTAAACGACTACCATAGATTCAATCTCAGCATTACACTTGTCTCATCCTCATCGGTAGATGAAAAAGAATAGACCGTAGTCCACCCCAAATCTCAAATAAAAACACCTTCCAAATGTACAATTTGTCTCTCTCTGTTTTTAAACAAATTATTTAAAAGATACTTACCCAAATTCTAAGATCTTTTTAAGAAAAAGGGGAAAAACAACAAACCTATATGGTTGAATTACTAACAAACGAATTCCCTTGAGAAATCCCCCAAATTCCCTTGAGAAAACCCCCAAAAGAATGTAGAACATTCACAACCAGAATCATCAACAAAAGACAAACCCCTCCATCTAAGTTCAGTGATGTAGACATGGGATTAGGCCTGCCAAAAGAGCCGACCTTTAATATATGTGCTATTTTGCTTAAATGCCATTTAAGAAGGCGGAAGAATCAACGTGAATTAAATAAATGAGATTGAGACTGGGAAATGCTCCCATTGTCTACATTAAAAAAGGAATACAATTGATTTTCATAAAGCCTCCATTAACACCAAATAAACTCACTATGTGAAAATAAATATAAAATAAAAGTGAGGGTCCGAAAGATGAGCGTGTCAACATTCATGATCCTTCGTTTAAAAAAGTGAAGCAAGAAACATATCTTCATTAACCAAATCAACTCACTATGTGAAAATAAATATGAAAGAAAAGTGAGGGTGGCGAAAATGAGCGTGTCAACATTCGTGATCCTTCACTTTTTTTTTTTTTTTAAGTAAAAAACATATCTCCATAAACTATCAAAGAATTACTTCAAAACATAGACTCTTCATAACATGTAGTTAGTTTATGACTCAAATAAAAGATTAAATATCAAAAACAAATTCCAAATTGGAATATGTAAGGGTGAGTAATTGAAAATTCATTTAAATAAGATAAGTGTTTATGTAAATGTTTATATGTTTATACCAAATGTATTAATCAACAAGAGTTTATGTAAATGTTTATATGTTTATATCAAATGTGTTAATCAATAAGTGTTTATGTAAATGTTTATATATTTATACTAAAGGCGTTTAATCAATGCACACTTTATTTTTTTTATGTTCTAGATTCTGAATCTTTGGAGCGAATAAAAAATTGTAATGTCTCTCTACCAAATTGTTCATTTTGGGCATGTGCATTTTGTCATTGACAAAATTGTTTGTTTTGTTCTTCGCCAAATTTGAAAAGTTTTGCCTCCTTCCACAATCACTGTTCATTTCTCCTTTTCCACAAGATTTTGTCAAATTGCAATCTTGCAGCAGTTGGATAGAATATGAAGATTTTTACGTGTCAATAGGATGGATATTTGCACTTGGTAATCCACTGCAAACGTCATTGTTCAGCCACCGCTAGTGTCATTCACCACTGCAAGGAAATCAACCAGAATATTGAGCTTTTATCGGGTTTTATTAGCTGCTAATCGTGATGTAAGATTTAGTGAATTAATCAGGGATTGTCACACTTTTCCCTACATTTCTTCACCCAAATTCATGGTCACATGGACAAAGTTCATGCTAACATTGGATTCCTATAGTAACAAGAGCCACGTCGTGGCAATGTCTTCGACATTGTCACTAACTTTAAGGTCGGCTATGAGCATGAATTTTTTAATATTATTAAAAGTTCAAAGCATAAAACAAAAGAACATTTGATATTTAACATAAATTTAACATTTAAATTTATGCAAAGGCACTTGATTTACCAATTTTAGAACCATAATTAATTTATCTTTATCCAACGCCTTCGCATTCTTACCAATTCAATAACTTTTTTATATTCCGCTCCATTAATGTTTGACCTGGTTCCAACAACATAGGCAGGAGAATAAACGTTAAGGGCAAGAGTTGTATAACAATAGTATGTTCCGGGTCATTTCATTAAATGACAAGGGTTAGCCGTCATTAAAGATTTCAATGGTGACACCAATCCCAAACCTGAAAAAACAACTATTTTTTATGTTAAATTAAAAATCAATCGACCAAAGTTCAACGATCGAAAATAATATTACTCCATCTCAAACATGAGGGCTACATACCAGGTAAGGATCAAGATAGTCAAGTTATAGATTATTAAGAGATGTATCAAGAGCAACCCCGACTTTATACAAAGACATACTAACGCACTTGCCGAAAATTCCAAACATAAAAGAAAATGAAAAGCCGACCATTAGACACAGGTCAAGGATGTCGGTATAAAAACAGGTAGGTTAATCTTACTTCCAAAATGTACTATATAATAACTGAGATATCAATTTACAATGTGGAGTAGAAAAATATTAAAATGTGATACCAACCAAAGCTTGGATACCACAAACAAATCCTTCCTATTAATGCCTGCATCCATGGCAACTTTCAGTCCATGACCAACCTGCAACACGCAGCTAAGAAATCAACCACGCGGACTATTGAAGCAATTCAAAGACTCCCACAGTATGTTTTCAAAATATTCAACCAACCAACAATTTTTATTCAATAATCACAAAACCTGAAGGCAAATTATATAACAAGGCAATTGAAGGGTAATTAACTAAAATGTGGCAATATATAGGGTAATGTCCTCATAATTGTAGTTGGATAGTTTCACCTTGATTGAGAACCTCAATTAATCATATTGAAAAGTGTAACCACATTTTTCTATGCACCAGGTAATCTAGCCAAATTTCAATAAAAGTTGAACAATAACAATTTTGAATTTTATAACCACATTTTTCTATGGCAGTATAATTTCAAGAAAATGAAACTAACCAATAGTAACAATTTTGATTTTCAATAACAGAGCTTCAAGAAAGAAATTTTGCACGAGGAGGCTTTAAAGAAGAGCCTTTAGTTTTTGGCAACTCCTTATTCTTATTTTTTCCTTGAATTCGTGTGTCTCACTTTGAACATTGATGTCTTACTTTGAACAACTCTACATAGAAACCCTGAATTTTGCAAAAGCCTTTGTTATGGGCTATCTCTCCAAAGCACTAAAATGTGAACCACCTTACACATTCAATATTTTAGAAAATTAGTCGGAGTTTATACAAATTATTTTCCCTTTATTAAAACAACTGATGATATCACTCCATCCATATCTTGGGACACAACATAGGGGTGTTATGATAACCTAAGGCACTTTCACAAATGAACATGACCAACTTAAGTGGCTTACACATACATGAAATTGACGAAAATGTAAAATGGTTACAGTGGTAATATATTCTCTTGTTACTGGGGAAAAATAGTGAATCTAGTGGAGGAGAAAACAAACTTAACATGAAATGTGTGCCTATGCATCAAACTCTATTAACCATTACAATGGATAGAGAATCTCAAACTTGAGCCAAAGGTTACAAAACAAACCCTGAGAATTATACATGTTGGAACCAAATATTACAAGACGTGACAAAACCCTTGCACAGAGCTTGGCCTTGGTCAAAGTTGTCAATATAATGGTGAAGGAAGAGGAACATTCAAGACATGGTCACTGGGGAATTGGTTTGGAACATATCATAATACCTCTTTGTGTCGAAGCAGAATAATCTTTGTATGTTAACTAGACCTAGTGTAAAGCAATAGTTTAGTTATATGATATCTACCATTTCAAAGATACTCCTGAATATAGAGGTCTTAACTGATTGAGCTCTGCACCAGTAAGGCATTGAAAAGTAAAAATCATAACATATTGAAGTAAATGGTGAGTACTTCTATGAGAACAAAAACATGATGCATATGCAAAGCTGACATACTATTTTCTGTAGCTTTTTTTTGTATCCATACTAGGCTTCACATGACCTCCATGTTATGTCTCAAATCAACTGATTAGATTCTTCCCTTGAATTCATTGAAGGGACAACTGGGAAGTGAAGTCCATGTCTTTTTGGTTGAACTATAAATAATCAGTTTTCTTTTTACCACGAAGCACAAATAATGCCTGACTCCTGTAATGAAGATGTTATTTCCAATGTACTACGTAAAATTATCCATCTTCATCTCTAGGACGGTAAGGAAACATAAGAAAACATGCTTAGCCTAGTATCATATTTCAGTCCTTGCATGCCACCTGCAACAGTCTATACAAAAGATAATAGTGGCACAAAATTCAACTTGAATGTTGCCTATCCTAGAAGTTTTATGTAACTCTAAAGTTTTTCTATGTAGCATGTCATTCTCGGGCAATAAGGCATTACATAATGCTCATGTAAGACTCACCACTTGCATCGGTTGGGTGGTCACATTTAGTATAATTTCAACAATATGCATCCCCATATTATGGCTTAGCGTTGTTTCATTCACACTGGGATTTACTTTTCCATTTCACTCAATAATCATTGGGAGCGTACCTTACTAGTACAGACCTAGAATATGTCTACTCAGAAGGTCATTGAGTGATCATATACCTTTCCGCAAATGCTTTATCAACTGTCTTTGTGAGCTGGATTTGAGGAATTTCCTCTCTCCATTAGTTTAAATAGAGATAAGAGATCCTTTCGTCCTATAGATATAATCATCTTAAGAGCCACTTCAATTATGTTCACGTGGCTAAGTATTTTGACAATAGCTTTTGTTGTATGTGTTAAGGCGGGGTGACGTTAGAGCCACGAGGTGGCAATGTCCTCAACATTGACAATAGGTGTTGCTCTAAGATGGGCGACTTAGAAACAAGCAAGAATATAGACAGAAAATCATGTTTGGATTCATATGCAACTATAGAAGGTAAATGTGATCCATTTTCCATGCAATTTAGGTTAACATAAGCCAATTCCAACGGGGAATCATGTGTTAGAATATGCGAAGAGAGAATAATATATTTCTAAAGTGGGATTATTATAATTCAATCCAGGAATTGAATTATAAAAATATGCCTTCAAATGAAACATTCATGAAGGGATAGGGCCTCTGAAAGATACTTGTCAAAATGCTCTCTAGGGAAAATAACAAACCTAAATGTTATAGTCACCATTGGATGAATATTGGAAAATTTCAAAAGAGGATTGGTTCACTAAAAACCTATAACTTTGATAAAATATTTGACCCTTTTAATTAATGCATGCAACATAGACATAGATGATACATCCTTTCATGCCAAAAAGAGAAACCCCTCCCATGTAAGTTATTTTGACTTAGAACACCTCAAGGAGATGCAAAGTCGACACAAATTAGACAACTCGAACTCATGAAAGGAAATAATGTCTTTGACCAAATTAGAGGAAGTTAAACTTATTGGTCTAATTGGATCCTCCACTAGGGTCTTCAAATGGTCTCCATTAGCATCGCACTATTTAAAATATCACAAAAATTCAAGATTCTTAATGAATAGAGGATATTTTATAGTCATAGAAGTGATTCCAAGTCATCAAATATGGATTATAGTTTCACACACATCCACCCATGCAACAAATCATATAGAAGATGAAGGAACACTTGGAAAACAAGCATACTCACCCCATAATCAATTAAACAATTATATTAATAAGACCCACTACTCCCATGTGCATTAAATCCTAACATAAAGATTACTAATTGTAGTTATAATTAGCTTTTCAAACTCAACTAAAAACATATGAAACATTAAATGTGGGTTCACAACCCATTAGCCATAAATAATATGATTATTTATGGTAACAAAAACACTTTATTCATTATTTACACTTTAAGTTGGAAAAAAACACATTAAATAACAACCAACACACAAAACTTAAAATAAAATATATATCATATCTCAATATTAAAATTATTATTAATATTTATAATTAACTTTTTCAAAATGTATAAACAAAAATTAGTAAAAAAACATACATTCTCTATTTTATAATAAAACTAGAGCCACAAGATTCATCATGCACTTTGGTGATTAAGGTTATGACCAATGTTTTACTTTGTCTTTAAAGATGAATACCTAACTTTAACCACTATCTAAATGTATAAAGAGCATATATAATCTGATGGTCTTCCCAAAACAACTAAAGACAATATTGAATTGTGTGGCCCCTCTACATAAAGGTAGAAAGAGCATTTATAATCTTATGGTCTTCTCAAAACAACACCTCTATTCATAAAGACAATATTGAATTGTGTGGCCCTTGAAAACTCCACCATTTTCACATGAAGTTCACCAAGAACTCTCACACATACATATATAAGAGGAATTATATTTAGGTATTGGGTTTGAGTTTGAAAAGGTTAAAAACCTTTTGAGCTTGGCCAATAAAAGTTGGATAGAAGTATGGTGAGTAAAAATTAATTAAGTAATTCAAATAAAATTAATACCTCGAGCTTACTTAAATAAGCACTCTCACACACACAAAACTCTTATTTTTTTTTAATAGAAACTGAAATTTTTTTATTGATTAAAAAGGTTGTAGCCCAGCCATGCTTACAAAGGGGGAGTTCAGAAAAAGAAGGCTGATGGCCTCTAGTTGAGCAGTCAACCTTCTTATGAATACTTTGAGAGGTGAGTCCCAAATGCTTCTGGTGCTATTTCGAGAAAATGATTGCTTGTAAGAGTAGACTGTCACGAATTGTGAGCACAGAAGGATACAGAAACAAATCATTCATTAGACGGGGAGGTGAAATGGCCCTTAATGAAAGGGTCCAATCACTTACGGGAGCCTGAGCTAATATTTGAGGCTGCTTCCTTTTCTCTACGTTCTTTGTTTGTGTTCCACCCTCTGGTGAGGGGAGGAGAAGGAGCTGAAAAGTATTCGGAATCAGAGGTTCTCTCTGACCCAGAGGAAGGGACCAAGGATGCCAATCCTGCATGGGCTGAAGTCTCATGGTCCAAAGCGTTGGGGTCTTTCTTAGAAGCTGAAGGAGCAGGTTTTGGATAAGCTTGTTCAGTTGCCTCCAAGGGGCCGAGGGGGCCTGGGGGAACACCCTGCTCTGGGACATACGAAGCTTCAGATTCTTGTGTTTCATCTTCCTGGAGAACTTCAAAGCTGTTTTTGTTTTCGAGCAGTGGAGAATTTGCAAGAGGAGAATGATATTGAGGAGAGACCTTGTGCTGAGAATCTTGAGGCTCCTTTCGCCGAGGAGGATGGCGTCGATTAGTGACCATCTGGAACTCTGTATCTTTGGAAGCTAAGAGATTTGCTGGTTTATGTGATTCTTCAAGCTTGGGGCAGCTTTTGGCGAAGTGGTCGTACACATGACATAAGTTGCATTTGAATGGAATCTGCTCATAATCCAGTTCTTGAATGTAGCTCCATTCTCCTAATGTGAGCTTTAGGGGCCTCAAGAAGCCATTTTTCTAGATTCACCTCTAGACAGATGCAGGCGCATCTAAACTGACCCCCTTTTGGTTCTGCACTATCTATATAGTGTCCTAGCTTATTACCAATGTCCGTTAAAGTGCTTTTCCCCCAAATATGAAGAGGGAAGTTAGGGAGTCTTACCTAGACTGGAGTGGCAGTGATCTCTGCTTCTGGGTTAAACCCTAGGGTCCATGGGGCTAAGAACGGGCCTCTCGAGCCCATGAAGAAGGGACCTAATCGAAAGACTAGATCTCTTTCTTCTTTATTCGAAAACATGAAAACAAAAAACCCTCTTCTAGCTGCGAAGAGAGAGACCTGTCCTTGCAGAAGAGGGTTTCAATGTTCAGCGATCTAGAGCTCCACCGCCTTAGGGCTGGGCCACAACCCTGTGAACTTGCCGATGAGGGATTTCTCTAAGAAGATGAGCGCTTTCTAGCATGGATCCGTAGGAGAGAGCTCCAGACAAGGGATCTCGTCCATCTTTTTCATGAACTTGGAGGGAGTGTGTGAAACTGCCTGAGGAACGACAGCTTGAACAAGGGCCTTGAAGGCCACGAGCTGGTCATGAGAGCCCATTGCCTGGAAACTAGAGGGCCACGGAGAGAGAGTGACATACAGAGAAACCCCACGCTGAAACACCACGAGGAGAAGCGATAACTAGAAGAAAAACCCCACGCTGAAACGGAGCAGATGCTTCAACGGGTGCCAACGATCCAGCCATAACTCGGCTCTGCACAACAAGGGAGGCGACGTCTAGGGAAACCCTAGACGCGTTTCAAAGAGAGCTGCTCCGCCATCTCTATAACAAAAAAACTTTTATCACCTTAACCATAATATACTTATAAAACTAATACCCATCTAATCTAGGACTAATAATATTATATAATTATATATCTGTAATATTAGTTTTAGTGGAAATAGTATGTTTACCTATAATGAGACCTTGCTCTTTGTTAATACACCAAATTGATAGGTCTTGTTTATTATAGTGTTTGATGAATGCAATTGAACTTTGCTTTCCATTTTGTAATTGCAAGATCAAGAGAAATACTGGGTGGATTTTGATTTTTAATGTCGTTCCATGTCTCAAGAGAAGCTACGTAAGCACCTGGCTTCTGCCCATGCAACCAAATTTATGGGGTCTATCGATTATGGTTTTTTATGAATGTCATCGAAAATTGTTTTCCAGATGACACTATCGAATTACAAGATCAAGCAACACTACTGTGATACTGTTTAGTATTTGAGTTTGTAATATTTTTGGGGCCAAGGTATTTTGTTATTAATATAAATATATATTTGTTAACTTTAGATTTGATATAAAAGTATCTCAATGTTTAATGATTTAAGTAGGGATGGATTTATGCGATATATATGAGATCATCTTCATTGAGATATGTTACAGGGTCAGTTCTCTTCTCTGTACAGAGCCCAAAATACCAATCTAGTGGATCATTGGAATTGTTGGTTTAATAGAATTGATACAAATATTTCATCAAAACAAACCTCAAATTCTTTGAGCAATGACTTTACTTCACTAAAGCTATTGACATTGATTCATCAATAAATAAGCAGTTATGATGCAAGACAACTTTGACAAAGTATTTCAACATTTTCACTCTTAAAGAATAAGAGACAGATCTTGTGAAATCAGCGCTAGTAATAATAACAAATGATATGTCAACTTTAAGATTGATTCTTAGAATACATATATATAATTGTGTTGTCCATTATGACCTCAGGAGCAGACATCGTATTATATTCTTATCTACACCAAATTCTAAATACCTTTCAGTCATTGATAGTTTGCATGCAGCCATGGTAAGCAAGAACTAGTTACAAAGCAACAGTTAGAAAGTATTTGGGGATTAATTTCACTAGAACAATGTCCATAGGTCAAATGAAGAAGATGCATATGCTCAAAATATTATATAAATCATATCATCATGAATAAGGACCCCTAAAATACTTCATTCTATATGTGAGATATCTAGATAGCAATTATTTTATAAGTATTTGTTGATGGCAACAAAGACAATGATCTTGCAATGGTTAGTAAGCAACAAAGATAACAATTTGCTGCAGCGTGCCCCTACAATAGCTTTTCCAGCAAAACCAGTGATAATCGAAACAAGTGATCTGTCAACATATTTTTTTGCCCAACAATATCCTCCATCGATCTCCTCCAACAATATGTCATCACATTGTTTATGCCCTGATCCAATTTACAACAACGACTCCTCATGCGATCATAGTATGTGAGATAAAATACGTTGAAGTCCAAAGTTTGGTGCATTGATAACGAAATTCATCAATCTCCAACTAAATGATTTCCACACAATCCAAATCAAGAATGAGTTTCTCTAGAGCTTCAAATATGTGTAAATCAGAACCGACCACTCGCGTTTACCAAGAAAATGAAAGAAGTTTCCAAAAACCTTAAGTCCTAAGTAAGGCAGGTTTGGAATTGAATGCACGAATCCCATTGCATTAACAACACAATGCTCCACTTACAGTTGTAACACATAAATAAATCCAATTAAAAATTTAATGCAAATTAATATAGTTTATTATATCTAAAGATTAAGAATCACATAGAGTTTAAACAAAAGTTTAAATTCCTACATGCACTTATGAAACTATGGTTGCGTATTCAAGAATGGGAAAAATGTTTAGAGGTGGCTGTGATTGTTATCCTCCTTACTATTTCAACCAAAAGCCATCGATAAAGCACGATCAAATGGATCCCAAGAAAATTCATTATCCGGAATGAATCCACAATAAGGCATCTAAATAAAGATCCTCTACCCAATAAACCTTGTCAAACAAACAGTAGCCGTCAATGCACCCCAACTAGAATGCCTTGAAAACAATAATATTTAAATGGATTGTGCTTCTATATTATCCTCAAGCAAGAGCCCAGAACCCATTGCGTTTCACAATTCCATTCTCCACTGGTTTTAGCATTCTTTCCATCGAATTTATTTAAATAAAATGAGCTTTTGCACCGTGTAATTCCTCAACACCATATTCTGAAGCACTATCAATATGGTTGTAACCCTCCTGCAATGCCGAGTTGTCAAATATATAATTAGAATTCTAAGAGCAATTTCATAAACCTCATTGAGCCCAACCTAAAAACTAGCCCATCAATACCATGGTATTCTAATAAATTTTGCACTCTAGGTAATGTTCCAGAATTGAAATCCAAAGTCGATTACATGGACAATGGCATTGAAGACAACATCCCCAACAACCTGATTTGCTTTCCAGGTTCCAAGGCCCACAATTTGTATCAAGGGAAACATGGTTAGTATCTGCTACCTATCAACGAGAATCATATTTCCTTGATGCAACAACTTTAGATTTCTTGGATGCCTCCTAATCTGGAATAACATGAAAGCTCAGAATGTATTTAATTGAGTTGATGTCTTTACTCCGCTAGGGGGTGGGAAACACAAAACTAGGAGGACATCATCTTCTGCAAACCAATAGAAAATTAAATAAATGTATTTTTGGTTTTATTTTTTAATATAAAATTTAAAGAACAATGTTAAAACTATGGTCTATACAAAAATTAATCCCCTTCCCAGTGAACTAATGTCTTCAACTGAAAACTATATTTCGATGAAATAATAAACCTTTTAACACATTCTAACCATGGAATCTAGCTTTACCTGCATTTAATTGCCTACGAATGTTGTTTAGGCAGTCGAACAAGTTTTCCAAGACAATGAAAAAATTAACCAACCTATTGTGCAGGATTTAATGTGACGGTTGGTGCAGAGCAGGCCGTTGGATTTCAAGCTACAACAAGCCATTGGATTTTAAGTAGCTTGAAATCCAATGGCTTTCTGCGTAGCCGACATCACATTAAAGCCTATGGAGTAGGATGGTTATTGATTTCCTTAAAAAACAAGAACTAGAGAGCACGAAGAGTCTTTAGAGGAGTTGTGTGGAGACGAATGTGTGAAGTTGAAGAGCATTAGTGGATTGTCACAATGTTTTATATGAAAAAATGGAGAATCTGTGTTTCAATAACCATTGTCATATTATCATGATTATTGGAAGACATGGATTCTCTATCATAATATGAATACTATATGTATTGGGGTTTAAAAAGTTTACCTTTTATAAATATTGAAATAATATTAATTTTATTTTAAATAAAAATTAAAAAGGTAAGTTTGTGATGTAACACACCAAGAACTAAAAAATAAATATTTTTATTTATCTCAAAAAACATTACGTTAAATTTATTGGAAAGTTTTTATGACCAAGTTGGTCAAGGATGACTGTAATTGAAGAATTATTTATTTTAACAATTAAATAGAAGATACACCTATCCAAAGGAGACTGTTGAATAAGTGTTCACTAAACCACTAGGAGGAATGAGCAGCCTTAGAAGGCTGGCTGGCAAGTGGCAGCACTAGCATTTCACTTTCTAGCTGTTTCAGGAAGCATAATCCCTAAAATTGTGGTCATGTTCTCTGAGAGGTGGAATTGAGCTAGTGGCTCATTTAATCCAAAAACTAACACAAAGACCCAGGCAATCTTATAAATACCATTCAATTGAGCAAGAGGCTCATTCTATTTTTTCCAAGTGAATGAACCTTGTGGCCATTGCAAACTGAAAATTCACGCACACAAGGAATTTGATGAGGGGATAACTAAAGTGGAATTGCTGAGTTAAGTCTGCTACTGAGTGCTAAGTTACAACAAGTTGTTGTGTGGGATATTATCTAGTGATATTCGTCCTAGTGGTTCAGTGAACAGGCTCAGGGGTCCTAAGCAAGTAACTTGGATGCTTCATGAGACGATTGGGTGGAATAGTTTCTTTTGGGTGGTTGTCCCCTTCTGCACATTATCCAAGTTCTAAATGCTATTAATTATCTGTGATTTAATTCTATGTCTGTATTTTAGTTAGAAGTATGTTCAGTAACTGCGAAAGTTTTAATTGGTGGTTAGTAGCTATGATCTGTATTCTCTATCTATAATTGATTTATAAGTAGGTTATCATCTACAACGCTATTGGAAATTATTCTGATTTGTTTTAAGAATATTGCAATTTAGTTTATTTGAAGTTATGATATAAAGTTTACTAACCGAGTTTCTGTTAGGTTAACCTTTTGATGCTTTCTCCTTCTCTGTGTATATTAATTATAATACCTCTACCTTAGTTATCTCAATCTACTATATTGTTGATATTATTGGTAATTCTTTGTTAGTCTAGGTTTTAAAAGAAAATAACATCTATATTCAGTCAAGACTAGGGAAAACCCTATAAAAAACTATTCCAGAGGTTATTATAGTTTATATATCTAATTACAGAAAATTATAAGTAAATATATATATAACTAATATATCATAATAAGGCTTGGTAGCTTTTGTATGAGGTTTCGTTTGGATGTTGTATGGTTGATGTTATGTAATTTTCAACCCGTTGGTGCACCCTAGCTCAGGACTTACCTCTTAGCTAGGAAGTTTAAGTTTTTTCACTTTCACTTGCATAAGGAAAACAAGAGTTTTGCGTTAGCCATAAAGGCTAAGTAAGACTTGTGACCCTTCTTTTCCTAGCTCATAGGTAGGACCAAGACTGGAAGAACGATTTTTTTTTTTTACAACTTTGCAACCAACAGATATTTAAAAAGTAGTTATAGCAATAAGAAAGTTTCAACTAGAATACATGACGATGTAGCAACATATTGTCATAAAAAAAAGACATGTTGTTGAGAAACACTAAACATAGTCTTATGGGTCTTGCAATTTAACTTAAGTCATTTTTTTAATGGTTGACACAGGAAATAAAACATAAACAAATGGCATCTCATGCATTTATCATCCTAAGTAATTTCAAATTTACGTATAATAAATTTTTATTTTTATTTTCGTATTTTTAGAGATGTTACATGTGAGATGTTATTATATGGTAAGTATTAATTAATAGAATTTGGTTAAATGTTTTAAGTTTTGGATTTTTGAAAAACTTTTATGATTGAATGTAGTGATAATATCATATTTTTAATTGTTTTGTATTTTATTACCAATTCCAACAATATTAATGAGAAATCACAAGAAAATATGCAAAATATCATCCTACAAATATCCAATATATAAAGCTACTCTTTCATTAATATCTATGTTAAACCACCCAACATTATTTGAATTTATTATCTATTAATGAGTTATAGAAAAGATAAATATATAAAAATATTATTATTTAAATTTATTATCCATCAATAATTTATACAAAAGATAAATATATAAAATATTATGATTAGTGTTATTTAAATTACAAGAGATAAATATATAAAATTTTATGATTAGTGTTATTTATAAATATAACATTATACACATCATGTTATTATTAATGTTATTTAGAGTTATATAAATTACAAGAGATAGATAAATAAAATTTTATGACTAGTGTTATTTAGAAATATAAGATTATACACACCATGTTATTATTAATGTTATTTAAAATTAATGGCAAAAAAAATGCCCTCTAGAGTAGATACGTCTAATTCAATGCCATATGGTTATGTGTGCATCCAATGAGATTTGAAAAATTGAGACGATGTATGATTTTCATTGATTTTTCATAGATGAAATATTTGATTTTGTATTTACAATCATCAATGATGCCAAGAACAACCACATTGATCAACAGTGCCATGAATGATGCCAAGAACAACTATTGCATTGATCAATTGTGCCATGAACATGGCCACAAAATAGAAACAATCATTGTCTACATTATCAAAAATACATTGTCACGGCATTCAATGCACCACCCTTCCGCCCCCTCCTGTCACAGCCCTTCAATGCACCACCCTCCTGCTCTCTTGTCATAGCCTTGAATGCACCATGCTTCCACCCTCTCTTGTCACAACCTTTCAATTCCATCCTAATCTATTTTTTTTTTTAAACATTCATTTGAATTTAAAAAACATATATCTGGTTCTGACCTGAAGATTATTCGCTTTGCAGTTTACAGGTTTCAGATTCTTTTGGCCATATTCAAACACTCAGATCTGACCCGAAGGTTGTTCGCTTTGCAGTTTACATGTTTCAGTTTCCTTTTGACCATATTCAAACACTCAGATCCGACCTGAAGGTTATTAGCTTTGCAGTTTACAGGTTTCAGGTTTCCTTTTGGCCATATTCAAACACTCAGAGCAACAACAAGGAGGTCGGGTTCTGCGATGGCAAGGAGACCAATCAGTGGTTCATTCAAAAAAGAAGAGGTTGAGTGTTAGATAGGTGAAGACTCTACAGACGAGCTTTGAAATAAGATTCTAGCCAAGACAAGTTACGGTTTGGTTCCATAACTATGGAGCGTGCTGGAAAATGAAACAGCTTGACTGGGCCTACAATGATTTCATGCAGCAGTAAGAGGAGGTTATTGCAGAGAAAAATAAGATTAAAGATAGGTAAGACACACTACATACATGTATCCACCTGATCTCTCCTGTCATTGTGGTCGAAGCCTCTCGTCTTCTTCTTTTTTTGCTTTGCGAGCTTCGAGTCACCACAGATGAAGGAATCCCCCTATTTCTATACACCAAGGTCTATGGTTACATGCATGCATGGATGTCTTGACCAACCAGGCAAATCCCATACAATGAGGAAGCGAGGATGAAAGGGGAGTTGAGATGGAACATTCGATACGAAGGACCAAGTTCTACTTATATAATTGAAAAAGATTCTTAGAGAAATGGCAGTTAGTAGATGGTTTTCTTTTTATCTGGATATCAACAATCTATTTTATGCACAAAGAAAGGTACATGAGAAGTTCAAAGTGATGAAGGCCTCATGAAGACCAAAAGTACACTACAAGTAAATTCAAGGTAAACATTAAGGGAGGTATTAGACATAATGTTTATGTTGTGTTGTGATTTGTTGATATATGAGAAATTTTTTCCTAGTTTGGTGTGTGGTTGAGATGTTATCTCAACCTATCTCAACTATATTTAGAAACGGTTAGATCTGATAACAATTCTCTCATCTCTATATATTGGAGATATCATTTGTACATATCATATAGCAATAGTAATAGATTTCATATTGTGTGTAACAATGTTTTCTCTCTCAATTTCTATTTAGGAAAGGGGAGGGGGTCGCACCTAGTCAACTTCCATGAAGAAAACAACAAAGAGAAGAAGAATAATAATAAATAATAAAACCTGTGCAGATATAAATAATTAAATGATCATTAATAATTAACTATTCTTTAATTTTGTTGTTTATTATTATCATGTGCAGATCCAAACAAATATTGACGCCTTATCTCAATTCAATTGAATTTGATCATTCTGCAATCTGGTGTGTGTAGTCCAAAACACCAAAAAAAACACATCAAATCTTTTTATTCGCCATCCTTCTTCAAACTCATATTATTTCCTCTTAGAGGACAGGCTGGATAAGTTGCTACTCCTACATATGCAAGTTGGTCAAAATTCACTTACTGAAAATCCTATGAAGGTCATACTACTTTCAAGTCACCATCATTATCGCATCTACAAGCTTGTGTCACATGGTCGAAGGCTTCAAAACTTCGAACTTATCTCAAGGCGTTCATTTATCTTCTCCATGCTCTAGTTGAGTAAACAAGCTCGAGCCTAAATTTATCAAGGATCTCCTAGAGGTTTCTTATTCTCTATTTTTTTGCAGTTTCCCAAATGTTCAACTTTGACTATGGACAACACTAAGTCTCTACTTAAAGTTCCCAGGGGTGTGAACTTCAAAGTAACCCTTGCGATGATTGATTTTGATTTGGAAATTGCAAAGATCGGGGTTTGAAAATTTTAGAGAAGGGAAAAATTTAAAGTCATAGAAAGTGTATCTAGATGATAAAATAAAACTTTGAAACTGTGTGCTTATTAGACACTCATATTCTCATCGTGGCTTTGGAGTTTTGCATCAAATATTGAATTTCTTTCCACTGAATCAGACCCACCTTTCATTATGAAAATTCTGCTAAATTTCTCCAAATTCAGATTAGATTCATAGGGGAAAAACCTAGCATGTTAAAAAAAACTGCATAGTATTAATTTAACATTAATATTACTAATAAGTTTTTTTAAGAAAAAAAGGAGAGTTCTTTGATATTCATTTGAATCAAAGGTAACAATTACAAAACTATGGTAGGGAGTATCATTTACTTATCTCATATACAAAGAATCTCATCCAAAAGAGGTCAGCAGTCCAATATCAAAAGGAACCCATAGCATGTCAACAGTCTCAATCCATCACCAATATAAACATTCCATAGAGACCCATGAAGCACATAACGAACCCCAAAGATTTATCCAATCATAGTTAATTGAATGAATTTGAGGGTCGTTGTTACATGATTTTATTTTTCATCCATGAATTTGTACAATTTAGAGAATTATCTCTCATATTTGTACAAATTGAAGAAAAATGAGTGAACAATTTGTACAAATTTGGATGAAATATTGTCTGCATATTGGGTTTGTTGGTCAATGAATTTGGGGGCCACTGTTACATGATTTACTTTAATAATATCACAAGTTTACTCTGCTTTATCACACCGCAAGTATGGAAATTCCATATTGTTGGCATTAGGGGGCTGAATAATTAATTATGCATTGGATTGGAAAGGTGGGTCTCTCCGCAAATAGGAGCCATTCATTGTTGTTGTTGCAGTTGTGGAACAATAATACTACTATTTGACGAGATAGTTACAATCTTCTATATTTGTATGAGGTGAATGAAAGAAAAATAACGTCCAAATAAAGTAACTATTGAAAAGTTTGTTCCCCGGCTGAGAGGCAACGTCACGAGAAATCTAATCGTTGAAGAGAAGACCAATTTTTTTTTAACTTATTTTACAAGTTGGTAGCATCTTCTGGAACCATCTTTTCCATTTCCCTTCTCATTGAATCTATACATAATACACATGTATACATTTGCTTCTTACTTATAGACATGGGTCTATGTTCCCCCTAAAAAATTTGATTATTTCCCTTTTCCCTTTCTCAATACAACTCACCTATATAACTTCGGTCTTTACTTATATTCATGGATCTATGTGCTTTTCAAAAAACATTAGTTTCTTATGTGTATTCAACTAACTTCTTATACTCTCTCCAACTAGCCATTTGTATATTAATATACCCTTCACTTAATATTAGTAAAGATGTTTGATCTAGTGATCCAAGCTGTGCCCAGGTCCACGCTGGGGACAACAGTCGACTAAATGAGTCGAGTTCTATTATCGCAGAAGCATATAAGAAGGATCAACAAAGCAGGAAACACACTAGGTCAATAAGAAATATACACACAAACAATATGCAATCATTTGAACCAATTTATTACTTCTGCTCCAAGAAATATGGAGGAATCAGATAGATGATCAGAAAGATGTATATATTACATAATGTACATGCTTATATAGAATCCTGAGATGCTTGGGTGACTACCCTCCACATTCAGTTACAAAGAACTTATAACGGTTTAGAAGTTCAACCGTTGTAGAGCATGTTGGTATGCTGTATGTCGAGGCGGACTTGTTGAAGGCGAAGTTGTTGGTTGCCAAGGCGAACATGTCGGCTACCAAGGTGAACCTGTCGGCTGCCAAGGCGAACCTGTCAAAGTTGAACCTGTTGGTTGCTGGTTGGATCATTCATCCTTCCTTAAGAAACAATGGTCTCCATTGTGTATTCGTTCAGGTGAGGAAACTTGTTGGTGACTTCATTAGCAGAGTACCATTTTCCTTGTGTGGGGAGTTGTGCAGCTTTATCCACTTGAAACAAGGGAATGGAGTTTGTCCTTGTAAGGCATATGCGTCATCCCATGATGGTGTCACAAAGAAGAGGTTCCTGAACATCTAGGTGGATGTCTTCGGTTTGTGTTGTCTATAAGTCCTTATGCTCCAACAATGGTACATGGTATGGTCGAAGTAGATCTACATTGAAAACTGGATGTAGGCCAAGGCATACAAGAATGTCGAGTTGAAAAACATTTTTTCCAATCTATTTAAGGATAACGTATGGACCATATTGCAAAGGTTTCATCTTTTTGTATGGACCAGTGAAACACGCCTTCTTTAGATGTAACCAAACCTGATCCCCAATTTAGAATGAATGAGGAATATGATGCTTGTCATGTCAGGCCTTAGCTTTTGCATTTTCTCATTGCAACATCTCATGTGCTTGCTTCTGAATGTTGTAGATTTGATCTCTCAAATTCATTGCTTTCTCCACTTCTTGTCCTTCAAACTCGGTATAGTTCGACAGTGTCGAGGAACTGATTAAGTCGATAGGCGTTGAGGGCTAAAATCCATAACAGATCTCAAAAGGACCCTTTCCCATAGAGTTGTGTTGAGCATGATTGTAACTGTGTTGTATGTATGGAAGGTTGTCATCCCATGTTCGATGATGCTTGTGGTTATACATGCAAAGCAATTGTACGACTAAGTGATTTACAACTTCCATCTGTTTGCGGATGGAAGGATGTCGACAAAGAAAGTCTCATGTTGAGCTATTGCCAGAGAGTTTTCCAAAAGGTACTGACAAATCTAGCATCTCTGTTAGAAATAATGGTCGTCGAGAGGCCATAGTGTTTCCACACATGTTCAAAGAAGAGTTGAGCAGTCTGTTGTGTTGTCATAGTCTTCTTACATGGTATGAGTATATACATCTCGGAAAATTTGTCAACTACTACTAATATCGCGTCATGCTGATGTTTGGTAGTAGGATATCCCATCATGTAGTCCATATAAATAGATTCCCATGGTCGACTAAGAACTGTAAGGGGTGTGTAAATTCCTTGTCGTCGATTCAACGGTTTAGAAATGGCACAAACCACACACGATCGAATGTACTTGTTGATGTCAGATTTAAGTGAAGGCCAGTAAAAATACATTTGGAGGATAACAAGTGTTTTTGTGACTTGAAAATGTCATGCAGTCTTGCTATATTGCATGTCCCAAATGAGCTTCTGTCGGTGCTCACTGGCCGGTACACAAAGCTGTCCAAGCTTATATAGCAAGGTGTCTTTCAGGAAGTAGTCGGTAGTCGACAACTTGTTGATCTGAAGCTGTCGATAGATTGTAGAAAAATCGCAGTCTACCAAATACAATTGTGGCCAAGTAGTGGTGTCATAACCCTGCATACTCATCACTGTATATAGTAGAGTAATGGGTGGTCTACCGAGACAATTAGCTGCCTCATTGGATTTGCCTTTTCGATACTTAATTACCAACTAAAATTGTTGCAGGTAATTAATCCACTTGAGTTATCGGGCTTTCTATAGTTTCGACTGAGTCGGAGCGAGCTGCAAAGGTTTATTGTCAGTGAGGATGACCATTTCCTTGCCAAGAATGTAGTGTCTCCATTGCTTAAGATCTTGCACAATGGCATACAATTCTTTTTCATATGTCAAGTACCTTCTAATAGTATTGTTGAAAGTCTCAGAATGAAACACGACTGGGTGACCTGACTGAGTGATCACTGCGCCGAGGGCATAGTCCAATGCATCCCTCTCAATCTCAAAGGGTTGATGTAAATCAGGTAACACAAGTATTGGTGCAGTGCAAAACTTGTTTTTTATTTGTTCAAAAGCTTGTTGTTGTGTCAATGTCCACTTGAAGACAATTTTCCCATTCAACTGATTCAAAGGCCATGCGATGTGACTGAAGCCAAGTATGAATCGCCGATAAAAATTCACCAAACCAAGAAAACTTCTTAGTTCTTGAATGTTTTGAGGAATGGACCAATATTTGAGGATTTGTACTTTGTTTGGGTCGACATGAATGCCTGCAGAGTCAATTTCATACCCCAAATATTTGATGTTGGTCATCGCAAATGAGCATTTGTCCATGTTTAGATACAGTCGATGTTGCTGGAGAGTGTTGAAGACTTGTCGAAACGGTTTGACATGTTCTTTTGATGATTGACTGAAAATCAAGATATCGTCAAGATAGACAATGACACATTTACCGATGAAATGTCGTAAAAGGTCATCCATATATCTCATGAAAGTTGTAGGTGCATTGGTTAAACCGAAAGGCATGACTAACCATTTAAACAATCCTTCCTTGGTCTTGAAAATCGTTTTCCATACATCGGTGGACTCAATTGGAATTTGGTGGTATCCTACTTGAGGTTAAGTTTCGTAAATAAATTAGCACCTTTTAGATTGTCGATGAGTTCATTAATTCGTGGAAGAGGGTATCTGTTCTTTACTGAAACTTTATTAAGAGCCCAATAGTCGATGCACATGCACCAAGTCCCGTCTTTCATTGGAACTAGGACGACTGGACTTCCATAAGGAGAGGAGTTGGGGCGAATATGACCCTTGTCGATCAAATCCTGGGTTTTCTTGCAAATCTCTTCATTTTTGAGAATGGATCTTCTGTAAATAGATGGGTTAGGTAATAAAGAACTAGGAACAAGTTTAATGTAGTGTTTTACCTGACAATGCAGAGGTACTCCGTCAAGTGCTTGAAATATGTTCTGGCATTCCTCAAGAATGTTGTCGATATGTTGTTGTTGTTGGGAGCTACATTGGTCGATGAGTCGACTCGTTGTTGTAGCCTTCCTTGAATGTTGAGGCTTGATCATGATTAATACAAACTTTTGGGCATGATTGATAAGCTTCTTTGTTTTGTTTGGAAGACATCATCGCAACCATTGATGTGGGTTGTCGCTTTGGTATGCCATACCTTTGATTTCATATTTTTACAATTGCCTTCTGAGATAGTGACTGATATGTACCATGTTGATCTGATAGGTAGGGTTTACCGAATAGGGGATTAGCTATGGAAAGCGGTGCCACGTCATAGAGTACTTCATCTTCAAAAGGATTAATGAAGTAGGCGAGTCAGCATTGTTATGTGATCCTTAGTTCCTGCCCATCCTTCATTCAATCGATATTGTAAGGCTGAGGATGTGAAGTGGTGACAAGATCTAATTTCTTCACAAGATCTTCGAAAATGAAGTTCTTCTGGCTGCCATTATCCATAATCAAATGCAATGGATTGTTCTGAACCCATATCCATGTATGGAATAGGCGCTCTCGTTCCTCCTCATCGAGGATGGTCGAGGCTATCGGAGTGGTCGAGGTCAAACCCAAGAGAGTTGATGCATTTGGATCAGATTCTACCAAGGTTCTGTCGGGCAAGTCGGATGTCGACAAGTTTGATAAAAATGTCTTTTGACCTTTGCATTTTGACGTATCATGCCATGATGAACTGCGATAATCACACCATTTCCCGGTAGGATCTTGTTTGTTGTGATCCCTCTTATCTTTCTGAAATTTATTCTTTTGATGATGAGGATTTGGTGGAGTCGGCTAAGAAGGATTCTTGAACTTGTCGAAGTTGACTGGTGACTTCTTGTCAGATGTTCGACCTATGGGCTTGTTCGTGAAGTGTATTTTTCCTTTCTGTTTGGCTTCAAGTTAGCTGGCGTAATGAAATGCATCCGCAAGCGTACTAACAATCATAAACTCCATCTCTTGTTGAATGTATGAGGATAAAATGATGACATACTTCAGGACAAGTAATTTCTCTTCTTCTTGGATGCCAAGTCTAGCCATGAGTCAATATAACTCGTTGGTGTAACTCTGTATGGACTGGTCTTTCCATTGCCTTAGTTGTTGCCACTTCTTATACTGTTGTTCAAGGTACTTGGGCAGGTAGAACTCCTTTCGGACGTATTTGACAAATTTTACCCATGTGTTGATGGGGTCTTCTTCTTTTTTCCATCTTTGTCGCTAGATTCTCCCACCAACAGTGTATGGAGGTTGACATCTTTAAGGATGCAATGGTGATATTTTCCACTTCAGAGAGTTGATTTATGACATAGTAAGATTATAGTTGTTGTACCCAATTGTCAACAGACTCCACGTCAATCTTGCCTTCAATGTTTGGTATGTCCAGATTCATTTGCACCTTAAAGGGGCTGATTTTATTGGAATGATATCACGTACAGGATTCCCCGTAGTTCACAGTGACTCTCATGAGAATCTTGATGAACTGGGTGAACATTTTGGTTCGCTGGTGAGCTAGTGCTTTTTCTATGAGTTGCTCTATCTCGTCAGTTGCATTTCAATTGTCTGCTTCTTCGTCCATCTTTTATGAAGTCAAAGGAAGTGTATGCTTGAGTTTCCGAGTTTGCAAGTGTGTGTGAGCATGCATAAGTTAAATAACTTCGATGGAAGTGCTTATGTAACTTAAGCTCTGGACAAGATCTTGCTTCGATACCAATGATACAGGTCGTGCCCAGGTTCACGTTGGGGAAAACAGTCGACTAAATGAGTCGAGTTCTATTATGACAGAAGCATATAAGAAGGATCAACAAAGTAGGAAACACACTATGTCGACAAGAAATATACACAGACAATATGCAAGAATTCGAACCAATTTATTACTTCTGCTCCATGAAATATGGAGGATTCAGATATATGATCATAAAGATTTCTATATTACATAATATACATGATTATATATAATCTTGAGACGTTCGGGTTACTACCCGCCACGTTTAGTTACAAAGAAGTTATAACAGTTCAGATTTAACCGTCCTAGAGAATGTTGGTATGTTGTATGTCGAGGTGACCTACCGATGAAGGCGAACTTGTCAGTTGCCAAGGAGAACCTGGCGGCTGCCAAGGTGAACCTGTAGAAGGAGAACCTGTCAGTTGTTGGTTGGATCATCTAGGGTGTGCACACTCTAAGGGGTTGCACACAAGAAAAATCCAAAGTTTATAGGTCATCAAGGTTCACTAAGGTTTGATTGTGAAAAACACCCAAAAATGTTATAAAAGGAGATGGATAAAGAAAATGTGGGGTCTAAAAAAGGCCTATATCGGATTTCATAACTATTAAAGAGGATCAACAAGGGGTTACAAAGTGAATTTAGAGAAATTAAATATGCACAAAGTCAATTAGATTTTGAATAAAGTTACAAATTTTAAAGTACTTTTTGCAATGGGGTTACAAAGTGATTTAAAAAAAATTAAATATGCTCTTAGGAGGCTTTCCCAATAGATCCTCTTTTTGGTCACAAAATATGCTCTTAGGAGGCTTTCCCAATTCTAAAATAATGCAAATTATAAAAAAAAGGAAGAAAGCTGTAAGCAATGATAACTTTTTGTATAATTGCCTTCCAACTACTAAAGTACCGATCTAGTGTTTTAATTTTCCCTAGGCGATCTATGCTTGTTTGAATTTATTTTTCGTAACGTTACATTACATATTGTTACACAACTTACATAATGTTACATAATATTACAAGATCTCACCCATACTAGGTTGTAGACCACCTTACTACTCCGGATGCAATAAACTATTATTATTAAACAATTTTTATTTTAAATGTAAAATAGTAAATAATATTAATGTAATTAAACCAAAATTAAAAATTTATAAAATCCAAATTCTTAGAAATTTTTACGCCGAAGGCATTTAACATTGGAGATGAGAGTCTCTCTACTATAGCTTTGATTCCTTGCCGGTATGACAAATGGGGTTAAGACACGACTGCGAATGGGATTGGGACACGTCTAGTGTGATGTGGCACGTCTTATAGAGAGCCCCATGTAGCATGAGATGGAGGCCATAGGGTAGATACCCAATTTATTAGAGGGTGTCTATTTCCGCAATGACGCTAATGTTCAAAACAATGCTTATATACGTAATCTTGGAATGTGTGTTGATCGTTATGTTATTAATTGGGGATCTGCTTTCTTATCTAACTAATAAGATCACTGAGTATTTTGGGCTCCATCCGCTCTGTTTGTGGTGTTCCAGGATTGATCATTGTTAGCCAAAAAATCCGATTCTGCACAAATGCGGAATTAAACTATAGAACAGAATCGAAATAGGAATGCCCATCAAGATCATACCTCCAGCCATTGATGCAACTAGTCTTGCTGTAGAAGATCTCCCTATTCCACAAGGACTTCAGCTTCCTGCATGATTCTTCCAAGCTCCGCTTCCTCTCTCTGATGGTGTAAAACTGAAGGGGTTTGAGGTAGTGAGCTTGGGGACCAACAGGGGTTTTAAATAGCCAAGCTCCCATCAAGCTTCTCAAGGCTATGTGTCGTATGTTCCACAAATCAGGAAGATGGACCACTCCAAAAGCTCCCAAGAAACGTTTTCTAAACCAAACGAATCGTTTGAGGAGCCACTGGACAGAAGATGAACCGCCGGCCCTGCTGAACGGACGCGGGAGCCTGCTGAACGGACGCAAGAGCTTACATTCTCCCACTTGGTCCATACTTCCAAACTTAATGTCTCATCTTAAAACCTATTGACAAAACTGTATTAAGTAATAGATACAAGAATCATGGCGATAAGTCCTCTTATGACAAGTATTACCTTCCATGTATTACTATGTATTTATTGCTATTTTAATTTATGTGGCAACAATTTCTTAATGAATCAACCTTATGTTTATTCTTGGTCCTCAGAGACGAATTTTCTCAAATAAACTTAAGGTGCACATATATATGAGAAAAAACATCACAATAATTAAGACTTTCATTAAAAATAACATTGTCCATACAATGAGAAACTACATAATGGAACCAAGTCCCATATTCATTACATGATCCTTGAATTTAAACGGTGGCATGCCCTTAGTCAAAGGATCAGCGATCATCAACTCAGTGCTGACTTGCTCAATGACCACTTTATTTGCTTTAACACGTTCCCTGATGGATAAATACTTAATGTCGATGTGTTTATTTCGACTCCCACTTTTGTTGTTTTTAGCCATAAAAACAGCAGTGGAATTGTCGTAATACATTCTCAATGGCTTAGAGATAGAATCCATAATTCTAAGCCCAGAAATGAAACTCTTAAGCCATACACCATGTGAAGTAGCCTCAAAACAGGAGACGAACTCGGCTTCCATAGTGGAAGTGGCAATCAAGATCTGCTTGGCACTCCTCCATGATACGGCTCCACCGACCATCATAAAAATGTATCCTGATGTTGATTTGCGTGAATCAACACATCCAGCAAAGTCTGAATCTGAGTAGCCGATTACTTCCAAATTGTCCGTCCGTCTATACATAGGCATGTAGTCTTTAGTTCCTTGAAGATACCTCATTAATTTCTTTGCAGCCCTTTAGTGGTCTATACCTGGATTACTCTGATATCGTCCCAACATTCCTACAACAAATGCAATGTCAGGTCTTGTGCAGACCTGAGCATACATTAGGCTTCCGACAGCATAAGCATATGGAATGTTCTTCATTTTTTCCCTTTCAAGGTCGTTCTTCAGGCATTGGTTCAAATTGAACCTATCACCCTTCACAATGGGAGCTATACTTAGTGAACAATCCCTCATCCGAAATCTCTCTAAAATTTTATTAATATAGGTTTCCTGAGATAGACCTAAGAGGTCTCGAAATCTGTCTCTATGGATCTTAATGCCAATGACATAATATGCCTCACCCATATCCTTCATATCAAAATTTTTAGAGAGGAATTGTTTCACTTCATGCAGCATACCCTTATCATTGGTTGCTAGCAAAATGTCATCCACATATAAAACAAGAAAACAAATTTTACTCCCACTAACTTTCAGATATATACATTGATCCATAATGTTTTCTTCAAAACCAAAAGAAGAAATTATATTATGGAATTTCAAATACCGTTGGCGGGATGCTTGTTTTAAACCGTATAAGAATTTCTTGAGCTTGCAAACCAATTGCTCACCGTCACTAAAGGGGAATCCTTCAGGTTGTTTCATGTAAACCTCCTCCTCTAGATCTCCATTTAGAAAAGCCGTTTTCACATCCATTTGATGCAACTCCAAGTCGAAATGGGCTACTAATGCCATAATAACGCGCAAGGAATCTTTCTTAGATACAGGAGAGAAAGTCTCCGTGTAGTTGATTCCTTCTTTCTGAGTGAATCCTTTAGCAAAAAGTCTAGCCTTGTATCTCTCAATGTTGCCCAATGAGTCTTTCTTTGTCTTAAAGACCCATTTACATCCAATGGCTTTTGCACCATCAGGCAACTCAACAAGGTCCCAGACTTCGTTACTCTTTATAGAATTCATCTCTTCCTTCATGGCATCGTACCATAATTCTGATTCTTTGCAATTCATGGCTTGTGAAAAGGACTCAGGATCATTTTCGGCTCCAACGTTAAAGTCAAATTCTTGTAGATAAACAACATAATCATCAGGAATTGCTGATCCCCTTGGTCTAGTAGATCTTCTTAATGTTGTATCACTATCTTCTTGAGAAGTATGTGGTTCAACTCGTTGTTCAAAAGTTCTTGGAAACTCTTGAACTACCTGATCTACTAGAATGTCATCAGCAGCTTGTGGAACTTCAACAATTGGTTGTTCAACACCAGTTTGTACATGAGGGGTGCTGTGAACAATAACCAATCTATCACTTGAGGTGGAAGGTTGAGATTCTGAATGATCCTTCTCGAAAACTATGTTCCTGGTTAGATCGCTCCCACTGATCAAGTCATTTTCAAGAAATTTTGCATTTCTTGATTCCACAATCCTTGTGCTGTGATATGGAAAATAAAATCTGTAACCTTTAGACCTTTCAGCATATCCAATGAAATACCCACTAATGGTCCTTGGGTCCAGCTTCTTTTCTTGTGGATTATATATTCTCACCTCATACGGGCATCCCCAAACGCGCATATGTCGCAAACTCGGTTTCCAACCTTTCAATAACTCAAATGGCATTTTAGGAATGACCTTGGTTGGAACTCGGTTTAATATATACACTGCCGTCTTAAGTGCTTCAGTCCACAAGGATTTAGGAAGATTGGAGCTGCTAAGCATACTCTGCACCATGTCCAATAAAGTTCGATTTCTTCTTTCTGCTACATGATTCTGGTCGGGTGAATTAGGCATGGTGTATTGGGCAACAATCCCATGCTCTTGAAGAAATTTAGCGAATGGCCCGGGTGCTTGTCCATCTTCTGTGTATCTACCATAATATTCTCCACCTCTATCTGATCTCACGATCTTAATTTGCTTGCCACATTGTTTCTCTACTTCATCCTTAAATATCTTAAAGGCATATAATAGAGATCACAGGTTGTACAACTGCATAAAAATAGAGATCACATGCTTACGTTAAAATTGAGACCAGTTAAAAAAAAATGTCATGTTTTACCAATGTAAATTCATGCTTTAAGATTGAATCTAATGACATAAAAATTGCCTGTGGGCTAAATTTTTAATTCAAGCAGATTCAAAATAATCTTTATGATAAAACTATTGATTCATAATTCCTGTGGGTAAGTTATGAATGATTTAATATTTTATCCTAATTAATTACATAAATATAATAAAAATTCCTGTGGGATAAAATTTATTATATTTAGTATAATTAATTACAATTAATGTCTAAACTTTCTTTATAATATTAATTAATTAGAGATGCTGTGGCTATTCTCTAATTAAATATCATGTAGAACACTAGACATTATTTCTGTTCACAGGCTTCAAATGAACAGATTTGAATGAGACTGGCAGCTTCAACAATGTACAAAATAGCTTCAATAAAAATAAAATCCAGCCTTGGAGACTTTGAAATCCATGTAATTTTTCCTGCCACTAAAAATAATGTCGATGACCCAAAATTTTATGGGCAAATACATTAGCTAAAGTTACAAGCTTTAGCTATATTGCAGCTTCGTAAAAACACTGCCAGCATAAAGTCACAAGCAAACTCCAACACTTATGATCATTTCAGTTCTTGCATTAATGTGAAACTTAGACAACACGCAATATGAAAACTCTTAAGTCTCAGTAATATGGCAACATGGAAGAGTGCCCTCTACAAAACAACAAAAGGAGCTATAAACAAAAAGAATAGTTATTGAACTTCTTTGCAATGAATATCCTCACATAAAAACTTCATTTTGACAAAACTTATAATCCATGTTTTGATCAGAATATTCCAGAGACTAAGTAATCCCTGACATCAGATAAAACAATATTGAATAGCCAATACATGAAAAGAAAGGGCTGTCTACATAAAAATCACAGCACCCTCTGACAGAAACAATATTGAACAGCCAATACATGAAAAGAAAGGGCTGTCTACATCTGAGCAAGAATTCAACTTCATTTAAGCATAAATGATATCTAAAACTGAAAAGCTTTCAAATACACAAACCAGTGACTACATATTTACTAGGACTTGCAAACTTCATGGGTTTTAACGCATCTGGTTAAACAACATCAAATAAGGGCCAATGCACAGCCTGATAATAAAAATGAACGCACAGCAATGCAATGTAAACTATATCTCTCTATTCTTGAGGGACATAGTGCACAAAACAAGAGAGACGTCCTTTAATAAAACAGCAGGGATGCATACGCAACAATTCATAGGACACGCATCAAATAAATGTTATGTAATACATGCAGCCCTATATCCAGGAAACACATATGTAATATATGCAGCCATACATGTATTAAAATATCCAGGGGGAGAACGCATGAGTTATATGCAGACATATGCATTGAAAAATATTCAGGGGGAAACACCTATCTTAAACCATGGTCACGCATAGCCAAATGCATATCAAAAACCATGGGGCGCACAGGAAAGAAAAATAGGAAATGCACAGCTGCAAAATATAAAGGAAGAATCCCTTCGGATAACACAGAAATAAAATGATTTAAGCAATGTGCAATATCCAAACATCAAGGTAGAGATAACAAGTCGCTCTGATACCAACTATTAGCCAAAAAATCCGATTCTGCACAAATGCGGAATTAAACTATAGAACAGAATCGAAATAGGAATGCCCATCAAGATCATACCTCCAGCCATTGATGCAACTAGTCTTGCTGTAGAAGAACTCCTTGTTCCACAAGGACTTCAGCTTCCTGCACGGTTCTTCCAAGCTCCGCTTCCTCTCTCTGATGGTGTAAAACTGAAGGGGTTTGAGGTAGTGAGCTTGGGGACCAACAGGGGTTTTAAATAGCCAAGCTCCCATCAAGCTTCTCAAGGCTATGTGTCGTATGTTCTGCAAATCAGGAAGATGGACCACTCCGAAAGCTCCCAAGAAACGTTTTCTAAACCAAACGAACCGTTTGAGGAGCCGCTGGACAGAAGATGAACCGTCGGCCCTGCTGAACGGACACTGGAGCTTGCTGAACGGACGCGGGAGCTTACAATCATATCCTAGGGAACGAAGACCAAGCCTTATATACAAAATTCGTATGCGATCTCCATGCTAGAGGGATTTATTCTTTGGGTTATTGCCACGTACATTAGCATCTCTAGGGTATTCAATGTATGTTTGAAGATTGCTTCCATTCATTTGCTACAGAGGATAGATCCAATTCATGTGCAAAGAGTTCTTTGGTGGGGAAATTTGGTGTGGGTCCTAAGTGTACCCGTGATGGGATTCAATTGGGTTCCAAGATGGGCCATGATGATGATAAAAATAATCAGGGAATTCATTTGGGTTTTTAAATGGATAATCATAGAGGTGAAAATCAACATGGGTTTCATGTGGGTAACCATCTGGGTATCAATGGACATGGGTTTCATATGGATAATCAAAGTGAGAGCAATGAACACATAATTGATCTGAGTTTCTCGATGGATGACACTAATACCATGAAAGAAAAATTCACATATGGTGGGAGTTTTTCTTGCTACAAAGCCCCCTTAAGGATCATATTTCTTTTGCAACCTTTAGTTTGGACCAAATTGAAAGATACGCATGCAAAGGATAAGGTTGATTTCGATTGCATGAATACGATGGTAGAATTAGTCATGGATGTCGATGAAGTAGATGCAGAGTCAATATCAATGGTGTATCACGAGTTTGTATTGCAGGAGTGCAAAGATAGGCACGAGAGAGCATTGACTGAAACTGAAGTAGAATATATGAGCTTTAACACATTGGATCATATCAAATATTCAGAGCTTAAGGGGACATCGAAATCTGGATCCAAGGATTTGGTATTAGATACAAGTGATTTAGACGAGATGATTGCAGAGGATGGGAAAGGCTTTGGTAGGCAGGGCTTGTAAGGAGCATAAATTGTAGTGGAGGTAATATCTGAAATTGTGATGAAAGGTTTGGTACATGATTTAATTTCAGACGTGGACGATCATTGCTTTGATCCTTCTCGTGCTAAATTTATCTTAGAAAACGAAGTTGAAACTCGCTAAGATATAATTTTGGAGGAAAATTTTAAGAAACCTGCTGAGGAGATTGAACCCTGGATCTCACCAGAGCAACTGCTAGGAGAAATCCAAATCATAAACTAGGTTTAGGGCGAAAAGTCTCAATCCTTTTGTTGATGATATGTCCTCTTTTGAGATTCCTGCATTGAGGCCGGATGGACAAGGGACTTTTTTAGTGGGCCACCACGTAGGAAAAGATTGCACACTGCTTGGGACTGAGTTGCTTCATGAATATATGGAAGTGGCTCACTCCTCAAAAGCTCTAGAAGTGGCTCAATCCTCATCAAATGTTTTGATTGTAGTGGGAAAGAATGAAAATAAAGAAATACATTTAGAGGGTTTGTCTTTGGAAGCTTATGGCATCCTAGCTCATGGTCTCAGAGACCTTAACTTGTGCAATATTTTGGAATATGGACCTTAACTGAAGTTGAGGAACTACCTGCCAAAGCTATCCATTCTTAATGTACTTTTTCTGCAAAGGATATCATTGAAATTAATGAGGCAAATTTTGGATTATCTACTCAAATTACTTATGTTGGATAATCCAAAGGAGTTATTGTTTGATTTGGAAGTTTTGAACTCAGTATTATCTGTTAAAATGGAAATAATACCTGGTGAAATTGTACCTTTTTACAGGTGTTCATTTGAAGGAAGTGGCTGATTATTTTGGAACAGAGTATTTGAACGAAGGTGTGATTTGTAAGCATGTATATAACTTAACATTTTATTAATAAGTTGTTCATTGTATTCAATTTTGTCATATTATGTTTGTAGGGCCTGAAAATATTGAAACGAATAATAGGCAAGAAGAATCACATAGTGCTGGACCACCATAGTCTATTTGTATTTTCCTAGCTTAAGAGGTCATTACCACTTCACTAGTGTATGGGGGACTCACCCGGGGGCCACCTACAAATCCGTGGGTATGTCTACATGAGTTTAGGATTTACAGGGACAAATCCCTATAATTTAGGAACCCACTTTGAGTTCCACCAGCAGTCTCTAGCAATTGAACCTAGTCGGTGTTTAGTTATGTTCAGTTATGCTATGATTCCCATTAGTTAGATCATTCTCAGTCATCCTAGTGCCACTTTTCATGACTTGAGGAAAGTAGGGTGTCTTTGCTAACCTAATTCAATCAATTAACTGGTTGTGAACTGATTCAATGATCTAGAGCTGCATTAGTGAGCTCTAGTGGTTATTTTCCCATGTCGAGTTAGCTCTAGAGTTAGTCCAAGTGGGTAGATTCAAATCCTATCTTAAGCATTCAAATTCTATTATTTGTAACACCATTGTATTACATATTTTATAATTATTAATAAATGTAATGATATTCTTCCAATAATTGGTCTCATGTGTGTTTAATTTGCCATGAATTATTGATAAGTTTTTACTGAATTCTTCTCTCTTATTCAACCTTCTTTTCTCATTGAATTTGTGCAGGCATGAAGATCCTATGCTTCATTAAATTTAAAATGGTTTTCATAACAGGTATCTAGGCTAGCTTCAAACCTCAGAAACTTCCATTGATGCACCAGAAGTAATTGGGTTCCGCATAAATCCTAGTATTCTTGCCTTGCTCCCCTTGCATTATGTCCAGAGAAGTCTAGGAAGGTGTGATGCACCCATAAAAAGTGCACATGTCGAATTGGAGAGTGTTTGAATTGGTTTGATTGTGAATTGAAGTGTTTTACTGTGTTTTTGCTAGTGCATTCAAATATTTTCTGAAGAATTAGTTGTTTTTGAAGTTGTGAGATGGAGAATTCAACTACTTTGACTCTCCAGAATCCTCACCCCCTTCAACTATCTTGATTGGAGGGTTGATATGTAGATTGTATTGCACAACAAGGGTATTTACAGGGTCACCATGGGTAGAGAGGTCGAACCCCAACAACCTCTTGAAAATTCTAAGCATCTTGTTAGGATTATTATTAATCCTCTCTTTGTCTCGTCTGTCCACATAAGGTCTATTAGATTATTTTTCCTAACTTAGGGGAACTTCATTATTGCACCAGAGTGTGGGTAACACATAGAGAGGTTATCTACCACTTATTGCATGTGCATGCATGAGCTGATGTGCTTCTGATAGCAATGCCTACATTTTAGGAGCCACTATGAGTGCCACCAACCACTCCATCAGTTGGTTGTGGTTGGTAAGTAGTTATGTTAAGTTAATCTCCAGTTAAACTGATAAGGTAGGTGAGAAAAAGCACCTACCCTCATGTATCCATGCAATACTGGTGCTAACTGAACTGAAAGACATCTAGTGGGCCCATAACCCATTTAAACTAATGAGGTAGGTGAGAAAAGGTGCCTACCCTCATGCAGTCATGCAAGACTGGCACTAACTGAACTAAAAGACATCTAACTGAATGTAACTGGAGATTAACTTAACATAACTACTTACCTACCACAACCAACTAATGGAGGTTGTTGGTGGCACTCATAGTGGCTCCCAAAATGTAGGGATTGGTCTTAGAGGCACATCAGCTCATGTAGTAATTGGCAGATAATCTCTCTTTGTGTTCCCCACACTATAGCGCAGTAATGAAGCTCCCCGGAGTTAGGAAAAATAATCTAATAGAATTTATGTGGTCAATGGAGAAAAAGAGAGAATTAATAACAATCCTAACACCCCCCTTTAATCCTAATTTTGTACGACCTTGGCCCTGGTAACTAAGACCAAAGGTCACCCATTACAATCTAAAAGTAAAAAAGTAATTATCCATGTAAAATGAGGAAAAAGGAAAAACCGCATGGGGAAAATCCTTCCTAAGAAATGGACATGCCACATAATTTAAATGAATATCTTCACTTCGTCTTGGTTCTTCACTTGAATAAGTTGGATGTATTGCTTCTTGGTGAAAAACTTTGTACAGTTGTTGTAGGTGCCTTGATCATGTATCGGATTTTCAATGTTGTGTAGACAAAAAGCATGAGGATAAGCCCCTTGTAGATCATGTTCTGGTGATGAAGGAGCATCATATGATTGCTCTTTGATGTGACAACATAAAATATCATATATGAACATAAAATCAGATATGGAAAAGAGATCTTTGCAATCATCTCCTAACCAAGAAACATCAATGAAATTGAGAGGCACAATTTCTAGTTTAGTTGCATAATGGTGAACCCAATCATTAACCTTCTTTCCAAACTGATGTGAAACCTTTCTAATTCTATAATATAGCTTATTAGGATCCGAAATATCAGAAATTAAGTCATATGGAGCATAAAGCAACCAAGGTATAGTGGCTCCAAAATCCAGTTGTGTTACAGTAGGAATACTAGGTTCAACTAGTCTACACTGACAATTGGGCAAATTTAGTGAGCACAAGGATCTAAAATTCGAACTAATAAAAGTTATATCAGACCCAAATTTTTGTAACAACAGACCACTTATATCCAATGATAAGGAAAACCAACCAATTATACAAAGCAAAGACATGATAACAACTTTCACCACTAATACAGTATAGGAAATTGTATAATTGACTAGTTTACAAACTGAGGAGTTAAGGAGTTGTAGGGTATTCTGAGCATCAAATGGATGGGACAAAGGTGTCATGACATGCATATGAGCCTAAAAATCATCTTCTAAATCAAAGAAAGAAGAATCTGAATGGATTTTGAAGGATTCTGATGAAGACAAGTCAAAAACTAGTGGTAAAAAACTAGTTTTGAGAGAAAATCGCTCTGGGAGACTGATAGGTATTCTTTCAAGGGGAGGAAAAAAGATTTATGATTCTATTAGAATGAGTATAAAAATCAGAGACATCAGAAACATACTTTATTCTAGAAACCAATGCATGAGCATCGTTACCTTTGAATTGCACAGTGTTACAGTGCCCCTGGGGATCAACAGATTTTTCCCTTCTTGCAAAATCTGGCACATCAATGTTGTTTCTTTCGAGCAACCGAGTCATGATGTCCATTTTATTTTTAAAGAAAGAATTTTCATTGTGAGAATATTTTCTTCAATAGGTACACTGATATCTTCCTTTCTTGTTTCCCTTCTTCTTGAAATTTGAGTCTTCATCGGTAGAGTTAGAACCTTCATCTTCAGAGTCTAACTTTGGCTTTTTCTCCTTCACTTTTAGCTTTCCTTTGGACTTGATATTATTGCCTCCAAGAGAAGCAAGCACATGATCCTTTGAGGTCTTGAGAGTCCCCATTTGAATCAACTTGACTTTCTCTTGTGTGAGAGAAGCTATGAATGCATCCAAGGATGGCATCCTCCAATTTCGAACTTCAAGCTTAGTAGCATATAATGTTGACACAAAAACTGAGTATTCTGACCCATATTTTATAAAATGGAGAGGATTAACAAATATTCTTCCTTCATAATCCTACACTACTGTGCTTCTAGCGAGAGAACTGAATACTGACATAAAACTAAAAAAGTAATTTTTTTTTCTCTTGGCCAGGATCTAATACTAGATTGGATTCTGGCATGCAAATCTTGGGTGAAAAATAGTCTTCACATAAATTGCACAAGATAAATAAAGAGGAGAATAATTGAAGAAAAATATGAGAAATATTCCATTTTCTATATTCAGTAATACAATGGTGTTACAATAGATAGAATTCCAATCATGTGGATATCTACCAACTAAACCTGAGTTGATGGTTAATTAAGAGTGTCTAAATCACCGCATGGGAGAAACTGGTCTAAATCCACTTGTCTAATTCAGTTAATAATGATTTAAAACCAGTTAAACTGATGAGGTAGGTGAGAAAAGGCTCCTACCCTCATGCAGCCATGCAAGACTGGCGTTAACTGAACTGAAAGACATTTAACTGAATGTAACTGGAGATTAACTTAGTATAAATACTTACCTACCACAACCAACTGATGGAGGCTGTTGGTAGCACTCATAGTGGCTCCTAAACTGTAGGAATTGGTCTCAAAGGCACATCACCTCATGCATGCACATGCAATAAGTGCCAGATAACCTGTTTGTGTGTTCCCCACACTCTAGTGCAATAGTGAAGTTCCCCTAAGTTAGGGAAAATATTCTAATAGACTTTATGTGGTCAAAGGAGACAAAGAGAGGATTAATAATAATCCTAACACATTTGAACAAGCTCGATGAAGCATTTGGCTACATGTGAATTTACATCTCCAGGGAGATGCTCTTCCATATTGATGGATTAAGAACTCTAAAAGAAGTATGGGATAAGCTCGAAACCTTGTTTGGAAAGAAGGATTAGACTAGGGGCCATATTCTAGAGAATGAGTTGATAGCACTATATCCAAGAACTTTGAAACTATACATCATTTATTCTCAAAATTCAAATCCCTTGTCATGCAATGCAAGCAGTGCAGGATTGATAAGAAGGATGAGCAATTGGTTCTCTCAATTCTAAGCAAACGTGGCCCATAATTCTCAGTGTTCGTATCTACCTTTCAGTATGGGAGACTGAACACTCCTAATTGGTGGATGACATCCCTTGATTTCTTCATAAAGTCCCTAATATAGGAACACGACAAGCTGATACAGATGGGATCCCTCAAAGCCTCTCTTGGCTGGTGAGACAAAGAATGTGCAAACAAGGAGGAAGCATAAAGGAAAAAGGAACACTGAATTTGAACCTAAGGAAAAGTTTGATCTAGCACATGAAGCCTCGAGCTCTAAGAAAGACAAACATCAGAGGTTTGACAAGGGAAAGTGCTCCTACTATAAGAAAGGAAACCATATAGAGAACTATTATATGAAAAATACCATAGATCAGATGCCAAAAATCCTTGAGAAACACAATATTTCCCTCCCTAAAGGTGCGAGGAAGGATGACTTTGGAGACAAGACTGAAGATCATGATGATAGATGCCATGCATTGAAGGCTAGTTTTTCAAAATCATATGCCTTCCTCATTGATTTAAGAGCCTCCAACAACATGGTTGCATCCAAATAATCATTCTCTTCATTCGAACTTATTGATGGTCCAAGTATTCACATGGGAGATGACATTCAAATCCAAAATGAGGGGAATGGTGCAATCAAGTTAGATCATAGAGTGTCCAAGAATGTACTCTATGTGCCCTCCTTAGCAGCAAATTTGTTGTCTGTATACCAGATGAATCATATAGGGTCACCAAAGCAAGTGGTATTTGGTCCTGACTTAGTGGAGATCTCAAATATCTTAACTCGAAAGCTTATAGCGAAAGGTGTTGCAAACCATGACCCCAAGGCATATGAATTCTCACACTTTCTACCATACTCAGATCTAGTGCCATCTCAGCTGCCATTTGGAAGGGAAGGTAAATTCATCCTACCTAAACCTTTTGCATATGATAATGTTTCCATTAATGTTTCAAATTTAGAATTTGAAGGAAAGGACCAAGTTGAATAAGTTTATGGAATTGAAGATGAAGTTCAATCCGATCCAGATCCAGGTCCATATCCAGTCCCTACTCCCAATCCTAGGCCTAAATGGGCTCAAAAGGCTATTGAGGCAACTGGGAACATGACTGGAGAGTCATCTGACAAGAGGAGAACAATATCTTAGTTTCAAAAAGAGAGCCTTGCATTATGTCAATCAAATTCACTTCTTCCAGAGAGGTGGCACAAACTCCCAAGAGATGCTACATGATGGTAAGGTTTGATCAACAATTATTCTCACTGAAGAACAGATTGGATCATGTCACTCTTCCTTCAAAAAGAAGAGACAAATGCAACATGTCTTCTCCTATCTGTCATCGAATTGGAAGAAGGTGGAATGGTTCACATGCATAGTACCAGGAAACTAGTGCACATAAGGACCATCACACTGCATTACTGCTCCATAGAGATGCAAATTGTAGAAATATTTTCACAAGTTTTTTATTCAAGAATAAATTTTCTCTTGATGTGAAAGCTTGATCCTGGTTTTGCATGCTTATTTTGAGGGGATGGGAAGTTTCCCACGAGGTTTTTCCCGTTTCCTCAGTTGTTAAGTAGTCATTTTTTACATTTAGATTGCATGGGTGGCCTTTTGTCTTAGTTTCCAGGGCCCAAGTTGTCCAAGTTGGGATTAAGGAGGGGTGTTGGGATTATTAACTAATCCTCACTTACCACCAAAGTCTATTTGTCTTTTTCTAGCTTAGGAGGTCATCACTCTTAGTCATCCTAGCACCACTTTTCATGATTTGAGGAAAGTATGACACCTTTGCTCACCTAACTTAATCATTTAATTGCTTGTGAACTAATTCAGTGATCCAGAGTTGCATTAGTGAGCTCTAGTGGTGATTTTCCCACACCGAGTTAGCTCTGGAGTAAGTATAGCTTAGTAGATTCGAAACCTATCTTAGGCATTTAAGTTCTCTTATTTGTAACACCATTTTATTACATATTTTATACTGATTAATGGATGTAATGATATTATTCCAATTATTGGTCTCATGTGTGTTTAATTTTCCATGAATTATTCATCAGTTTTTACTAAATTCTTCTCTTTCTTCTGCAGCCTTCTTTTCTCATTGAATTCATGCAGGCCTGAAGATCCTCTGCATCATTAACTTTAACACATAGGATACACGTGGATCCTTCTGGTGAAAGTGAAGACGTAAACAAACCTCAAGAAGAGGTTAAGATAGCAACCTTTTAAGGGTTGAAAGAGATGGAATTCATGGAGAAGTTGTATAGTTTAAGTGCACATTTGAAGGAGAATATGTTAAAAAGGGTTTTGCAATAACGCATGAAGACCCTACAACAATGGAAATGAGAATATTGTAGTAGCAGATAAGGAACATAGAAATTTAATGTAATTCAAGATGAAACAATCTTGAAGCTTATGGAGGTGAGAAGGAAAATACAAAAACATAGCCTCAATCAATTTCCATCATGAAAATGAAAACCCTTATGTTCAAGAGGAGCATGTGTATGAGAGAAAGGTCCATAGGGACAATGAAGATGAGGTTGACGGTGTTGCATATAAGCAACACAAACAATAGGAAAGAAGGTAACCTTGCAAGTTGCAATTACAACAACAAAAGTTGTGGAAGAGAAAGAAAAGGAATTTAGTGGAGATCATTCTTTGATTTGACCATTTATTTGTTTATAAATGTGCATGGATAAACCATAGCATTGAGGTTGCAAGAGAACAAAGTGAAAAGAACCACGATATAGTTCTAAGGCTTCTAAGTAATGTTAGCAAAGATGCATGTAAATATGATGGTAGTGTGTTGAGTTTAAAATCAACACTTGAAATGGAAAAATTCCCATGTGTTTTGCAGAGGTAAATGATCAAGATGACGAGCATGTTAAATGCATGCCAAAAGAAGATGAGGACGATGTGGGGAAAATTCAGCAACAAACATGCAAGAAGAAGATAACATGGTTTATTTGCAAGTAGTTTATGTATTTCATATGTGCATGTCTAAGGAATAAGATCTTGCATCTGATATACAAGTTGATCCAATTGTGCATGTCATTGATTTGCAAACTCAAGGAGGAAGATGTGATGGAATAAACTCCTTTCACTGCATGTAAGCAAGGAAGTTTGTGACAGTAACACACTAAAGAGATTCTTGTTCTTAAGAGTATTGAGGAAGAAAATTACCACCAATAGATGGTGAAGTGGAAGAGGGTCCTTTTGAGAAATATGCCAGTGAGGGAGATGAAGAGAACAATGGTAGTAATTTTATTGTGTCTAGGAAGCATAAAGATGAATTGATGTTTGTTGTTTTGGTGGCCCAAGTGGAAAAGGGTATTGCACTTTCCATTGTGAGTGGGAAGATAAAAGATCTTGTGGATAGTGTTGAGTTGGATATGGAGCTATCTTTCTTCCTAAGAAATTTTATTGCATTGAAGAAAGGTTTGATGAGCCATGGGAAAATCTCCAAAGAAAAAATGTAGAATCATTAGTGGGTCACAATATTGAGTTGGAGGAAGAAATGAAAGAGGAACAATGTCAAAATGACATGTGCATTGAGGGAGCAACAACAACTTTTAAGAATCACACCATGTCAACAACTCAATATTGTTCTTTTATTTCTACCCAACGAGTTTCCCAATCCCCATTGGATGGTCCTAAATCCTTCACATGATTGTTTGTTTGGTGGTTGAGTTGTGGTTGAGTCGCCACAAAATATATGACCACTCATGGGAATTTCCATCCAATGGGTCATCAAATTTTTTCTTAACCAACTATCACTTCCCATCTCACAATCAACATCTTATGTGGTGTTTGTTTTGTATTGCGATCAATAGGGTTTGTCAAGCCATAGTGTTGTGTGGGATGTTGGATCTTGTGGTTTTATCCAATGACACACATTCCCTCTCTAAATTTTCCCGAAACAACTGCCTTTTATCTATGTGATTGTTGAACAACCAAAATTATAGTGCTCAATTCACTTTCCTTGTGTCTTTAATATATTATTTTTTGGGGGTTGAAGGGCATCACTTGGTGGTGAGTAAGAGGCCAAGCTTCTTATTTTGTTTAATGAGGTTATTGGATATTAACAAGGTCATTGAAATTTAATGGGCATTTTTTCTCCCTTGTGAAGAAGATATAGGATGAAAGAAGTGGAGGAGGGAGATTATGAGATTAAGGAAAGGGGACAATTCACAAAGGGAGGAGAGTTGCCACGAATCGAGAGGGAGGAGACAAAGAGAAATAAAGGAGACAAAAAGATACATGGAGAAGAGTAGAGGAGAAGAAGAGCAAGACAAAGAGATCACCCAAGTGAGTTTTCATATACGAATGCTGCTATCGGTAAACATGGAGATAGTGTTTGGAGTTTTAATGTAATTTTCCTATTTATGACTTTACATTACAAATGGTATAGATGTAGTTGTATGTTCATTGTAAAGAGTAGTGAGGTGTTTTACAATTCCAAATGCATAATATATATATGTGTGTGTGTGTGTGTGTGTGTGTGTGTGTGTGAAGTATTTATTTTTACATAAAAAATCAAAGCCAACATAAATCTTTTTGGTAATTGCTATATTCAAACTTGTCTATGCAAATTTACTATTTGATATACACCTTTAAAATCTCATTATTTAAACTTGGTTTTGTTTATGTTAAATATATTGAGTAAGTTTGAATATTCTTTTTATTTACAATTATTTTAAATGTTATCCTTAGTGGTGGAACAACCCATAAAGTGGTTGGAAATATTCTCAAACTTAGGATTAAAAATACAACATATTGAAGATTATGGGTGGAAACTTCCCTAGCTTCATTATTATAATTCATATTTATACTATGATCTTCTCAAAATATGTTTACCATTTTATGTGAACCACCATTACATAAATTTACTTCCTAGACTTGGGTGAAAACGGATAAGAAAGAGAAAAACCACCACCCGTTAAGACCCTACCAGCCCCCACTACCCTGATAAAAATGCTTGCATAATAATTATTTTTAACGTAATGGCTACCTAGATACATCAATAAAAAATTGGATAAAGAAAAAAGGCAATGAGCATAAAATCATGTTTTCTGACTAAGGTTTACTGAGAAGTGACTCCAATAAGTCCTTAATATGTTTTCTCTATTTTTCTCAGCTTGGGATTCTTCAACATGGTGAAATATCAAGTGGGTTATTTGCATATTATTGTTTTGGATATGATTTCCCATTTGGGTATCCTTGATTCTACATAATCAACCACAAGTTATATATGCTCCTTTAAATTACAAGATATGGCCATTAAAATTTTATATATTCAATTTCCATCTAATTAACTATGTGAACAAAAGATTTAGTGGCAATAAAAAAAATTGATTCCCATTTTTGGCTCTATTCGATCCATTTAGGAGACGTTGTATTATACGCCACACCAAACAATTTAATAATACTAAAGGAAAAATCGAAAAAAAAAAGTATCTATCGACATAGGCATCAAAATGACATGCTCTCTTGGAGGCCATTGAATGTTTGAAGTTATATATATGTATTTCCAATTAAGGAATTTTTTTAATTCAAGGCCAACTAAGAACATGTCATAGCCCATTTCTTACATAACCCACAACTCTCTACTATATATGTCGCTTTCTCTCAATCATTTTAAATCATTGGCTCATCCTTCTTTATATTGTCAATTTTAGGTCACTTAACATTCTCTTTGCTTTCCTGGATGCGGGTCTTTGGCATGGTGAAGACAGATGGAACATGGGAGACAAGGCGCGTGCTAGTGCAAGTGGAAAACCCTCCCCCATGCTTAAATTGGTCATGTTTCCCTTTCGGCTACAATGAGAGACACCTCAAGAATGTAGACAAGACCTCACTTTGCTAACCCGGTAAGGAGCTGCTCTACCATGGTGACTTTGACATGGCCCATGTACCATATTGACCGTACCGACCTCATTTCCATGTAGTTATATACCTGGCCTGGGTGCCAACAGACTCTCCACGCATAGGGGAAGTGCTGTAACAGGTGGAAATAGGGGATCCATAAGCCTGAAAGGAGTAATCACGTTATCGTGGAGAGGTTTAGAAGCTCGTCCCCTAGTCTTCATTACCGACAACTTCAATCAAGCCTAGTTCATTTGAACTTCCTTTGAGCAAAATATGGGAGAGGAAAACCTATTGCCTAACATCCCAATACTCGACACAATATCAGTTTAGTTTGGTCCTTCCCCATCTCGCTTGTGATGTCTTCTGTTGGGAAAGACGCTAACGATATCAATTGGGAGGCTGTCTTTCGTGATGAAACCACATACCACATCCGCAACTCCATTGCAGCCATGGAGACTGAAATCTTAAAAACATAGATGAATGATATCAACACAATATACATCAACATCAACATCAACATCGACATGATATGAGAAGGCATAATATATATGAAAAATAAGATCAAAATCAATATATGTGTGTGTGCATGCGTGTCAAATATACATTGTAAGTCAAATAAATATGTAAAAGATACATCAAAATAATTAAATATCTATTTGTAATCAATAACTGTGTTCTAGTTGGTTCACCACTAGAGCAAGAGGCATCAATACATCCACCATATAAAAATGTAGGATGAAGCAATTGGTATATCTCTTTACTAGAATCTATATCACTTGATGCAACGATTGTGTCTATATCTCTATCAAGTGGAGCGAGTTGTCATAACTAGTCAATCAACACGTTGAGGGGAAGAGGGTGGATGGTCATTCTATGGAATAAGATAAGGTACCGGTCCATTAGAATGTGGAAGAGGAGAGGTTGGTCAATTGACTTGTGGAGGAGGAGAGAGTGTCCAATTGACTCAATGAGTAGGAGAGGGTGATCACTCGATCTACGAAGGAGAGGGCGGTGGAGGAGGACGACGTGGATAATCCCTCCTCCTCTTGAGCAACCTAAGTACATTGGTAATAAGATGTATCAATAGAATCATATCATAGGGAATGATATCCCATACGGTTGTGAGCTCAAGGTCTTATATGATCAGAGTAAGTCATATAAAGTGCACTCTTTGTTAAGCCAATAGTCCAATTAATTGATACACTAGATATTGGCGTAAATCTACGATATGGCCTATGGTGTAGGCCAAGTTTCTTAATCTAAGGTATCTCCTCAACCTTAGTCATCTCCTCCTCATGTTGGGGAGGAACCTTCCCAACATACATGTTGATATTTGTAAAATAGTGGACAATAATAATTAGACAGTTTAAAGAAAATTTTACAATAAATTACATATGCATTAAATAAAACAAAAAAAATGCAATCAGATTAATCAAAACATATCAATAATATTAACTCTTTCGTTTGGTGGCCCATATTGGGTAAACAAGATGTTCACACATCCTCTCTAATATATCCCTACATATGGGTACTCCATAAGATCCATAATATGATCGTCATCACTAGCAAGCATCTCTAGTACATCTAGACTGATCCTATAGGGGAACTCTGCTTAGCCCATCTTGGGCATCAAATGCCCCCACATGTGCATACGTGCATTGATCTTTGTCCCAGGAGGGAGGTGGTTGAATGACCATCTAGTGACTAAAACCTCTCAAAAAATAAACAAAATAAATTTGAACCAAATGGGAAAGCCCATCCTCCCAACAAACATAGAACAACTACAACCCATAACTAAACAAAATTGTTGCAAAAAAATAATAGAGCACCTAATCAATTTGGGTCTTTGCACTAAATGATCTACATAGCACAATAGAGGGAAACTAATGCGCTTCCCATCTGAGCTGTAATGTGCCACTAATGTGACCATAAGAGAGAGGCATCTAACTTCCTCTGCACTAAATGCACCAACACACGATTGTCTACCAACAACGTAGAAGTCACTAGGGGTAGTCATGTGCTCTCTAACATATTGTTGAACATATACAAGTTGGCTCTCTCTTGTGATGCCAGGTGGGAGATTGGGAAAATGGGGAAAATACTCCCCTTCCCTATACCAATAGTGAAATATATGTCCTCCTCCGTGGGATGGAACAATAGATCAATACTGACCCTATGCTTGCCTCACATGATCTTAGTGATGGATCAATTGCATCAATAAGATAGATCTCCCCCTAAGGGATGTAGCCTACTCATAAAACTTAAGGAGGCCAACATTTCCCAAAAGGAGATGAGTCTCTGCAATAATAGGGCGAGGGTACAAATCCATCTCCATGAGAGGTCCCATAAAAAGTTGTTCAAGTCAATTTATTGCTACTGCTACTCTTATCACTATTTTTGTTCATATCTTTGATTGACATGTAGCTTTCATTACACACACATATTAAACAAGCATATTATTTAATAATAATTAATTATTTTTTCTAAAAAATTGTTTAACACTATTTACATGCCACTAAAACTTTAAAGCATTGCTTATGATGCTTATTAACATCAAGCACATCATACTTTTGTACAACATAAAAATATATATATATATATATATATATATACCACAATATTAATGTTGTGTGAAATCTTAATATTTGTTATTGGTGCTCTCATAATTAGGTGCATTGACAACATTAATGCTCCACAATAAATATAATGCACCAATAACGGTGCTTCAATAAAATAAGAGCATCACACATGGTGCAGTAGTACTTATTAACATAAAGCACATCGTAAATGTTGCAATATAAAAATTGTACCTCGTTGTTGATGGTGTGTAGAATTTTAATATTTGTTATCGATGCTCTCCAATTAGGCGCATTAGGCGCACTAGTAGCATTGATGCTTTGCAACAAATATAATGCATTGATAGTGGTGCTTCAATAAAATAAGATCAATACATGATGCATTAGTGCTTATTAACATAAAGTGAACCATCAATGGTACGGCATAAAAACTATATTGCACCATTAATGAGGTGTGGAATTTTTAACTTTGTTATTGGTGCTCTCATAATTAGGTGCATTGGTACTACACAAGAAATATAATGCAATGATAGTAGTGCTTTAATAAAACAAGAACACTCTAGATAATGCAATATGGAACACGAACCACACCATTACTATAGTACAATGCATTTAAAATATATTTGACATATCATTGTTAAGATGCACCAATCATTCTAAAAATTGACAGTGAGACTAAAAAATATTGATGCACTTGGATGATGCATCCCTACACCAACAACAAAAAAACATCAACATAATTAGACTATTTAAAAAAATGATGATAATTTGTTAATAATATATAGATAGATAGATGCACCATAAACCATACACATATCATACAACACATTGTGCAACCAAATATTCATACATAATTTCTAAGTTTTTATAGCGTGGCTATAATATCCACATTACAAGCTTATGTAAATTTTAAAGTTTTTTCGATGTGTTTATCATATCTCGGAGCATTGTAGTAGATTCACAAGTATATTATAATGCACTTAAACGCACATCCAATAGATTCACAAGTATATTATAATGCACATAGTATAGTATATTTATGCTTTCCCAATGTGTTTTAATATTAATTGACACCATTAACAAAGATTCCTAATATTACCAAGTGCATTGAGAGAACATGTCTCTAATGTTTATTTTTATTTGTCTCGTGCACATTTACTATTTTGAAACACCCTGTCCAATGTTTATATAGCTTATAAAGTGAACCCAAGAACAAAGCCGTTATTTCTGCTCTTTGTTTTACTACTGTGTTTGTATACTAGGATGCATCGACATTGGCTCTTTTTTATATTATGAAGTGCTCTAGTTAAACGTGCATATTTTGAGAGCATTGGTGTTAATGGTGCACTTGTTAGATGTTAATGCATAGTTAATGGGATAAATTGCACCAAAATACAAGTTTTTTTTAGAGTGTACCTTGTTTATTAATGAGGAATAGTGATTTGTTTAATGTAAGTTAAATAGACTTAATACGATAATAATTTGAAAATATAGCAATTTAAGTTAAATTTCAAATTTAATCCGCTAAAATTGTAAATGAGTGGGTAAGAAACACTTTACCTACTCTTTTGTTAGGCAATGTGGCATGGTTTCCATGTATATAAAAAATGAATATTTTGAATAGTTTTGAAAAAATGTTCTCAATCAATTAGTGATTTGAAGGATGTGGGGAATCTGACAACTAGGTAGCGTTGATGATGAAATGTCATACAATGATGTTATGCATCGGTGCTTATGTGTTCTCAAGTACTAAAATGAATTATTGAAATTATCAGTTCGTAATTTTTTTTATTCTACCCTAGCATGATGAACTCGATCGTATGTCACACTGGTGCTTTTTTTTCTAACAAGTGCTTCATTCAGTTATTATAAAATAGGTTAGAGCAGTGTACAAGGTGAAGATGCCCCAACGTCATGGTTTGACTGCAACGCACCGAGTAGTTTTTGGACGTTTAAAAAAGTATCAAACTAATTTTTTTGCCCATAAATGAACTGGATGGTGCACCACATCCATACATGCACCGGTATGCTTATTAATGTGAAACCCACTGGTTTGTTTGTAAATAGTATTGAACAAATGTGAAACACGTTAGTTCATGTATTTTATTATTAAATATTTTATTATACTTTGATGCTTCATGTTTTGTGACACACATATACTCGATAAGAATTATAGAGCATCGACGCATTGTTATATATATATATATATATATATATTGCATCATTTAGACTTAGAAAATTATAATAAATAGAGGTATATTTTTCCAATAATGTTTGACATGAGTTACTGTGTTTCACGTCATAATGCCCTAGTGCATTATGTTAGTGTAGACTCATCGAAAATTCTAGGCAGATATGAAAATAAACATATTTTTAAATTCAAGAATGAAATAGTTCAAAGTCCTTGGTGCCTGTTTTCCAATTAAGAACTTCGATAATAAAATTTCGCTAAATCCTTTGCCCACCCACCTCCATTAGCAACCTCCAATAGAAATGGACGAAAGGCACATTTTTGGGGGAGGTTCCAGAAAAACCTCTACTAGGAGGTGTTTTCCTTGTAGTGTGAAGTGTGTCCCTTGCCCTCACTGAAAGGAATGTCTCCCCTACCTTACAAGCTAAGTCACAACATTTCTTTAAGGTAGGGAATTGGAAAAATGATCAATCAAAGTGAGGAGTGGAATCACTGCAAATACCACAATATGCAAACTTATATCCCAAAAATAAGAGGCAAAACCCAAACTAGTGAGCATAAGCAATGAGCAACAACAATAACACCTCCTTTAGTAAGAAGGATAATGGAGACAAGAAACCCAAGTATTATCCAAGAGTAAACAATATACAACACACAAGCATAATTACAAATTGTTTTGGTCATGTAATGCTAACCAAAGTTTAAAGAGAGGAAAAATGCAATGAGTGGTAAATTTATAAGTCACACCATGATTAAATTTTTTAAGATATTATACTCCTCCTTCAACCAAATTGTGGGTTTTTAGCCTCAAACTGAAATGGCTAGAGAACAAACCATGAGAAATTATAAAAAAGAGAGGCCCTTTGTACCACATGCGATGAGGACAGACAAAGTAACCACAAGACACATGTTGTGATAATGTGAGAGTGAGCTATGACAAGCAAAAATTTAGTGGCGTAGTAAAATTTGATGAATCAAATTTAACCATACATAACAATAAAAAGAGTCCACTTGTGAAATATGGAGGTGTTTGTGGCCCTAAAAGGGGTTTCCTAACCACTTGGAATGTTGTTTATGTAGTAATGAATGCATGGCTACAAAACTGTCCAATTTAGTGAGAGGGGAGCCCAAATAGGGGAATATGTGGCCAAAGGTACCATGAGTCAAGGAGGGAAAGACCAAAGGAAGAGGTAGGGTAACCCTCATATGTACCCAATGTTAATAAAATGGGGCATTAAGGCTAAATTGAAAATCCCAAATCATTTATTTAAGTCATAATAAGGGACACTCAAAGGGGAGACTTTAACACTTGTGATTGCACCATAAAGGTGTGCATGATTCCTTTGTGTCATTTTATGGTAGTTTGTATATAGAAAATGTAAATTGTAAATTAAACACTACATCCATAGCCATTTCTTACAACCACTCAATATTGGAATTAATACATTGCAACTACAACATGCTAATTTTTTTTTTACTTTTAATGACTATGTATTGACATATTAAACTTGAAAAAAACAATAATATCGTTATCCATGATAGGGAAAGCATGCTCGTAATGATGTTTGGATCCTTTATACAAGATCAAATGATGAAGCCAACAAAATTGGGATGCGAGATAATTTAAGGTTGTGTACTTTTAGTCACATGGAGTGCTTATCCTTTGAAACTAAACACTATTGTGAATTACATGAATGAATTGCAAAGGCCTTGGAAGTGGCTTAATGTAGACTTTTCTCATGCAATTAATGAAACCTTAGATACAAAGGATGTTTATACTTTATAACTATAAATTGCTGCAAACTGCATAGATAAATTGTTGAGGTTTTGGAAGTGGCTTGCAAACTTTTAATCATGTGGATCACTGATTGCAAGATGAGAACCTATAGACTTTTGTAAGTTTTCCCTGTGGACATGATCACTTTTGCAAGTTTTTATTGTAACCTCTTAAGAATAGAATTAACACACCACAACAATGGACATGTTTTTTCTCTAAGCAAATAGGTATAGGTTGATAAATGGGCACCATAAACAATTACCTCTAAAATATTTTAAACAATAACATTATGTTGAAAATAATAAACTTGGCTAACATGACTACGTAGGAGGAGAAATATAAAATGCGTTGGAATTATTAGTCAAGAATAAGACCACAACAAAAAAACAAATTAGACCAAGATAACAAACATATTGTACTGCTCAAGAAAATACTCAATAAAGAAAAGGTCATTCTAGTGCAACAAACTTGCAAAACAAGCTCTAGAATCATCCACAACGAAAAAATAACAACGATATGACTAATCACGACAACATGGCTAACTAAGATAATCACATCATTAGTGAAAACAAACTGATATATAGAGAAGAAACACAATTCTTCTTGCATCTCAAAGGACCGTTCTTTCACAGAAAAACAATGCAAGCAATAACAAATAGTACTAGAGAACATCCAATTTTGAATAATATAGTTTGCAATATTTTCCTTATGAAACAACACAAACAAGTAACTCTATCACTGACACATGCACCAAAAATGTACACACCCATTTAATAACTGCATCGCCCCCCTACAAGCCAATGTTTAAACATAACATAAATCTAAATACAAAAACGTATTTAAGACCAATGCCAATCCTTGTACCTAAAATTTGAAAAATATCATAAAGCAATAAATAGTTTCATGATGACACAAGCCAAAAGTCCAACCCTAAGTCATGCAGTCAAAATCATCAAATAAACCAACACCAAATGCATAGAACATTGAGACCCATCTCAACCAACTCTAGAAAGAGCACAGCATGATAAACAAAACAAAGTTAATTCAAAAAATAATAGAAGCATGTTGTGCCTACAAAAATAAAATTGTTGTGCACCTTAATAGATAAAAGAAATGATTTTACTTAAAAAATACGACTATGTATCCACACAATAGACACACAAGAACGACTCAATAATCAAGAGATGACCCTTAATGTAGGGTAACAGCATTAACTATTCATTATGGATGGAATCACTGCACATACCATGCTTGTTACAATAGCATACTCACATCAAACTTGCCCAATACATTAATAATTATGTGTATTTATATTTTTTTATGAGTATTCTTATGCCAACCACCCCTTATTATTATATTGTTTCTTCTAATTTCCTAGTGGCCATATTTATTACCCACCAACTATCAAGTGGGCATATTCACATTACTTCATTATCCCCTCAGGTACCTCTCTACATACCCCATATTACCTTCTCTAGGTACATTACATTCCATCTTCCTTCACATGTTTCATCCTCAAAACATGGAGGAAACCATATGAGGCGATCTATTATACAAGGGAGTCAATTGGTACCATATCAGTACCAAGCATGAGCATCCATCCATCCTAGCGAAATGTGGATCTCAATCTTTATTCTGGTTGCTCCTTTGGTTCCATGTTATCATTGTGTTAATATGATATCTCCATCCATTGCTTTTAGTTCTCCTTGTGTCTCAACCATATTGGTTGCTTTTTTGTTTCCATGTTTGTCCATAGTAAGTTTTATGAGGCTCACAACCTTTTGTTTATGACCATGGTCTTTTATGGTTGTGTGGGTGACAATATACAACAACCTTAGCTATTTGTTCTTTGGTCTTTGACTTAGGTGGTTCCTTTGCATCATGTATCACAAATTCTTTTATTGGTATGCCTTTCCTAGGCTTTTACTCATGCGCTCTTGTAGCCTCTTATTTTAATTCAACCTTAAGTGCTTCATTTGACGTGTCTATTGGTATAAGGGCTTCTTCATGTGGGCCCCTTTGAGCCCTTCTTGTTTAGTAAGAAATTATTACACAATGCATTTTTTCTTATACCAAAGTTCCATAAACTTCTTTTGCACATTAATATTAATCATACCAACTAAGGAAATCCAAGGACATCCCAAAACAATAACCACATCATCCATATCTATAGCATGAAAATATGAATGCAACACATATTTATCCATATAATCTTCAATTTTTTTAAAATTTGAACATTTTCACCCTCACCCTATATGCTTTGAGGTGACTTACAACCTTTTAGTAAAATTAACATTGATAAAACTATGCTTTCTACTAGGGTTTATAGAAATAATAACACTTTCTTGTTGAATACATCTATAAACATGTAATAGGAAGTTTGTGCATGAAAATAAACTCCTAATGTTTTCTTTGTCATTCTTCATAGTATAAGACAACCTATGTAAAAATACCTTTTCAAATTCTTAATTTGAAAGTTTGAACATCTTGACATGGTTAAGCAACTATCACCATGTGCCAACATCATCTTTTTAAACCAAGGCATAGTCTAGGTCTCTCATGATTTTTCCATAATGACTTTGTCTTACGTATGTATTATTCAATACTAAAGTCATCAACTTTTTCTAGAAAAGCCATCTTACTTGCTATGACACAAAAGGAGAAAATAATTTTGAACCAAAACATTTCCTTTTAGTCATAAGGAGAAAATAATTTTGAGCCAAAACACTTCCTTTTTAATTAAGTTTCTTTGTGAGCGGGGGTTTGGAGGCAATACATTTGAAATGATTACAACTCCTTCAATAATGCTCGTAATGTCTATTATGACCATAATTATGAAATACCACAATCATTCTACATCTAGTGGCTGCTTGATAGAAAGTTCGAGCACTCTATCAAATCATATATGATCTACATTCCATGCGACCATCATTAAGAAAAATAGTTGAAAATTTAAATGAATAATAATTACACTTCCCAAAGTCCGATTTGGATTTTTTTTTAAAACTTGGTTATTTTTTAAGAGGAACTCAAATATGTAGATGGTTTCTTCAAATTCTCCTTAAAAAAATTAGAAATATATTTGAGCAACACAACGGTCTTTTTTTCTCCAAACCACCCTCTTTTTTTCTCCAAAAAATTGACAAAAGAAAAAAAAAATTCCACTTTTTTGGCACAAAAACGAGCTATGATGCCAAATGTTGTGCACCTTTATAGATAAAAGATCAAATATGAAAGATAAATCTGTAACTTAAAAAATACCACTATGCATCCACACAATAGACACACAAGAATGACATAGTAATCTAGAGAAGACCGTTAAAATAAATTAACACCATTAAGTACTCCTTATAGAAAGAGTCACTTCATAAACCATGTTTGTGACAATAAAATACTCACATCCAACTTGCCCAATACAATAATGTTCATGTGTATTAACATTTTCTCATGAGTAATCATATTCCAACTGACCCTTATTATTATATTATTTATTTTAACCACTTCGTGGGCATATTTATTCTCCACTAGCTATCAAGTGGGCCTATTCACATTATATTCATTGTCTCGTTAGGTATTCCATACTATTCTACCTAAGTATATTACATATTTCTAAGAAAAATAAGTTATACCAAATACAAAACCACAAATATAAAACCATCATAAAATATGAAGTATATTTATATAGAAATGCCTTTGTGGATCACCTAATACCAAATTTCCTAAATATAACATCATTGTATGTATCAAGCAATTTTGATCGTACAAAGTGGTTGATATAAGTTATCGAAAAGAAATTTTAATAGTAAATTGTTACTTTTTAGCAAAGGATTTGTGATTGATATAATGTAGTTTTTTACATCACTTTGGGGGAGATGTTGTAACTTAAAGTTACTAAAAATANTTTTTTTTTTTTTTTTTTCCAAAGAAAAAATCGCTTTATTCTCACTGAATAACATTGAGTGCCCTTTTGAGGCATACATTAAGTTCGTTAGGCCTTCCTAGGCTTTGCAAAAAGAGTCATTTGGCATACATCAAAGATACCTTGTACCATACGACATCCCTAGTTTTCCCATGAAACAGAGACACAATTGTCTGCCCTTTTGAGGCATATATAGTTCGTCACGTCATCATTGGCATTGCAGAAAATACATACGTCACAAACACAGGGATTTAAGATTTAGGAATATATAAAACATGAAAGAGATTAAAAAAATATCTACAACTCAAAAAATTAATCTGTATGGATACTTTTTTTGGTAAACAAGCACCCATAGAGTTTCAAACCAGTGACCTTACGGAAGGAGTGCCTTAACGGTACACCCATCTATTGGGTATTCTAAGTTCCGTAGGGTAAAGCTCTATAGATACTTAGATGGAGGTTTAAAATATATTTATACTACTATTAAATTTTTTTTCATAACAATAATAGTATTAAATTTTAAAAAGCTTGTCATTTAAATTTTAAATTTATTATTTAAAAAGGAGTAAATCAAATAACAAAAATACAAATATGTTGTTAAAAAATTTGAGTTTTAAATTAATACAATAAATTCTAAAATTAAAAATAAAACTACCGTAATTTTTATTTCATCCAAACCATAAAAACATTCATACACCGTTTGTAAAAGAGAAAGAAACGAGGAAAACAGAGAAACAACCCTAAATATAAAATATAAATTTGGGTTAAATTAATACAAATAAAATCTAAAATTAAAAATAAAGCCGAACATACGACAATATGAGCATTACAAGAGAACGAAAAACAATAAAGCCAGCCTTCAATTTTATAATGATGGAAGCGACGTAACTACCACTAGAGGTACAGGGCACGTTTTCCTAGGAGCGTATTTACAGGTGGCGAGCTGAGAGTGGATGACGGAACCCAAAAAATGTTCACCCCACGTGTCCCGATATGGGTTTCGTGGCATCTGGATTAATTCAGTGATCCAGTCACCCAAAAGGACGTCATCATACCTACACCAATGTACCAGGAATTAAAGGATGGATTGCCTTTGACTACACAGCATGCTGATGAGACTTGAGATGCGCCTGCCTTCTGTCCGAAGTGACAGCACAAGCTTGGTCTGATATTTTATCCTCTCCTCTGCCTTTTAAGGTTTTTCAAATTCCGTCTTTGTCACACACAAAATTATGGGGCAAGCAGGACGAAGAGGAGAAGAAGATATCGGGTAAGTTCAGCCGATTGTCAAATGCTTTCATTATAAATTTATGAACTCCAAATTTATCAGTTTTAAATTATATTATCATACCCTCTGAAGCTAAAGCTGTGATAGATTGTGTTGGCTGGTTCGGTGTGATCTGGTTTTGAAGTGGGTATAGATTGGTTTGCTGAAAGGTATTAGGGTTGGATCATGGGAAACTAGCTTGCTGAATTTTCACATTTATGGGTTCTGTTTAACTAACATAAACTCTGACCAGGGCCGCTGATCTTGAAATATTATTACAGCTGCTGAGTTTTCTTAAAACTGAGAGTTGTGGCATTTCATTTTCAGAACTAAAAATGTTGTTTGACATAGGCAGGGGGTTTAGAATGGTTTCCTGTTTGATCTTTGGGGCACATACTGTCACTTTTATCTTTAGTTAAACTGAAATGATGATCCATGTCCCATCATGCCAGTATAATATTGGGTAGCTCATGGCCAAGAATTCATGTTAAATTATGAAAAAAATTGTGGAATTGTTTTTAAACGAGTATGGTAGAAAATGTACATGTTGGCTCATGAATTGTGCCCTCAATCTTTCCCTTGCTTGATCATGAAAGTATCGCATCTCAATCTTTCCCTTGTTTGAACATGAAAGTAATCCAACCTTTTTATAAGATATGAAAAAAGGCGACATAATCAAAGATTGGGCTCCAATGGTTGATCAGCCATTGTTTTAATGACCCTGGAAACCTCCCTTGTTTGGGCTCCAATGGTTGATCATGAAAGTATCGCATCTCAATCTTTCCCTTGTTTGAACATGAAAGTAATCCAACCTTTTTATAAGATATGAAAAAAGGCGACATAATCAAAGATTGGGCTCCAATGGTTGATCAGCCATTGTTTCAATGTCCCTGGAAACCTCCCTACCAAAGCCAACCTTTGATAAACACCAGTCCCCTCCAACAGCATTCCTTTGCTGACAACCATTCTTGGGTGTGATAACTATTCTAACTTTGCTCAACAATTACATCCAACTTATGGTCCTTTCTGGATTTAGGTTTGTTTTTCTCATGAATGAATCCTCAGAAAGTAGAGGGAAGAGGGGAGCCTTTCAGGAAAGTAGAGACATGGACAAGATGGTCATTAACAATAATAATAATAATCAAGTGCAACTTCCTTTGTTTAGATGGAGGAACTATGAAGTTCTGTTTCTTGTACAACAGGAACAACCAGGTAAATCAACGGTATAATGCCTGTCCCAACTCTGCTTTAATGCTGCCTTCTAACAGCCTGGGTATACTCGTTTGGATTTCAACCCTGCTCATTGCAGTGGTGAGAATCCCTGCTTACCACCAGACCGCAACCTGAGGGACTAAGACGGTCATCACTAATTAGATTGAGCCAACTTGATGCCACTATTTGAACTGTGGAGGTGGTTGTCACATTCAGCTAGCTGAAGGTTTTAGCTTTGACACAGTGGATGGTGAACTGGTTTTGAACTAACCAAGCTTTCCAAGTCTGACTCTAGAGCTTGTATTGAACCAGCTCAACAGTATAAATTTAATTCTTAGCACCTCTTTATTTGTATGAAGATAGCTTATATGAAAGCTTTAGCCTTTATCCCAGGTGGACCATGATTTATTTTTATTTGCCAAACAACAGAAGATGCCCCTGTATCTTTTTAATCAGTAAGAGGCGTTCCTTCTTTTGCATAATGAGAAAAAGATAAATACATAGTTGTGGCTGACTCCAGAAGCATGGATTCAGGCGATGGTCATGGAACCACATGAGAGAGGTGTGCAAAAGCGCCCAAACCGAATATCTAACCATAGCTATTGCTGCCCAACCTTTATACATTGGCAGCTTCATACATCTAAAGAAGCTAAAGAAGAGAGAAGTGCTGAAAAAGATCATCAAGAGCAAAACCAGCATTGCTAGGAAGAGCTGCTAGATTTTCCTGGAAGATTCAGCTTCATCCTCGATGGTCTTGCTGGTGCTGGCTTCTTTGGTGTCCTTGTTGGCGCGCTGGAAGAGCGGTTCGGAGAGCTGCATGAGATTTGTCATATGGACCAAACCTCACTCAACGTCCTCCTTGAAGGTGCTGACAGTGAGCTTCACATAATCCCCAAAGCTTTCTCATTCGCTCATTGCTTTGGCTAAAATGAATTTCAGCCTCCAATAGTTTGAGATGGTGACTTCAGGCCCAAGCCTGAGCTTGAATTCCCTGTAGATCTTAGCCTCCATGGCTGTGATGGATTTGCGAATGTGGTCTGGAGTTTCCTCCCGGAAGAGCGCCTCACAATCTGCATCGTTCACGTTTTTCCTAGCAGAAGACATCTCCGAGGAGGAGGGTGAAGGCCAAGCAAGGCTGTTGCTATCTAGGGCGTTCGTCGAGAAGGGATCACAATGCGTCAGGTGCAAGTGAGACGACTCGTAACGAGGAATGAAAATTCGACGACAGAACCCCGACAATGGAGCCTTTGCAGCTGAACCTCTGCGACTGCTTGATAACGTGCTGGCTACAATCCGGATTGTGGAGCTTTGGGTCTCGCTTGTTATAGCAAGTTCTCTACGGACGAAGAATCCATTGCCATCCAAGCCTAGTACAATTCAACATGACGCAAAGATCAGGATGAGCAGGATGGTACAGAGGCAGAGTAATGGACGCCATGGCGGATTTGTTACGAATCAGATTAGCAGCGTGAGGGAGGTCTTTCAACGCAGCCCAAGGACTAGCATGTTGGTACAGAGGCAGAGACAGAGTAATGGACGCCATGGCGAAGCAGTGTTGAATCAAACTAGAAGCGTGAGGGAAGTCTTTCACCGCAGCCAGAGGACACAAAGTACAGGTTTAATGCGTGGAGGTGGGTAGGGGAGGGTCTGCCACCTGTAGTGGCACGTGCCCTATCTCCTCTGCGCCAACCGTCTTCATTCCCATGATCACCCACATCCGGGAAGATGCCCCTATATCTTAGAAGTCTTTACATGAGTATTTTTTTAAGTTTGTTTGTGATACATCATGGACACTTATTTTAAACTGGCCATTTTGAATTTTGTTGCTACTGAAAAGAAGAATTTTCAGTACACGATAATTTTGACATGCTTGAAATATGATAACAAGGAGTGTTGTTGCAGTTGATTACATTCTTGTATTTAGAAAGGAAAGTGGCAACAGGTTGAATGCATACTTTGTTTTTTTGTTTATGGTCTTGTATTCAAAGAAGTAAAATTTAGACTGTGCTTCCTAGTCAACATATGATATTTAATAATTATTTCAAACTGAATAAGAGCATTTATTAGTAATATTGCGAGATATGAATGGTCTAAGATGTAGGGCATCTCAACAAACAAAGATAAGAAAAGACGATATGATTTCCTGCTCTGGCTAGCTAGGTATGTTATACTTGGGGCGGTGTAAAATGACAATTTCCTTAAATGATCTTAGAATAGATTGGCTTCAGTTTATCAATTTCAACAGATCGAGAAACCCAGTTTGAGTGTCATTCAACATTCCAGAACATGAACAAATACAATTAAGTTCTCGGTCTCCAAGGTAATGGATGGAGGATCGACGAATCTTATTTAGTTGAGCATCTACTTACTCAATTCAAAATTTGACTCAAGGTGTAAGTTGCTGAAGCAATAGATGAACATGTTAGCATGTGCAGCACGCCTACTAAAATCCATATTTACCAAATCCGGCTGAATTAGTCCCAGAAATTTGGAAATTCAGTAGTTTGTTTGTTTGGTTGAATTATTCAGTCTGAATCATAATAAATTCATTTGAGTTAAATTCAGCAGTTCAGATGGTCTTCATTTTTAGGGGAACCACCAAGCTAACTTGGGACCAGCTAATACTATTAGCTTGAATTATTCATATGGTCTTCAATTTCAGCTGTTCAGATGGATAGGACCCAATGATTGAGCAATATCTACTTGAAGAATGGCAAAACTTATGTCAAGATGACAACAGTGATGCTAAAACATTGGTGCCATTCAACTATGTAACAAAGACGATTGATATTGTGTATTTCAAAAATCTTTAGAACAATATAAGGCTTCTTTGGGAGAATGGGGCACACAAGTGGAGGTACTGATGTGTCAGGCGGAGGACATGGAGGTTGTACGACCACAGATTGTAGCAATGGAGTAGGGGATGGCTATTGTATGGGTGCACATGCCAACAGAATAGGCGCAGGTACATTTTTAGGGGTAGATATGGCTATGGGTAAGTGTTTTGAACCTAATGCAAATGCATAGAAGGAAGGTACGGGTGTAGGTACAGGTATAGACCTAGGTACGGTCATGGGTATAGAGAAAAAGGGTGTTTGAGTGGATGGTATGGCTGCTGGTGCAGCCAAAATGGAAAATTTGAAAGCTTCAGATACAGGATCTGGTGTGGGCAAGGCAAAAAAATGTAATAAAGAGTATTGTTTCTGCTATAGATGAACAAATCCTTACATTTAATGGTGGGCTTTGGTTCTCCGTGGGATAGATTAGTACTGAATGTTAGTCCTTCTTTAGGGGTTGAGTTGGGGGTGCTATTATGGGAAGGGACAATGTATATCGCCAATAAAGTCTGATGAGAGATGAATGCATTGCACTCAATCATTTTAGGAGTGATGGCATTGTCTAGATAGTGATTCCTTCTTTGAATGCCAAATTTACAAGAGTTGAGGTTTCTAGTTTGAGCAAGAGCAAGTAAGAGTGGCCTCCTCTTTCTTTAAGGGTAGCTGCTGTTGCCATGTAGAAGGAGCTTGTGGTGGGCTTAATCCCTAACATGGAGGAAATGGATGTAGATAAAGAGGAACCTCAAGTTACTTTGGGTATTGAAGGCATGGCCCCCCCATGGGATCCATAGGCTTGCAAGTCTCCTCTTGCTATTGCGTCTATGGAGGAGGTGATGGGCATCCTTTGATTCAACATTCCCTACTTGGTCTAGTAGGAAGATGCTTGTAGGGCATTACATGCAACGATGTTGGTTCCTCAGTCTTGGGAAAGCTCTGTATGGTCAACTGCACTAGGCACCATCCTCTGGACACACTAGTAGAATCCATCCATAACCTCTCCATCAAATCTAAATCCATAGAAGTAAGAGAACGCAGGGTTGAGGTATGACCCTACAACATGAATGGGGTGATGGAGTGCGTGGTTCCATTGCACATCAATCACCCCCCATATCATCTTTTATCTCTCCTGCCACTGATCTCCCTTGTGCCCTCAAACACACAAATTTTATCAATAGGAGGAAAATAATTACAACACAAACGTGAGGGATAAATACCAAAATCTACCTCATGTGAAATACTAAATGGGTTTTAATAATCCAAGATTAGTAACTAAAAATATTGTTAATAAAACTGACTTGGACACCTCACATAATCACTTGAGTGTCTAGGTGTCATTTTACAATAATATTTACTAAAACATTTATTACGATAAGTTCTAAACTTAACATTTTGGATCATAGTTTCTAACAATTTAGGATGCTCGTTGACAATGTAAAGATGACCCTTACATATCTGACCAATTTGAGATAACGCCCTAACATGCAAATATGGATCCAATTCTATCCTCATATTCGGAAAACATTGAGTATATCATTCCCATGCACGTCCATGCAAATCAACACAACTGTCTCTAGGGAAAGGCCCACCACCATTTTGGAACAGACTGATCTAAGGCAATAGTGATCAATCTGATGCCATATACCTAAGTAAGTGTCCAAACGAGTGTCCAAATATGCTTTTAGAATCACTTGATACTTGACATAACTCAAGATATGCAATAAGCCCTTCATGGCCATTATAGACATTGATACACTGGCACTGAAAACCTTGGAAATCTTTAGAAGACTTGATGAAACCTCTGTCTCACTAAATGAAGATGAACCATGGCCATAAGTGTCCCTGGTAGACCGACAACAATGGTTGTCCACATGGACCAATACATAACAGATGCAAGTGATCATCATATTGAGCCATCATATAGCTAGTCATGTCATACATGATAATATATCTACACCACAAGTATCTTCAAATAAGTTTTTGAGAAAACATGGTTTACAAACTAACCAGTATCATGACAATCATCTAAGTAATTGTAAGGACAATTTTCTTCAAAGGGGAGGGCTATGTCGAAGAGACCAAGTTTGGAAAAGTGAGATTTTGGTCAAAGGTGACTTAGTTGACTCAAGATGTAGGAAAAGAGAATCTTTATGATTTTCATCACTAGGGAAAACAATAGAGACTTGTCTCACAATTAGATGATGTGTAATGAGGTAATCCCCCTTTAACCTTGGTAATCAAACTCCCCCCCATTTGACTTTGACTTTGCTAGCTCCTTCTTTGACTTGTCTTCATTTTCTTTCTTGGATTCTATTTCTATAGTACTTTATTTTGGATACCTTGGCCTTTGTTTTTCTTTGGAGGCCCATTTGCAAATTTTCTACTTGCTTCTTTCTTGCTTCATTTTCTTTTCTTTGACTTGGTCTTCAATTGCTTTGACTTTGTAGGTACAAGGAGTCTTGGACTAGGATATTTCTTTTCATGCCCTTTTTGAAGCATGGGAAGGGGGAAAGGACTTTCATGCTTCAAGCCCGAGGAGCATTGCTCCATGGAAACTCTCTATCCTCGATGATAGTCACAGGGATTTACAAGCAAACCCCCCCTATCGTCATACAAAATCATTGCAACACAAGTATGCTTGAGACACAAAGGATAACTGGGAGGCCTTCATGGTGAAGGGGTCACAGAGGCGAGGTCAAGAAACAACTCATAAACCTTAGACCAAAGGATGCAGACCAAAGTATAAATTGGAATGAATGATGGATGACTAGCCATAATATTG
>LPNX010437078.1:60470-77838 GCA_001517045.1 Pseudotsuga menziesii | reverse complement strand
CAAAACGTTTTCATACTTAGAGGGTTCAGAACTGCAGTATATTCCAACCAATCTCTCCGGCACAGCAAGGCTATCAGCCCTGCAAATCGGCGGATCCATCGAGCACCTCCTTCCTTGAGGGCGCCACCTTTTTCTCTGATTGGGCGTCTTATTGCTGGAGCATTCACCGGAGACAACAAAGATCAGTTCCTCTCCGATCCAGATCTCAGTACTTGCAGACTTTATCTGCAGCAGTTCAGCCAGTTATCAGTGGTAAGTGTGCATTCTGTCTCACAAACCCTAACCCTCATTTTTCCTATAAAATAGGGATTTTTGCCTGGCAGTTTGTAAGCCCAGTTGTACCCGCATAATTGTTTAGAAATAGAAAATATCGGGATTTGGGATATTTCAAATATGGACCCAAAGAAGGGGGTGAAAATCCTTGCAAAATATCCAAATATTATCTAGTTTTAATAGTACATGACTAAATCAAGGATCTACTACCTTCGTCAACTTGAAAGTGTGATACTACTAACTATACTCATTAGATAATCAATACAACAACTATGGCAATAACAACATATAATACATCATCATGGTATGGCATAGCAGCAAAAACATGGCATTGATCATCACATCATGTCACATCACATCAAAGGGGAGGCACAAAAGCAGCAAAGATGGGCCTCAATACTCTGCAATGCATCTTGCTCAAAAGAAAAAATGAGTCTGAAAAAATAGTATGCCTGTAGAATGTGTCATAACACAGCCTACACATTAGTAAGGCATTATTAAACCAAGAAACTGCATGTTGGAAAAGACAATACTGGAAATCAAGGCAAAAAGTGATTGAAAATGTAAATAACAAGCTGGAAATTAGGATAGCAATAAGAAAAACTGAAATGATAACTACTACCCTATAGATAACCCCCCAAAAATTTCTTTTTTTATATGGGTGTGGTGGCTTGCATTTTTTAGTGTTTGTCACAACTGACATGATCAATCAATATACCCAAATGACCAATGTAACCATGCATTTAGGTGATCAATGATGCGGGAAAAATCAACATAGTCAACTGTATATCCCAAACTGATATTTTTCTTTTTCTATGTGTACTGTAGATGGCTAGTAGGCTTATGCCTCAATAAGACAGGAAAGCAAACCCTGATCTTTGCATGGAGATCTGTGCCCTAGATAATACTGAAATGCTAGAAAATAGGAGAAATTAATGCATGCACATACCGGTGTATAGATTTGCTAATGATGAAGAGGATGGTCCTAGCATGCAAGGATTCTGACGGAGGAATAGGGAGATAAGCCAAATCGTTCTCCCCAGGTGAATGCACCCTCCTCCAAAGCTGTAGATGCTCCTCAATAATAAATAAGCCATTGCTGAAGACCTGGATGATGTGCAATAGGGTTATAGTACCCCTCTGGCAGTGATGGAAACAGCATGCAGAAGAAACAGTGGCTCAATAGCCCAAAATGTGAGTGTCCTTCTCAACTCATTTTGCCCATGCAGAAAAACGCCTTCCAGAAAAGGAGCACTACTGATAACTTGCTCAATACTCAAGCTGAGAGGCCCTTCTTCCAGGGGAAGGGTAATGAGGGTGTTCTGAGATGAATAGAAGCAGCATGCAAAAGTTTTTCCCTCTGCAGAAAAGAAAACGAATAGATATGTCTTTGACCACGGTACCGCGGTATGATGGTGGAACCCCCCCAACTAGATGGATCATCAATCTCACCAAGTATCTGTTGAATATAACCTGATGATGAAGTAGTGCTGAATCTGGATGATCCAACCTGATGATGAACTAGGGCAGATAGATTTCGCTGCCGAAATACACCAGTTAGCTGAGCATGCATTCAACCCCAACTTAGCTCGTCGAGCTCTCCAATTCGAATCCTCAAATCAATAATCATATAAGTGTCTTTCTCCATTCACTTTACCTCTCTTTTATAACCTCCAACTGCGAATAACCTAACTTTGATCTAATTAGGTCACTTTAACTTCTAATTTGCAGTTGACTTGCATGCAGGTGCATGGAGACTTAATCAGGTGCATGCATCATGAAATAATGCTCAGATCTCATGCATGTAGGTGGCCTTTGGCTCTGGTGGCCCCCGTCTACCCAATGATGATATAATATTGATGCCCTAGATCTTCTTTATATGGCATCAGTCCACAGCTGATTCCTTGACTATCAGTGCCCGCTCGAACCTATGGGAATCATATAGGTTAGCGTGCTGGTCCTCAATGCTTAAGCAAAAGAGGACATTACAGTCCTCCCCGCTCGAATTTGCTTGTCCTCAAGCAACTGTAAAGCTGGGTGCTGTAATACCTCTTCTCCCTCCCAAGTGGCATCCTCTATAGGCAGATCTCTCCACTGAACCAAGTAGTCTTTGATGATTATGTTCCTCAGTTTCTGCTCTCGCACCTCTAGGATGCGCTCAGGAATCAGAATCAATTGCCCCTCATCACCAAGGGGGGGCAGCTCGGACGATGTTACAATCTGTTGACCGACTGCCTTCTTGAGGTTGGAGACATGAAATACGTTGTGAATCTTGCTTTCTGCGGGTAGTTCTAACTCATATGCTATCTCTCCAACCTTCCGTATTATCTTGTATGGACCATAGAAGCGAGGTTTGAGTTTTTTCGCTCCTTTCTTTTTTAGAGATGACTGTCAGTAAGGTTGGAGGCGCAAATAAACGAAGTCTCCTACCACAAAATTGAGCTCAAATCCCCTATTTGGAGGTCGACTTGCTGGACGGTCTCTAAATACTGCTTTGTGCTTCTGCAGTAAGGCCTCTATATCTGCTGGATGTTGTGTGGCCTTATCTGGTGGTTTCGTGAAGGTAACCAAACACTCTGCTGCCCACTCAATATCTCCCTATTGGAGTACTACCTCCATCCTGTGTGATGTCACTATTGTGGGAGGGGAGGTATTCATCCCTCTTAATACTACCTTCTGTCCCTCTGCTCCTGTGAACTCCATCTCCATGGTCTGGTAGTTCGTGGAATACTTCCCTAGGGAATACATCCACTAAACTCCTAATACCACCTTCATGTCAGGTACGTCTATCACATAGAATGTCTCTATCACTGTATAATTCCCAGGTGTTACTTTTAATTGAGGAATCCTCTAACTACACTCCATGGTGTGACTTGTTGCAGCTACTGAAAAGCCATCAAAACTCTCAGTCTGAATGTATCTCCTTTTAACCCATGCAGCATCCATAAAGTTGTGGGATGCCCCACCATCTATCAGCACTCCCACTTTGTGGCCTTGTACGGTACCTCTAATCCGGAGAGTGTGGAATCTAGGAAACCCTGTCATGGTAGCAATGGTACCTCCTGAGGGCGGCCACTCCTTAACTGTCTGTGGTGCCTCTCCCTGCTCCTGATCCAGATAATCATCATCCTCCCCATTGTCGGAATAGGCCTCTATGTAGTAAGCCTTTCCCTTCCCTGAACATCTGTGACCTGGTACCCATGGTTCCTGGCAAGTGAAACATAACGTTTTTCTTCTAAGTCCTGTTGGGTATCATTGTCCATCCACTCTTTCTTGGGCCATTCTTTCTGGACGGGTTTCGTCTCTTCATCTTCAATAGGGAAATTGGTTTTGGGAGGAAGCCTAATTTTGGGTACTGCATCCTGCAAATCTCTAGTTCGTCTGATGGCATCTGCTAGGGTGGTGGGCCTGTAGGACTTGACCCATCCCCATAAGGGTTCAGTGAGGGCCTATGCAAACAACATAATTAACCTGCTCTCTGATATATCTGTCACCATGACTGCTATCCTCTGGAACTCTGAAATAAATGCATTTGCACTATCGGTCTGCTCGAGCTGTGCCAACTCTCGAAAGTATACCTCAGGGTCCTTCCAATCAAATCGCTCAATGAGCCTCTGTGTAAAATCTGGGTACGATGTGATGGTATTGTGACCCATTGTCACTAACCCGTGGTACCGCCACTCATGTGCTTCTCCATCCAAATGCAAGGTAGCCAATTTAATGGCATCTGTCTCAATCATGGGGTTGAGCTGGAAGTATGTTTCCAACTTCTGCACCCAATTTCGGGCTGGGCCACCCTGAGTACCCTCAAAGGTAGGGATAGTCAGTTTCCCTACGGTTCGCTGTAACTCATAGTTCTAGGTGAATGGCCTATTGTAAGCTCTGGGTTTGTTCTTACTTCTAAAGTGGCAGAAGTCAGTGAAGGTCATGGCTGGATGGAAGTCATCTCCTAAGGCTCTATACTCCCTTAGATAGGCACTTAGGGATTCTTCTGGTTCTGCTTGTGCTAGAGGCACTACAGCTGGACTATCTAAGAATTGAGGCATGGTAGGTCGGGAAGGCTTGTTGTATATATGGGGATGGCTCTGCATGTTGGTATGTAAGTGCTCCCTACTATTGTTGGTGGATACCCTATCACTATTGGGAAATAAGGGACTGTGTGGGGTGGGCCCATTTTTCTTTGTCATTTCCCTGAATTTACTCATTATTTCTTTTTTCCCATTAGTGAGTTCTTTTATGGCTGACATGAGACTATTGAAAGCTGTTTTATCATCCTCGGCCATTGTTTCTTTGCCCTTTCCAAACTGATACTCTATGTCCCCTAACTCTATGTCCTCTAACTCCTCTTCTCCTCTATTACTGTCTCTACCACTCTGTCTCCAGAAAGTAATGTTGTTTGGGTCTTCTGAATTCATTTATAATTTTTGCATGCCCACAACTGGCAAGGAAAATAGCTCTGATACCACTGTAATATCCCAAACTGATATTTTTCTTTTTTTGTGTGTACTGTAGATGGCTAGTAGGCTTATGCCTCAATAAAACAGGAAAACAAACCTTGATCTTTGCATGCATGCAGATCTGTGCCCTAGATAATACTGAAATGCTAGAAAATAGGAGAAATTAATGCATGTACATACCAATGTATAGATCTGCTGATGATGAAGAGGATGGTCCCAGCATGCAAGGATTCTGACGGAGGAATAGGGAGATAAGCCAAATTGTCCTCCCTAGGTGAATGCGCCCTCCTCCAAAGCTGTAGATGCTCCTCAATAATAAATAAGCCACTGCTGAAGACCCAGATGATGTGCAATAGGGTTATAGTACCCCTCTGGCAGCGATGGAAGTAGCCTGCAGAAGAAACGGTGGCTCAATAGCCCAAAACGTGAGTGTCCTCCTCAACTCAATTCGTCCATGCAGAAAAACGCCTTCCAGAAAGGGAGCACTACTGATAACTTGCTCGATACTCAAGCTGAGAGGCCCTTCTTCCAGGGGAAGGGTAATGAGGGTGTTCTGAGATGAATAGAAGCATCATGCAGAAGTTTTTCCCTCTGTAGAGAAGAAAACAAATAGATATGTCTCTAACCACGGTATGATGGTGGAAGCCCCCCAATTGGATGAATAATCAATCTCAGGAAGTAATTGCTGAATATAACCTGGTGATGAAGTAGTGTTGAATCTAGATGATCCAACCTGATGATGAACTAGGGCAGATAGATTTCGCTGCCGAAATACACCAGTTAGCTGAGCATGCACTCAACCCCAACTTAGCTCGCTGAGCTCTCCAATTCGAATCCTCAAATCAATAATCATATAAGTGTCTTTCTCTATTCACTTTACCTCTCTTTTATAACCTCCAACTGCGAATAACCTAACTTTGACCTAATTAGGCCACTTTAACTTCTAATTTGTAGTTGAGTTGCATGCAGGTGCACGGAGACTCAATCGGGTGCATGCATCATGAAATAATGCTTAGATCTCATGCATGCAGGTTTCCTTTGGCTCTGGTGGCCCTCGTCTACTCAATGATGATATAATATTGATGCCCTAGATCTTCTTTATATGGCATCAGTCCACAGCTGATTCCCTGACTATCAGTGCCTGCTCGAACCTATGGGAATCATATAGGTTAGTGGGCTGGTACTCAATGCTTAAGCAGAAGAGGACATTACATCAACTCTCTAGTGGAACCAATCATGTAGTCTTTTTAGATGAAAAATGCTCTCATTGCATCTTTCAATTGAAACTTAGGACATGGTTCCTCATTAGTGATCAAGAAGAAACCAAAAAAGCCAAATCTTTTCAAATCTACTTCTTGAAATACCTCTATCATTCATGACTCATTCGGATCATGACTAAATATCCAAACAATGATCTGCCAGAGGTCTTCTTGAAGAATAAAATTTGCAAGGCTGATTTGTTCTTCTTCCTTTTGAACTTTATCTTCATTATTGGGAAGAACCAACAAATCCATTTGTAAACTCTTCCTCTTCCTCTTCCTCTTTATGGAATTTTGGAAATGGCTCAAAAGATGCAACCACTAGTTTGTGATCATTCATGTAAGAGTCATTTTCATGTAGTTCATTACATGCACAACTTCCATTATTTTGTTCCTTTTTAGTAGCAAGGAATTCCTCTACTCTTAAGGCAATGCAAAAAGCTTGCCCTATACTTTTTGGTTACTCATTCCATAAGAGGGAACAAAATCCCAGATCAAAAGCAAAGACATAATACAACACAATACCTCTTTTGAATGATGGATGAATCTCACTCGATGTGTGGATAACATGACCATGGAAAGTAGGTATAGTTTCATCTTTTATCTTCTTAATGCGAGATAACTCCAACACGAGGGCTTCATTACCATGCATCCATTTTATATACTTAGCATCCATGATCAATCATCACTCTTACACCAATAAAGTCACTAAGAGAGACTCAAGTAGTCTACCCTCGTGTTTCGAAATATAATTTAGGGTTTGTTAAGACCTAAAACGGTGCCTTGTGCATGGTCAAATCATGGAGATCTTCTTTGATTTTCCAACCTAATAAAACCTTGTAACATTGGAGTCGCTAGGTGAGATGAAATAAATTATAAAGAAAGAAAAGCAAATCTAACCAATGTCGTTGTCAAAGCTGAGAATTGGTGATGATCCATGACAACGACACCAATTTGTTAGCACTAATTTCCGCACTTGTAATGACAATCTAGACCTCTGAAAATTGGCAATGGAATTTAGTATAACTTCTAGGAAAATTCAGCGACATTGTCACTGATGAACCTCCTCTCCATTTGGGCTCGTGCATGCCAACCTCAAGGTTGTGTCCCTAATCTCTGTATACTGCTATCCAACCTGTAAATCTGCAATAAAAACAAATATAACAACAACAAAGAATGATCTTTGGCTTGTAATTAAGTTGCCAAAGAGATAAAAATAGTTTTTCGAGTTTTTATGGTGGAAATTCCTACATGCAACAATTTTTTAAAAGGTAAATGAATGGGAGAAAGTGTAAATTTTCCTTTAATATTCAACTAGGGCTTAAACAGTGCATGCAAAATATCAACTGATAACCACACATGAATATCTTTTACAGTATGCAACGGAATATAAAACTGAGAAATAAATCACAACATCACATCACAATATTGACACTATTATTTTGGGTATGGAAACCCCCGAAAAAACCCAAGATGGGAAAATTGGTGCAGCAGTCAGATATAGATTTTATTATGAGAAAATATGGCACTTTTACAATCACTGCAAATTCACCCAAACCTGGCGAATGCAGTACTTGCAAGAATCACTGAGCAAATCCCAGCTAAACCTCAACACCCTCCTATGTGAGTGTACAACCCAGCTGTACGAAGCTCAATGATCCTGCTGCTCGCTCGGTCTTCTCAGCTAAATCCTCTATCTGACTTTCTCTCCTTGTCTGTATCCTGTCTTTGTCGGAATACAAGTGTGTGTGTTCTCTCCACCAATTGATCTCTCTTTTATAACTTTAGTTAAAGCGAAAACCCTAATTTCACTTTTACTTTAACTAGTGGTAAAGCAAAAACCCTAATTTCACTTTCACTTTAACTAGTGGTTCACTAAAGTTAATTTAGATCACTTTAATTTATTTTCCAAAGTAAACTTAGGAAAAGTAAATTAAATACAACTGGTTTCCTAATTTAAGTTTTCTGCATGCAAGAACACATGCATGTAGGAAGGCCTTCCTTGTTGCTACTAGTTTAACACTCCCTCTCAACGAGGAAGGGATTCGGTAGCAACCCCAACTTATCTCTGAACTTCACAAAACTCTGTCTGCAAAGTGCATTAGTGGAAATGTTCACTACCTGCTCATCTATCTGTATGTACTCCAACCGAATGGTTTCTCTCTTAACACAATCTCTCAAGAAGTGGTATTTGATGTCTATGTGTTTGCTCTGGTCATGGAACACTGGATTCTTAGATAGCCTGATGCCACTCTTATTGTCACAGTGAACTACTGTAGCCTGTAGCTCACACTCGAACAACCCTGCAAGTAACTTCCTCAGCCACATACCCTCACAAGCAGCCATGTTGGCTGCCATGTACTCGGCCTCTGCCGAGCTCAATGCAACTGACTTCTGCTTCCTGCTGAACCAAGAGACAACCCTTGATCCAATGCTGAAACAACAACCTGAAGTACTCTTTCAGTCCTCTACACATCCTGCCCAGTCAACATCTGTGAAACCTGCTAACTGTACACTCCCCCTGCGCTCATAAACCAATCCATACTCCATTGTACCTTTGATGTAGCGAAGTATGTGCTTCGCAGCCGTCCAATGCACTCTTCGAGGGTCCACCATGATCTGACTCAAAGAGTTGACTGCAAAGCTGATGTTTGGTTGAGTGTTGACCAGATACATAAGCGATCCGATAAGCTGACGATACAAGGTAGGATCAAATCTGCCTGACCCTGATGCATCAATCTTCCTCTAGTTGGAAACTAGAGGTATGGCCATAGGCTTGCAATCCTCCATCCTGAATCTCTTCAAGATCTCTACTGCATACTTCCCTTGTCCAATGAAGAAGCATCCATCTCTTTGCCAAACCTCCAAGCCCAAAAAGTAATGCATCAGCCCAAGGTCTTTCATCTCAAACTCTACTGCAAGGTTGGACTTACAATCTCCAATCAGCCTCTAATCTCCTGTCAAAAAGAGATCATCCACATATAACACCAGTATGAGAGGCACCTCACCTGTCAAGAAGTACGGGTTATGGTTAGCCTCACTCCATTGAAATCCCGTCTCCTGTAGATAGTTGTCAATCCTTGAGTACCATGCTTGAGGTGCCTGTTTGAGCCTATAAAGAGCTCGATGAAGTCTACATATATGCGTCTCCCTGGTCTCCACATCAAACCCCTCTGGCGGCTCAATATACACCTCCTCCTCTATTACTCCGTCAAGGAAGGCAGTCTTGACGTCCATTTGATGGACACGCCAACCCATCTCAGCTGCTAGTGAGATAATGGTCCGAATGGAAGAATACTTGGCAACAGGGGGGAAGGTCTCCTCATTGTCAATGCCCTCCTTCTGTGAAAACCCCTTTGCCACGAAGCGCGCCTTGTATTTCTCCACGCTTCCGTTTGTTGCATGCTTCACCTTGTAGATCTATCTGGATCCCACCTCCTTTTTCCCTCGTGGCCTCGACACAACCTCCCATACCTTGTTTTTCATAATGGAGTCATACTCCTCAACCATAGCTTCCTGCCACACATCATGTTGTGCAGCCTCCTCGAAGCTGGAAGGTTCAAAGTTAATCAACTATATCATCAGTGCCATATAACTAAGCCTCTTTGGTGGTACATTCCGTCTAAAAGATGTATGTGGAGGATCTACCTACCTGGAATCCTGCACTGTGGATCTAAACCATTTAGGCCTTGGCCTAGTGTCAACCTACTGCGACTGCTAGATATCCGTCTCCTGCTGCAGCTCATTCTTCAAGTCAATGACTAAAGGATCATGTCCACCTGACTCCCTCTGACCACTAGAACCCGTGCTCTGTGTCTGTACCTGTACCTGTACATCTGGCTCCTCCAACTTGACTCCCGACTCCTGTGCTGGCTGCTGCTCTGTTGGTAAGTCCAGAGATCTCTGCAAGGCTCTGTCCTCATCGAACTGGACATCCCTGCTCACAATGATCCTCCTGCGAGTAGAAATGTAAACTCTATATGCCTTCAAAATCTCGCTGTAACCAACAAGTAACCCCTTCTCTCCAGAAGGGTCCAGCTTCTTCCTATCGTCAGCATGAACATGACAATAGCATACATTGCTGAATATGCAAATGTGACTCACATTTGGCCTAGTGCCTGTGAAGACTTCCTCTGGTGTCTTCCTCCCCAAGGCTGTGTGGGGACACCTGTTTTGAATGTATACTGCAGTGCTGTATGCCTCGGCCCAGAGGAATAGTGGTAACCCCTGATCAAATAGCATGGCCTTGGATGCTCCAACCATAGTCCTGTTCTTCCGCTCTGCAACTCCATTTTGCTGTGGGGTATGGGGCATAGTGTGCTCCTTCTTGATCCCCTCAGCCGAACAATACTCCATGAACTCATTGGAAGTGTACTCACCCCTGTTGGCTGTCCTCAACACCCAAATCTTCTTTCATGTTTAGTTTTACACGAGTCTTGAACTCTCGGAACCTCTCAAAGACCTTTGACTTGGCCTTCAGGAAATAGATCCAAGTTTTCCTGGAATAGTCATCAATGAAGGTTACGCAGTAACTGTAACCACTGGACGAATGGACACTCATAGGTTCGCATACATCCGAGTGCACAAAGTCCAAGGGCTCCTTGGACTTGTGCTCACTCTGTGGGAAAGGCTTCCTGATGTTCTTCCCCAAAGCACAACCCTTGCAGTGGTTATGCTTTTCCTCCTGTACCTGAGGAACTCCAATGACTGCCTGTCTCAAATGCTTTAGTGCTCCATGGTGTAAGTGTGTCATCTTCCTATGCTACAACTCACCCTAACTGCTGTTGCTGCTGCTGACTAGAGCCTTTGTAGGCTCAAAGTGTAATCTGTACACCTTCCCGCTCCTTCTGCCAATCACCCGATCCAAGCTCCTATCTGACCCCTTGGGCCTGATATACACTCTATGGTCACGGAACTTCACCTGATATCCCTTGTCCTCCAGAGTGGAGACTGATATAAGGTTCTTGGTCAGTCCTGGAACATATAACACATCAGCAAAACTGAGGGGTTTGCCAGACTCCCTCTCAAATGAAACAGTGCCAACTCCCTGCGCTTGATACTGTGCATCATCACCCAGCTCAACGTGGATCCCTGTTCCACCCTCTTGCAAGTATTTGAAGAATCTCTTCTGTCCAGTCATGTGACTAGATGCTCAACTGTCAATGTACCATATGCTGCTCTTTGTGGTGCTTGCCATGCAAGCTATCAAACAAAACTCCTCATCGAACTTCTTGCTAAACTCATCCACCTCTGCAGATCCAACCATCTGAGTGTTACTCTTCTTCTTCCTGTCTAGGCATTGGGAGGCAAAGTGTCCCTGCTTGTGGCAGATAAAACACTTGTCCTTTGCTACGTCAAGGTTCTTCTTACCATCCTTCTTCCTCCTTGCCTTCCCCTTGCTCTTCCCTGTAAGGGCTAGAGCCTCCTCATCCACAATCTGTGGGGCATTGCTGGATGAGCCTAATCCTTGACCCATGTGGGTCTCCTCCTGCACAAAGTCATCCCATAGTCTCTGCCAATCAGGGAGCTTCTCCCTAGCCACAACACCTTTGAAAAAGGTGTCCCATGGCTTAGAGAAGCCATTGAGAGCTATCCCAACTAGCTCCTCATCCTCAGTCTTAGAGCCAAGAACTCCAAGCTCATCCCTTGATCTGTGTGAGCCTCGTGAGGTAAGGCACCACTCCTTCTCCCTTGGTCATCCTGGTGTTGCATATCCTCTCTTGCAACACCATCCTCCAGTTCTTGTTCTTGCTCTGGTATAGGCATTCTAAAGCTTTCCACATCTCTAATTCGGTCTTCTTACCAGAAAGGTGAGGGACTATATGGTCCTTCACTCCATCCATGATAATCAACATGGCTCTAGAATCAATCTTCTTCCAGGCTATCAGATCTGTCGGATCTGTGGGTGCAACTTTTGTGGAGTCAATGTGCTCTTCAACATCACCGACGTCTAGGATATTTGTGATCCTCTCTTTCCATGTAGGAAAGTTCTGAGCACCCTGGAGTCTATCCTCAACTCTCAACTGCATGACCATAGTGAAGTGTACCTGTCAAACCCTAGATCTGGAAGTCTAGGTTTGTGTCTTCCTATAGATCTGCCCTTGATCTATCACTGCTGCTGCAAATCTCTCAACTTTAGCTCACCAGAGCTCTGATACCATGTAAATTTTCCTTTAATATTCAGCTAGGGCTAAACAGTGCATGCAAAATATCAACTGATAACCACACATGAAAATCTTTTACAGTATGCAGCGGAATATAAAACTAAGAAATAAATCACAAAATCACATCACAATATGGACACTATTATTTTGGGTATGGAAACCCCCGAAAAAACCCAAGATGAGAAAATTGGTGCATCAGTTAGATATAGATTTTATTATGAGAAAATATGGAACTTTTACAATCACTGCAAATTCACCCAAACCCGGCGAATGCAGTACCCGGCAGAATCACTGGGCAAATCCAGCTAAACCTCAACACCCTCCTATGTGAGTGTACGACCCAGCTGTATGAAGCTCGATGATCTTGCTGCTCGCTTCTTCGTCTTCTCAGCTAAATCCTCTGTCTGACTTTCTCTCCTTATCTGTATCCTGTCTCTGTCGGAATACAAGTGTGTGTGTGTTCTCTCCACCAATTGATCTCTCTTTTATAACTTCAGGTAAAGCGAAAACCCTAATTTCACTTTCACTTTAACTAGTGGTAAAGCAAAAACCCTAATTTCACTTTCACTTTAACTAGTGGTAAAGCAAAAACCCTAATTTCACTTTCACTTTAACTAGTGGTTCACTAAAGTTAATTTAGATCACTTTAATTTATTTTCCAAAGTAAACTTAGGAAAAGTAAATTAAATACAACTGGTTTCTTAATTTAAGTCTTCTGCATGCAAGAACACATGCATGCAGGAAGACCTTCCTTGTTGCTACTATTTTAACAGAAAGGCACTTTAAATGATGGCTAATTAACAAGAAAAAGATCAATTACTTTTAAAAATCCATACACAGATACATCAAAACATCAACAGATCAAAAGAGATAGAAGAATAGCATAGTCAAACTCTACTTGTATTAGCCTAAAGGTTGAATACACCATAGAGACAGTAACAAAGCTGATCTAGTGATGATCCCTATCAGTGTAGTTTGACTCGGCTATGACTCGGCGAGTCTGACGAGTATGGCCGAGTGGCAGCCGAGCCAGGTACTCGCTGCACACTCGCCATTCATACTCGCACTCGGTCTTACTCGCAGAAATCGTTAAACTCGCCATTAATTGGGCAAACTCGGCGAACTCGGGTGTAGGTGGAAAAGCCGTTTGATTTGGCGTTTGTTGAGTTGGAAAAGGTCGTTGATGGGAGGCTTCGGCTTTAAGATGTCACCATGGCCGAGTTCACTTCGCTGCAACGACTTCTCCATTCGACGGGTTCGGGTTCACTATTGTTCTAACTTCTGCAGGTTCACCGTTGTTCTACAGCACCTTCGGGTTCACCATTGTTCTGTGGGCGACTTCTTCTCCACCTTCTGTGAGCGACTTCTTCTCCACCTTCAGCGCAGGCCGCAGGGTTCAGGTGCAGGCTGCAGTGTTGAGTAATCGGGCTGCACTGCAGGGTTCGCGAAAGGCTTCTGGTCCAGCGTCGAGGGTCGTCACGTCGTGAGGTTAGTATTTTTACGGTTTTTTTTAAAGTTGTAAATGTTTTTTTTATTAAAGTTATATTGTATGTGTTTTTTAAATTTTTATAATGTTAATTTTAAATTTTAAATCTTAATTAACATTAATGTTAATTAACATTATAATGTTAATGTTATAATGTTATAACATTAAAATAAAGTTTAATTTATGTTAATTTTTAATTTAATATTTAATTTTTAATTTTTTAATGTTATAACTCAAAGGCTTTTTATGTTATTTTTAAATTTTTGTTAAGTTTGTTAGTTTTTAATTTTATTTTAATTTTAGTTATGTTTTACTTCTAATTTTTTAATGTTTTTTTAAGTTTTTAATGTTATTTTTAAAATTTTAAGTTTAATTTATATTAATTTTTAATTTTTAATTTTTTTATGTTTTTTTTTTCCTCGGAAAAATTCGTAATTTTATTTCAAAGTGGAACAAAATTACATCTGCACATGTAACAGGATCACTAGGATCCCTACGTTGTCACATATTTGCTGTCTCATATTGTCATAACCAAAAATTTACAAAACTATCCCAGACTGTAATAGCAGAAGAAGTATAAGCATATCAGCTAGATACATCACAGAAAATATGGGTATCACAACCCAAATCAAAAGTAGAGATATGACAGGTCACAAAAAGCTGAGCCGAAGCTCAATGCTGGTCCAAAGCTGCTTCATGAAACGACCGATGATAATAGCTGTATGTACCCTCTAGTGACTGAACAGTTATCCTCCAGATGCCAAAGTCTAAATGCCGCTGCGTCGCTTCCTTGGATAGCTGATCAGCCACCCCATTCCGTTCCCTATAGACATGTGTAAAAGAAATATGATTAAACTGTTGTTTTATGTGGAACACCTCCTCCAGAATAGGTAAAAGTATCATCACATGGCACTGAACAGTCTCTTTTGCCCATTCAATAACTAGCATAGAGTCACCAAAAACCTGCAAAGACAAACAACCCTGTTCCAAAGCAAATAAAAGCAGAACCTTGAGTGTCATTAATTCAGCATAGTTGTTTGTTCCCCTCCCTAATCCAGTAGAGAAATGAAAATAATGAGACTCAGATTTGAAAAGTACCCCACCCCCTCCACATCTCAATTGCCGATCTTGTGAGGCTCCATCAAAGAAGCCCCAAGGGATAGCTTTGTCAATCATTTCCTCCCGCACAGGCCTATGCTTGAGAGGCTTCTCAGGTTCCCTGAAATGTTAATTTTTTTATGTTATAACTTATAAGGCTTTATAATATATATGTTATTTTTTAATTTTTGTTAAGTTTGTTAGTTTTTTTATTTTTAAAATTTAGTTATGTTTTACTTTTAATTTTTTAATGTTTTTTTAAAAGTTTTTAATGTTATTTTAAAATTTTTTTATGTTAATTTTTATTTAAGTTTTATAAATGCTGTATCTTTTTTTTAATGTTTTTGGTTTTTATTTATTTATTTGTGTTTTAATTTTTAAACTTTTTAAACGTTATTTTTTATAGTTTTTATTATTTAATGTTATTTTTTAATTCAAATAAAATTTATTCTAATTTTTTTTTCCACTCAGAATTCAGATCCATGGCATTTAGGAGAACACCTAAAAGGCCTCTTGATAAAGCATGGGAACATTGTGTTCGGGTGGTCCCAGGGCAAGACAATCAAGTAAAGTGCAATTACTGTCCGACAATTATGTATGGGGGCATAAATAGGTTAAAACACCACTTAGCTCGAGTTGTGTGCAAAGATGTCATTGTTTGTGATGGTTGCCGTGAAGAAGTCACAGCAGAAATGCACGCTGCATTGGAAAGTATCAAAGAACAAAATGCCAAAAGATCTAGGCTGAGGTTTGAAACTGCAGGGATTGGTAGATCTCCAATGGGACCTCCAGGTAGTTGCTCATCAAATGTTCCACCAAGTCCATTTATCACCTCTCCTTTCTTCCTCCCTCGTACCTCCCCAGGATCTCAACCAACATTGGACAGCTTTAATGAAAGGAAAAGGAAGGAGGCAGATATGGCAGTGAGGAGGTTTTGGTTACCATGACAGCCTCTCATTCAACCTTGCAAGGTCTCCTTTTTATTAGCCCATGATAGATGCTGTTGCAAGTGCTGGCCCTGGATACAAAGGCCCCTCTTACAGTGCACTTAGGGGGAAAGATCTAGATGAGGAGTTGCAGAGTATCAAGGAACACTTTGGAGAACATTAAAAGCTCATGGGAGTTTACAGGTTGCACAATCTTGTCTGATGGGTGGACAGATCAGAGGAATAGAACAATCATAAATTTCCTTGTGGCTTGCCCTAAAGGAACCATGTTCTTGAAATCCGTTGATGCATCCTCACATGTGAAAGATGCAAATCTGATTTTTACATTGTTAGCAGAGGTTGTGGAAGAAGTGGGGGTCAAGCATGTTGTCCAAGTAATCACGGACAACGCTGCAAATTACATGGCAGCAGGAAAATTGCTTTGTGCAAAATACCCTACTATTTTTTGGACCCCTTGTGTTGCCCACTGTATAGATTTGATGTTGGAGGACATTGGGAAGTTGGCATGGGTGCAAGATGTTGTTCACGAGTGCAAACAAATAACAACCAAATACATTTATAACCATGCTTGGGTGTTGTGAGCCTTATGAGAGAGTACACAGAAGGTGAGCTCAGTCGCCCTGCTGTCACATAGTTTGCAACAAACTTTCTCTCCCTCCAAAGCCTTCTTAATGAGTACCAAGCATTGCGACGAATGGTTAGTAGCAGGGAATGGATACATTATAAAGATAGCACAAAACCAGATGCAATGGCTATGAGTTTGTCTGTCCATAGAGATAGTTTATGGGAGGAAGTCATTGAGATTGTCAGCATGACAGAGCCACTTGTGAAAGTGTTGAGGATCATGGATGGTGATAAACCACCAATGGGATATATTTACGAGGGGGATATATTTACGAGGGGATGGATAGGGCCAAAGAGGCCATCAAGGCCTTCTATAGGGGGGATGAATCTAAATATTTCCCTATATGGCATATTATTGATTCCAGGTGGGACAGGCAACTACATTCACCATTACATGCAGCAGGGGCATATCTCAATCTAAGCATATTCTATAATGTTGGGTCTAAAATTCAAAAAGATCCTGAGGTGATGAGAGGTGTAATGCTATGCATTGAGAGGATGTACCCAAGTCAAGAGATTCAAGACCAAATCAATCTGCAGCGAGATATGTACACGGAATCATCTGGCATGTTTGGATTTAGCTCAACACAACGTCTCCGAGATAAGAAAGTGCCATGTAAGACTCAATTACGTAAATCATTAAATTTTATTTCACTATTTTTTTTTTCAAGTTTGACATTGAAAAACTTGTAATCTTTGTTTGTTTGTTTTTTATAACAGCCCATTGGTGGTTAGATTGTGGCACTGAGGCACCACAACTGCAGGAATTTGCCATCAGAATCCTGAGTCAGCCTTGCAGTGCCTCAGGCTGTGAGTGCAATTGGTCAATATTTGAGCACATCCACACCAAAAAGCGCAACAGGTTGGAGCATGACAGGTTGGAGAAGTTGGTCTACATATACTACAACCTTCGGATGCTCACAAAACAGCTGCGAGCAAAGGATTTGGATCCAATTTTATTGGATCAGATTGATCTAGTATCTGATTGGGTAGTGGAGGATGAAGCTCCTCCTGATTTGAGTTGGCTTGATGAAGAGACCCAGGGTCCCTCTGGTGTTCC
>LPNX010437078.1:1489-60024 GCA_001517045.1 Pseudotsuga menziesii | reverse complement strand
TGAGATGATCTAATGATTTTCTGCATAGAGTTGTTTTTATAACTTATATGGATTAGAAATGTCTTTATGTATGTTTTTTGTGCACATAAATTACTATATTTTTTTTTTCTTTCATATTTGCCGAGTCTGATCTGTGAGTCTTATCCGAGTTGGCGAGTTTGCCGAGTCCCAAGCCAGCCGAGTATTTGCCGAGTCCGAGTCTGACTACATTGATCCCTACACATAAATAAAGAAGCCAAAGAGAAATGAGGAAGAATGGAGGAGCAATATGGCACTATGCTAAAAGTAAATTCTGATCATCTTACTCTCCTCAAACCTCACTAAATAGCTTGGTCTAGAGGCCCTCATCTACCTCCCACTGAATGATTTGACATGCACAAGGGGAACACTCCTCCAGATGAAACTGAAGATGAGAGAATGTGCCCCCCCTTGCATGAAAGAATGCACCCCTCTTTTACTGGAGTTTATCTATCTCTCACACATGAGTTAAGTGCCCAATTCAACTGAACTTGTCCTCATGCGTTTCACCCTTAACCTCGTGAGCTTCACCCTGTTTGCATGGCTCAGTCAAGTGGAAGAGCTCTGAGTTAAGTGAAGCAAGTCTCATGCATGCATCATGTTCAAGTTTAGTTCACCCCGGTCTCCTGCATGCACCCATGTGTCGCTCATGCATGGATGCCACATGTTACACATGCATGTATGCCACATGCCATGCATGCATGGCCCACTGCTAAAAATAGAAAAATTTAAAAAACTAGGAAAACTACTAAAAAATAGACATTTCCAATATTGATAAAAAAATCGGTGCAATGTCTCTGTCTCTGAACCTGGATCGGAACCCTATGGGAACCAATCTCTGACATATGAAAGTTGTCTCTTTGGAACAAGTCTGAATACCAGCCTGCTGAAATAAGCTGGCTCTTAACCCTTCAATTTGCATATGGGAAAATCTGGGTGTTAACATTCCCAAGTCAAAAAGCCTATCACTATCGACAAAAAAGTAGGCCTTTTCAAGCATTCCACAGTTCAATGTTTTCTTTCTCCATACAAAGGAGAGGTGACAGGAAAAAACCAGTTCAGATGTCATCAACCATAGACTATAGTCCCGTTTAAATTACATCAGAAACCTTTAGCACCAACATCATATAATATAAAGATTGACAACAACATCTTCTAGCCTAAAAGCAAAGAAAAAGACAGTGATCTGCTTCAGGTATATTCATCTTGAAAGAAGGAAGAAATCCAATCTCTAATGACTTCATAAAGATCCCTACCCTCAATCACCTGGTGACCTTTAGGAAGTCTATCAGCTTCTATGTTCTCTTCTCTCTACACAAGATTGATGACTGGAAACTGCCTGCTATAGCTTTGACTTGATCAATTAATTTTTTTAGATAAATGTTCAACAATTGGTCAGATTACAGTTCATCCATTTGATCTCTAAGTTCAAGTCTCCAAAGATGTAAATAGACCTAACCCTTTTCTCCATTGCAACTTTTAGTAACAATCTCAAAGCCAGTTCTTGGCTTAATTGTTAGAACCAACCCCAATTGCTGCCTTCATCTTGACTGAATGGGATTCTGAAAGGAAAAGAACACAACCAACACTGCTTTGACCCTGTATTCCTTGACTTGAATCTTCAAGAAACCCCTTGCCTTCTCCTTAATATTCAACTTTAACAACTGTCTTTTTCGGTTTTTGTGTCACTGGCATCTTATAGAATGAAGCTAGAGCTTGTTATCATGCAAATCCATACAAGCAGATTTACCCAACAACTATAGAAAAACCAACTCTATTCACGGTTGGATGCCTCTCCATTCGAATTCGTGCTTTTCTAGTTTCAGGAGGGTGTCCCTAGGGGGTGTATGCTACCATCAAACTAAAAGATCTGCAAAAAATCCAAGATAATTAGCACACAAAAGACTCACTCTTGAGTTGTCAGTAAACAGTCAAGAGTGAGGATAAATTTAAGTGAAAGTGAGAAAAAGATCAGATTCTTGAGACAGTTTAAACAACGAATTAAGCACCAGAAATATAATAGGTATATGTGTGCCTCAAGTGGTGCACCCTAACTAGCCAGAACACTGCAATACTATTAAACCAATTTGCAACCAATTGATTCAAGGAGCTAAAGACAAATCATAATTGAAACAACTCAAATGTTATACCAAGATATTGATTACATCATAATGAAGGACAAGTGGCAGGTTGCCATGGGTCTCATTGCATGCAGTGGTGGTAATGGGCACTGTGAAGGTCTAGAAGGTGGTAGAATGAAGAGTCTTCTGCTGCTACAATCTGCCAATTCTGCCGATTCTGTTCTGAGGAGGATACTATTACATCATAGTGAAGGACAAATGGCAGGCTGCCATGGGTCTCATTACATGCAGTGGTGGTAGTGGCGTGAAATGTTAAAATAGCAGCAACAAGGAAGGTCTTCCTACATGCATGTGTCCTTGCATGCAGAAGACTTAAATTAGGAAACCAATTGTATTTAATTTACTTTTCCTAAGTTTACTTTGGAAAATAAATTAAAGTGATCTAAATTAACTTTAGTGAAAAACTAATTAAAGTGAAAGTGAAATTAGGGTTTTCGCTTTACCTAAAGTTATAAAAGAAAGGTCAATTGGTGGAGAGGACAATTGCATTCCGACAGAAGACGGAGGAAGAAGTGTGAGAGAGAATTTCGGCGAAGAAGACTGAGGAGCACTAACTCAGGAAGGCAGCCCTAAATTGCAGAGGAGAGAAACAAGAGACTTTGGCGGAGGTACACCATCCAGCAGTAGCAGTAGCACTATACAACAAGCTGCCTTGGGAACTGTGCCATCTCACAGGTTTTTCTCAGTGATTTTTGGGTGTTTCGATTTTTCCATCTAGGGCATAAATCGATTTTTTAATATTGTAAAAGCTCTGTATTTTCTTAATAAAAATTTCCTCTCATACTACTGCACTGGTTTTCCCATCTTGGGTTTTGTCCGGGGGTTTCTACCCAAAAAGATTGTGTTGTTTCTATTGATGTGATTGATGTTGTAAATGGTTTTCAATTTTATATTCCACTGCATACTGTAAAGAAGTTCATGTGTGGTTATTTCAGTTAAATTTAAATATACTGTTTTAGCCCTAGTTGTGCTTTAAAGGAAAATTTACATGGTATCAGAGCTTTGGTGAGTTAAAGCTAACATATTTGCAGCAGCAGTGATAGATCAAGGGCAGATCTATTGAAAACACAAACCTAGATTGGAGATCTAGGGTTTGACAGGTAACACTTCACTATGGTTGTGCAATTGAGAGTTGAGGATAGACTCCAGAGGGCACAGAACTTTCCTACATGGAAAGATAGGATCACAAGGATCCTAGACGTTAGTGATGTAGAGGAGCACATTGACTCCACAAAAGTTGCACCCACAGATTCGACAGATTTAGCAGCTTGGAAGAAGATTGATTCCAGAGCCATTTGATTATCATGGATGGACTGAAGGACCATATAGTCCCTCACCTTTCTGGTAAGAAGACCGCAACAAAGATGTCGACGACTTAGGAGAGTCTGTACCAAAGCAAGAACGAGAACCAGAAGATGGTGCTGCAAGAGAGGATGCGCAACACCAAGATGGTCAAGGGAGAAGGAGTGGTGCCTTATCTCACGAGGCTCACACAGATCAAGGGATGAGCTTGGAGCTGTTGGCTCTAATACAGTGGATGAGGAGCTAGTTCAGATAGCCCTCAATGGCTTCTCTAAGCCATGGGACACCTTCGTCAAAGGTGTTGTGGCTAGGGAGAAGCTCCCTGATTGGCAGAGACTAGGGGATGACTTTGTGCAGGAGGAGACCCGCATGGGTTAAGGATTAGGCTCATCCAGCAGTGCCCCACAGATTGTGGATGAGGAGGCTCTAGCCCTTACAGGGAAGAGCAAGGGTAAGGCAAAGAGGAAGAAGGATGGTAAGAAGAACCTTGACGTGTCAAAGGTCAAGTGTTTTATTTGCCACAAGAAGGGACACTTTGCCTCCCACTGCCCAGACAGGAGGAAGAAGAGTAGCATTCAGATGGCTGGATCTGCAGAGGTGGATGAGTTCATCAGGAACTTCAATGAGGAGTTTTGCTTGATAACTTGCATGGCAAGCACCACAAGGAGCAGTATATGGTACATTGACAATGGAGAATCTAGTCACATGATTAGACAGAAGAGATTCTTCAGAGACTTGCAGGAGGGTGGAACAAGGATCCACGTTGAGCTAGGTGATGATGCGCGGTATCAGGCGTAGGGAGTTGGCACTGTTCATTTCAGAGGGATTTTGGCAAACCCCTCAGTTTTGCTGACGCGTTATATGTTCCGGGGTTGACCAAGAACCTCATATCAGTCTCCACTCTGGAGGACAAGGGATATCAGGTGAAGTTCCGTGACCATAGAGTATATATTAGGCCCAAGGGGTCAGATAGGATCTTGGATTGAGTGATTGGCAAGAGGAGCAGGAAAGTGTACATACTACACTTTGAGCCTGCAAAGGCTCTAGTCAGCAACAACAACAGCAGTCAGGGTGAGTTGTGGCATAGGAGGATGGCACACTTACACCATGGAGCACTGAGGCACTTGAGACAGGCTGCCGTTGGAGTTCTTCAGGTATAGGAGGAGAAGCATAACCACTGCAAGGGTTGTGCTTTGGGGAAGAACATCAAGAAGCCTTTCCCACAGAGTGAGCACAAGTCTAAGGAGTCCTTGGACTTGGTGCATTCGGATGTATGCAGACCTATGAGTGCCCATTCTTTCAGTGGTTAGAGTTACTGCGTAACCTTCATTGATGACTGTTCCAAGAGGACCTGGATCTATTTCTTGAAGGCCAAGTTAGAGGTCTTTGAGAGGTTCCGAGAGTTCAAAACTCTCATGGAGAACCAAATAAGAAATAAGATCCAGGTGTTGAGGATAGACAATGGGGGTGAGTACACCTCCAATGAGTTCACAGAGTACTGTTCGACAGAGGGGATCAAGAAGGAGCACACTATGCCCCATACCCCACATCAAAATGGAGTGGCAGAGCAGAATAATAGGACTATGGTAGGAGTAGCCTAGTCCATTCTGTTTGATCAGGGATTGCCACTATTCCTTTGGGCCGAGGCATACCGGAATACATTGAACATTCAGAACAAGTGTCCCCACACAACTTTAGGGAGGAAGACACCATAGGAGGTCTTCACAGGCGCTAGGCCATATGTGAGTCAGATTCGCATATTCGACAGTGTCTGCTATTGTCATGTTCATGCTGACAATAGGAAGAAGCTGGACCCTTTTGGAGAGAAGGGGTTACTTGTTGGTTATAGTAAGACTTAGAAGGCATACATAGTTTGCATTCCTGTTCGCAAGATGATCATTGTGAGTAGGGATGTCCAGTTCAACGAGGACAGGGCCTCTTGGAGATCTATGGACATACCAGCAGGGCAACAACCAACACATGACACAGGGGTCAAGTTGGAAGAGCCAGAGGTACAGGTACAGACACAGGGCACAGGTTCTGGTAGTCAGAGGGAGTCAAGTGGACATGATCCTCCTTTCTTTGATGGGGAGGATGAGTAGCAGCAGGAGATGGACATCTAGCAGCCGCACCACGTAGACACTAGGCCAAGGCCTAAGTAGTTCAGGTCCACAGTAAAAGATTCCAGGAAGGTGGATCTTCCACAGAGATCTTTTAGACAGAGTGTACCACCAAAGAGACTTAGTTATATGGCACTGATGACAGAGTTGATTAACTTTGAACCTTCCAGTTTCAAGGAGGCTGCACAACAAGACGTGTGACAAGAGGCTATTGTTGAGGAGTATGACTCCATTATGAAAAACTAGGTATGGGAGGTTATGCCGAGGCCACAAGGGAAAAAGGTGGCAGGATCCAGATGGATCTACAAGGTGAAGCATGCAGCAGACGAAAGTGTGGAGAAGTACAAGGAACGCTTCGTGGCTAAGGGGTTTTCATAGGAGGGGGGTATTGACTATGAGGAGACCTTTGTCCCTGTTGCCAGGTATTTTTCCATTCAGAGCATTATCTCACTAGCAGATGAGATGGGTTGGCGAGTCCATCAGATGGACGTCAAGACTACCTTCCTCAACGGAGTGATAGAAGAGGAGGTATATATTGAGCAGCCATAGGGGTTTGATGTGGAGAATAGGGAGACGCATGTATGTAGACTGCATAGAGTTCTTTATGGGCTCAAGCAGGCACCTCGAGCATGGTACTCGTGGGTAGACAACTATCTACGGGAGATGGGATTTCAATGGAGTGAGGCTGACCACAACCTGTACTTCTTGATAGGTGAGGTGCCTCTCATATTGGTCCTATATGTGGATGATCTCTTTCTTATAGGAGACGAGAGGCTGATTGGAGACTGCAAGTCCAAACTTGCAGTGGAGTTTGAGATGAAAGACCTTGGTTTGATGCATTACTTTTTGGGCTTAGAGGTTTGGCAGAGAGATGGATGCTTCTTCATTGGATAGGGGAAGTATGCAGTAGAGATCTTGAAGAGATTCAGGATGGAGGACTGCAAGCCTATGGCCATACCTCTAGTTTCCAACTGGAGGAAGATTGGTGCATTAGGGTTAGTCCTACCTTGTATCGTTAGCTTATCGGATCAGTTATGTATTTGGTCAAACACGGCCATACATTAACTTTGCATTCAACTCTTTGAGTCACTTCATGGTGGACCCTCGGAGATTGCATTGGATGGCTACGAAGCACATACTTCGCTACATCAGAGGTACAGTGGAGTATGGATTGGTTTATGAGCACAGGGGGAAGATTATGTTCAGAGAGGAACCATTCGGTTGGAGTACATACAGACATATGAGCAGGTGGCGGACATTTTCACCAAGGCACTTTGCAGACATAGTTTTGTGAAGTTCAGGGACACGTTGGAGTTGCTACCGAATCTCTTCCTTGTTGAGAGGGAGTGTTAAAATAGAAGCAACAAGGAAGGTCTTCCTGAATGCAGAATACTTAAATTAGGAAACCAATTGTATTTAATTTATTTTTCCTAAGTTTACTTTGGAAAATAAATTAAAGTGATCGAAATTAACTTTAGTGAAACACTAGTTAAAGTGAAAGTGAAATTAGAGTTTTCTCTTTACCTAAAGTTATAAAAGAAAGGTCAATTGGTGGAGAAGACACAGTTGCATTCCGACAGAGACGGAGGAAGAAGTGTGAGAGAGAGAATTTTGGCAAAGAAGATGGAGGTGTACTAGCTCAGGAAGGTAGCCCTAAATTGCAAAGGAGAGAAACATGAGACTTTGGCGGAGGTACACCATACAACAGCAAGCTTCCTTGGGAACTGTGCCATCTCAGAGGTTTTTCTCAGTGATTTTTGGTTGTTTCGATTTTTCCATTTAGGGCATAAATCGATTTTCTGATATTGTGAAAGCTTTATATTTTCTTAATAAAAATATCCTCTCAAACTGCTGCTCCGGTTTTCCCATCTTGGGTTTTGTCCGGGGGTTTCTACCCAAAAAGATTGTGTTGTTTCTATTGATGTGATTGATGTTGTAAATGGTTCTCAGTTTTATATTCCGCTGCATACTGTAAAGAAGTTCATGTGTGGTTATTTCAGTTAAATTTAAATAAATTGTTTTAGCCTTAGTTGTGCTTTAAAGGAAAATTTACATGAAGGTCTGGAAGGTGGATGAATGAAGAGTCTTCTGCTGCTACAATCTGCTGATTCTGCTCTGAAGATGACATAGTCTAACTCCTCAAACTCACCTCCATTCTGTATATGTAGAAGCCCAAGTCATCAAAGCCAACTTGCCCTACTAGCCTGAGAAAAACAAGCAAAGGAGGAATACCAACTTTTGACAAAATCTGCATGGATGCCAAGGGTGTGGGCATGATGTTTCAATGTTTTGAATGGATTTATTTGCTGTTTGACAAGGTCGAGCTCACCAAACTGCTGCATGATGCCTTTACTGGCAATAGACACTATTACTAACTCTTTTAGCTGTTGTCGCCTAAACTATACCAATATTAATCACCAAATTGAGCCATGTATCTTACTGTTTCCTTGGTGTTATGAGTGTGAGAAGTGGAATCAAAATCTCTGCTTGAAAATTCCTTCATTTACAGTCATACAACTTGCTGTAATGTTGGTTATACATATTCCATGATAGAAATAATCCCAAATCAGCCAGCTCCATTGTATACTGTCATCCTATAGGTGCCTTTTTTCCAAAAATATCCTGCTGACATAATACCCTACAGTACTGACAAAGCTAATTTACAACACAGGTTATTGCTATTCAAGTCACTAAGGGGTATCTCAGTAACCTTCTACAGTGCAGGCCATTGTTAACTGCCATTTCCAGAAATATATAGTTTGCTATGCTGTCATCACCTCAAAAGTTGTTGATCGCCTATCATGTATTCGCTTTCTTTGCTAGATAATCTGACCCCAAAACAGCATTGTTCTACAGATTCTCTTTCTTTGAGAATCGAGTCACATGAGGTTCCAATAGTATCTCAGGTGCAACTATTGGCCAAGGAAAAAATTCAAAAGATATTCATATGCCAAAATATGAGATCAAACCCCTGCTTTTAGTTGGCACAAACAGCATGTTAAAGCTAGCAGGCTTGCCGCTTATTTCCAAGGAAATTGACCTGAGCTTCTCACTTGGCCATATTAGCACAACAAGAGGGTCGAATTCTTTAGAGATTAAAAAACACCAGCAATTAGCAATTTGAAATTTTGAACCTAGGTTTCATTGTGACAGAATCAGCACATTAGGTAAGTTCACCTTGTTTTTCTTGCCTGGCTTAGCAACAACAACTCCCGTTATTGCCATTCTTTGCATGCAAGGATGGATAAATAAAGATCAAATCATGCTTTATTTGCTTTATAAACTTAAAATAAACTGCTAATTACATTGAAGGAATTAATTAGTCTTTTCTGCTTGGATTTTTAGCAACAATTTGATTTATAACATTTTGCTTGGTAAGACTAGCAAGGCACTAAGTGTGAATAATCAACCAATTTAGGGTTTTAGGCTTGACCAAGATGATGAGGTGAGTTAAGGTTAAAGTAACCAGCTAAGTTACTAGGATATACAGATTCACCAGATTTTTGAAAAGCCAGGATCCATATACAGCAGGGAAAGGCAAGGGCAAAAAAATATAATTTTTTAATAATAAATAAAAAAGAGTGAAGAATCAAAACTATTTAGGAAAAAAAAAATAGAATTACAAGGTATAGCAAAAAAAGAGAGTTTTCATGCATATTACTATTAGCCATTAATGTACCATAACTGATAATTTGATAAGTTTTAACCATTATTGATAAATCATAATTGATAATTTTGAAGACCTTTTCAGCATGCATATGAAGCAGCAGGTCATAACAGCATTTTTGTGAGCCATATCCACATGTCCATATCAGCAGTGAATAAAGTGGTTTTCTTGATGGCTGTGGCAAGACTAAATCATTGTGTGGGTGAAGTGAGCAACAACATGGCACATAAGGATATATCAGAGCCTGACCATAAAGATAGATCATATGGAAAGCTTGAGAGCAGACCTTGATAGATTAGAGTTCAAGAGAAGATCTTGACATAAGGATAAATCAGACCTTGACCAGAAATGGGACTTATGGTTTTAGCCTTTATGTGTTTAGGGCTATGAAACCGGATTCGTCCAAAAGGGCTTGCGTGTCCTGTGTCCGCGTGTCGGACACGGACACGCTGACAAAGCATGTCCGACACGTCTTTGCAGCGTGTCGAACACGGACACATTGACAGAGCATGTCCGACACGTCTTTGCAGCGTGTCGAACACGGACACACTGACAGAGCATGTCCGACACGCCTTTGCAGCGTGTCCTGTTTTCGGACACGCGTGTCCGAGGACTGTCAATGCGTGTCCGGAAAACAGGACATGTTTTCCACTAAAAAAGCGCCCAGAATTGCTTTAAATCAAAATTTTCACTTTACTTTTATCATTTGCAAGTGTGGAGAGGGTTCTAAAGTGTGTTTGGTGTGCAGGTGAAGAAGATTTGAAGGATTTAAATGTGTAATTACTAATGTTAAATGTGCATTGATTTTGATTTCTATTGAATATTTGTAAAAATTTGGATCTATATGTCTATATTTTTAATATATATAATATATATATATATATATATATATATATATATATATATATATATATAACGTGTCCTGATTCCGGGGGTGACCGTGCCCGTGTCGGACACTCGAATCCCCGTGTCCTTCATGTTCCGTGTCCCCGTGTCAAGTGACTTAGGTTTATGGTTTTTGGCATTTTTTTCATTAAAAGAATGATTCTTTGCGGGATTGATGAGTAAAAAAAGCACTGTAAGTTTTAGGATCCATTTCAAAACTTCAAGATCTGTTTGATTTTCCACAGGATCTGTTTCCTTCTCCAGGGGATTTGTTTCCATAACGAATCCTAGGTGGATCCTAGCAGATCTCGATTAGATCCACAGATCCTACAGACTAGGGTGGCAAACGTGGTAACATCAATAACCGGTATAACAAGTTAAATTAAACAAAGCGACTAAGGGAGCTGGTTGTCCACATAAGCTAACTAAGAACAACAACTCAACTTAGGGTTCAAGGAAATTGATTAGGGTTTCGGCATATGTCAAACTTAGAACCAAAGTCACAAGATTCAGTGTATCTTATTGATGAGGTTTGAAATTTGTGAAATCTAAAAAAAAATAAATTGAAATTCGTTGGAGTTCGTCGAATTTCAAAGGTGAATCTTAAAGTGAATCTCAAAGTAAATTAGAATCTCAAGGCGAATTCGAATATCGAGACGATTTTCAAGCCAAATTAAAAAAATTAACATTTTATTCATTAACTATGTTTTTAATGGAAAAAAAATCTATTTTTTTATATATTTTTTATATAGTAAAAATATTGAAATATGTATATGGACGAATCTAATGGCGAGAGGTGAACACATACAAGAGAAGACCAACTTGGGCACGAGAGATCATCCAAGATGTTGAGAAGTATGATGCTCTAGATGAGACTTCTAGAGAAAGTAAGAGGTCTCGAACACGCTCTAGCTATGTGGCATTGATGCGTGACATCATTGACGCAAAGCCTTCCAACTATAAGAAGAACTAGCTGAGAAGAAAGTGGAAGGATGCTATGATTGAAGAGTACTAGTCGATCATGAAGAATGATGTCTGGGATGAGGCTCCGAGACCTGAAGGGGAGTCTGTAGTGTCTTCCAAATGGATCTACAAGATCAAGCATGCAACAGCTAGAAACACTGAGAAATACAAAGCAAGGTTTGTGGTTTCTCTCAGAAAGAGGGAGTCAATTATGGTGAGATGCTTGTTCCATTAACTAGACACACTTCTTTAGTGAAGTAGAAGTGCATATCAAGCAGAGAACCACATGTGCGCAGAAGGCTTTGTATAGGCTCAAAAAACACCCATAGGATAACACATACAGTTACATGAGGAGCTTGAGGATCACCTAAAGTGATGGAGATCTCAACCTTTGCGACAAAGTTGAAGATGGAATCTAAAGGAGATTTTCCTTGGCCAAGGAAAATATGCAGTCAATATCTTGAAGCAGTTCGAGATGTTGGATTGCAAGGCTATAGCTACACCGATGGCATCAAACTTGAAGTTGTTGTGTGATCCTACTTCATAGACAGTTGATGCCACAGTCTATAGGAAAATGATTGATTTGTTGATGTACCTGACGAACATGAGGTTGGATATATGCTTTGCGGTGAACACTTTGAGCCAGTACATGGTGGAGCTGAGATGTGTTCACATGGTTGGAGCCAATGTTTTAAAAATCGGTCAACTCGGACTCAGACTTAGATTTAGACTCGGCCGAGTTGACTGAGTTGACCCTCAACCGAGCTGACTCGGACTTTAGACCGAATCGGGTGATCTGTTCGGTATTGAACTGGTCGAGTTGGTGTTTGACTCGGTTGGTTCGGTACTGAACCAATCAACTCAACCAGCCTAGTTGTTTGGAAAACAATATGCTTTGTTTAGTTACTAAGTAGATTTGGAAATAGTAAATGGTAATGTTAAATTCTTAAAGTAAAAGTGGTATTCTCCTTATCATTCATTTTCTATCCTTTTACTTAAATTTTTAACATTACCATTAATTGTTTTAGGATGTTTGAGAGTGGTTCCAACTTCATTATGCAGAAAGTAGAATTTTAGATCCCATTCAGAATTCAACAGGCTTAACAGTTTTTCAGGATTTACAAAGTTTCCACCAATTTCTATCATATATGAGGGTATGAGATAGACATTTAATCAAGCACATCCACCCCTCTATATACCTTGATGTTGGTGGTGTTGATTGTTGAACTACTCTGTCACGACCTTAATAAAAAATGTACTCTTCACTCAAGCAAAATCACTTATTAAGCATTAGAATCTTTTTCTACCTTATTTTAATGATTGGATTAGGAAGTTTTCATCAATATTGTAGGGTGTCGAGTCATTGGAGGAACAACTTTGATATATATCCCCATTTCCAAAATTTTGGGGGATTACGTTTCAAATGCGTCCCCATTTCGAAAACCCGTCCCTGTTTCCCCATTTTGTGTAGCGTGTTGTCCGCCGATTGCACACCAGCAACAGAAATCAATTGAAAGCTGTCTCATCACTTAGGAAAGTGGGAGAGGTGTGACCTTGGGGGCAAGCACAGAGCTAGGCACTGTCACCTACTCCTAGCTCCTCCGTTTAGGCTTAACTCCTAACGAAGCCAAGGGGGGTAGTCCCTACAAAAGAGTTTTTCTACGGCTTTTAAGTTGTTAAAGTGTTTTTTGAAGGTTGCGGATGCGGATGGGTGTTTTTTAGGAGTTATTATAATTTGGAGGTGTTTTACTTATTATGAATGTGACACAAGATCAAAAAAGCAATCCATGTTGCAACAAGAGATTAAAAGATAAATTTAAATTCTAGACTTCAATTAAGCATTCAGCGATAACAATTATATTAAGCCATAGACAATTGATCAAATAATATAATTATGCAAAACAAAACAAGGACCAATGCCTTATGGAGTCAATGAAGCTGAAATGCGCCAGAGAATTAAACACATGTCTAGAAATTAAATCAGTGAATGTTAAATTGTGCGAGTGCTCTTGGTAAGTTTTAAGGATTTTAATGGTGATCTTGCTTAAAGTGTCTAGGAAACCTAACCGGAAATACTTTCAGTGGCTCCGTTCGAAGACATGACGGACCTGTCTAGAATCACAAGCTAGGTGTTCAATAACTTAACCGGCGAGTGTCCAGATTGGGTTGCCCGACGCCCACACTTGGAATTTGCCCACTACCTGAGTATTTTATCGAGACAACGTCGGTGCGTTGGTTATGGGGCAAAAGTTTTAATTATGTTGTTATTGCGGTCTTCGCAAGTCCGTTCACCGTTCTGAGTACGAGCCCAACTCAAAAGTCGACAGAGCATACTAGGTGAAGGATATCAACGAAGTGAATTAATTAGAGGGAATGTGAGTTGAAAGATTTTATTAAGTCAATTAATTAAACTCTCCGACAGAGAGCGCTCTTGACCTTGTCTTATGACAAAGGTTCAAGAGTCTTATCTAATCTAAATGCCTAATGCAAGGATGTGCAAAACTAATGATGCTCTCCGATAGAGAGTGCTCTTGACTTGTGTTACTGCAAGTTCAAGAGTCTTACTTATTGATTAACTTATTAAACAATGAAAAGACGACTCTCCGATAGAGAGCACTCTTGATCTACAAAGTGAGATTCAAGAGATTTCTACTTTAAACAGTTGAATTACTTATGAAAGATACAAGAACTTAAATGATGAAGTAATCAACTTAGTTAATGAAACAAAATGGGCTAATCTAACAATTAGTATCTACTTTGCAAAAAATGAAACTACTCTAAGTACTTGAAATAAATCTAAGCTAAGAACCAAGACACTCTTCCCCAAATGGGGAAGAAAAACAAAATATGGGAGGCCTTATCCCACTTAGCATTGTTTTATTAATGAAGTACAAATGCCATGGGAATTTAACCCTTGTAAGGACTTTGAGAAATAACTTAAGTAAAAATGAAAAAACTCTTATGAGTTTGTACAAAGGAGAATGACTTCTTCTTGGTTTTGGATCCTTGTCTTAGTTGAAAAGTTACCAAGGAAGTGTTGCCTTGGGGTGGACAAGAACACTTTAAAAGGTGACCCCTAGTCATTTAAATTAATAAAGTGAGAAGTACTTTATATTTTTAAAGTCACTTTATTAAAAGTTAAGTCATGTTTTATCCTAAGTTCATATTTAATGATAAAGTCAAGTGAGTGATTAATTAGAAGGGTCTTCACTTTATTAAATGACATGAGGTGCACTAAATGTCATTTATTATTTATTTAATGAGCATTTATTGTGAACCCTTAATCTAATCTAATCTAGACCATTGGATTGAAAGAGGAAGTTACCATGAACAAAAAGGCTTGGGGAGAGGCAAACCGAATATATTGTTCACTTTCACGAGAGAGATTTTTGAGAAAGGAGAGAGCAAGAAGAATAAGAGGACAAGGGTTTGAAGTGATTTCATTTCCAGAGAAAGAGAAGGAGAGAGAAGGAGAATTCTGCAGGTTTCAGAGACACAAAAACCAAGGAAGAATCATTCTTTTATTTCAACAATTTCAGCAAGGCAAACGGGATGTTTTCCAGGGCAGAATTTGCAGTTTTTATGGCAGATTTTTTCAGCACGTTTTTCGAGGTGATTTCTACAGAATTTTGAAAAAAAAAATTTGGATTTTTTTCTTCTTCTGGCCGTACATTTGTACGGATCCACATAGTCGTACGGAAATCCGTACAGTCTGTACGGAACTGGTCGTACAGCACGTTTTTCGAGGCAAGTTGTGCAGAATTTTTGTTGGGCTGTTTTTCTGGCACGTGGTTCGAGAAGAATAAATTCTGAAGTTTCAGCAGGCCATTCAGGGATTGACTGGCACGTTTACCAAGGCATTTGGTGAAGATAAGTACTGTTGTAATTTTATTTAAAATTTGCCTGGAAAAAATAAAATCTCTCTCTCAAGAACAGGTTTTCCCTTGGGGGTTTTTCCTGGACCATTTTGGTCAAAAATCTGAGTCTCTAAACATTTCATGTGTGGCTGATTTAATTTTCTGTGTTTGAAAATTTGGTTGTTAGAAATTTTCTGAGTTTATAAAGTTGAATGAATCTCAAGTGTTTATAAGTTTTCAGTAAATATTTTAATTTTTTAAATATACATGCATATTGGGGTTGGGCATTAAACCATATGCAATGATCTGAACTTGAAACCGGGTTGGGGTTTAAAAATTTACAGTCTTTGGATCTAGTTCTGCTTGCTCTTTCTTGCTTGGTTTTGCTTTTAGTTCACTTGTGGATAAGAGCTCTAAACAAGGACTAGTAAGAGTGTTAGGAAACCAAATTTAACTTGTGATTCGAAAAGATTAAGTGGATGAGAAGACAAGTGCCTTATGAGATGAGACAAAAGATCAAAACAAAGGAATGAGACCCAAAATCAAAACTTGGAAAGGACCAGCCAAGCTCACCGATTTTTATGTAAAATGCACGATTTTTGACGAAAAGACTTGAGACTTTTTGCGAATTTAAAATTAAAGATTTTTTAACATTTTAGGTTAATTTCCAGAATCTGGAAAATAGCAGAAAATTACAAAAAATCAGCAAAAAACAACAAGTACAAAATTGCATGTTTTTCGAGAAAAAGTCAAAAAATAAAAAAAAAAAAATTTTTGAAAATTTTTCTGATTTTTATGCTAATTTCCAGAATTGAAAAATAGCAGAAAAATGTCAAAAATCAGCCAAAAAACAACAAGCACGAAATGGCACGTTTTTCGAGAAAAAGTACAAAAAGCTTGAAAAACTAAATTGTTGGAAAATTTTCGGAATTTTTTTTTGATTTTATGAATTTCTAGAATTAAAACAAATAAAAGAAAAATGAAAAAACACAAAAAAACCAACAAGCCTAAAAGTGGAAAATTTGCACGTTTTTCGAGAAAACTCGTGCACGTTTTCAAAGGCAAAAAGAAAGATGGATTTACAAAAATGGAAATGAAACCAGATCTTTAAAAGTGGGCCTTTAGAAAGATGGATCTAGCTTTGAAAAAGTAGATCTAAGGCTAGAAAGCCTAGATTTAACTTAGTAGAAGCCAAGCAAACTTGAAATAAAGTTTTAAATGACTTGATAACTTCTACAAAAGTGGAAAAGAGGTAGGATAGAATCTTGAAAATAGAGATCCACTTGTAGTAACCAGTGTAACCAAGAGAATTTTTGAAGTTTTGTTGATGGAGGGAAGGAGAAGCTCTGACAGCTATGTCTCTTTCTTGGATTGGGAAGTGCTTAGAAAGACTTGCAAAAAGAAGGAGTTAGATAGAAAAAACTACTGGTTCATAAAGAAGAGCTTGATCTCAAGCTTGTTCTTCACCCCTAATAATCCTTGCAAAACCCTTACAAACAATATCAAATTCGAACAAGATATTCATAAACTAGATTGTTAGCCCTTTTAGAGTATATAATGAAGAATGATTTAATAATTGAAAAGGCAGGGCAAGAGAGATATCACCAAAGACAATGTGAATCCATAACTCCAATAACTCATGCATAGACCTCCAAAGTCACAAACTTTATTCCAACTTCAAACAAATATTACAATAATTTTGGTAGAGTGTTCATGCCCAAAATCTCCATCCAAATAGAGCTAAAGGAGCCTCTATTTATATAATGAGATCAAGTTAAAATCCTAAAACCAAATCACATAACTTGACCGGCTCGGTCACATAACTGAGAGCCCAGACCTAAAATGAAGAGCTAGGAGTGAGGGGAGGCCTCCACCTAGGCAAGGCGCCCCCACTCCAACCCTAGCCACTGAAAACCATGCCCAGATGGAGCCACACGTGTGAGGGCGCACTCCTGAAGAAGGTGAGGGCGTGAGCTAATGAAGGAGGCATGAGTCTGCATAGGAGAGCCACCTGTTAGGTCTGGAGATAACACATGCTAGGTATGGAGGAGCCACTGCTGCTGTTATCTTCAGTCTTTACCTCGATCAAATCATCAAACCAATGAGTGCTCTCCATTTCATCCAATTCGGGAGTTTAGCAGGAGATGACAAATCCGTTAACTGAATATAACTTTATTGCTCACTGAATGCTGACTGAAGCTGAGTTATGATAACTCCAATCATCATAAATGCCCATTGAGATGTCATTTAGCCTTTTATTTCGCTGAATTTGGATTGATTTGGAAAGTTTTAATTTTCTCAAAAATAATCATTTTTTTCCTCGAAAATGACTTTTTTGAGAAAAAGAGCGTTATGTGTTCGATTGATGATCCGAAAGTTGGATCTGACTGGCTGGCCGATCAAGAATGATTTTTGGCTTAAAGTTAGAGCCTTCAATCACTGAAAACGGGGTCCGGATGACCGACTTATTATAAACGGGGTTTTTCCATGTAATTTATGGAAAAATTAACCAAAAACTTAAGGAAATTAAAAAATAAAAGAATAAAAAAATAATTTTTTAACCCGTCCGGTAAAATTTTTTCGGAAAATTTTTACTGGTCCTATTGACTTAGGACAAGACCATGCTCTATTCTAACAATGCCTAGTAGGTTTATAAACACTTAGTTGGGCTCTAATAACCCCCCAAGGCCCAGAAATCAAAATCGGGCATTCCAGCTTTGGAGGAAGCGGGAGAAAACCTCATCAATTATACTCGGCTATAGACAAAGCATAATTGTCAAGGGCAAAAAAACTCCCTGAAATACCTTAGTTGAGATTCTACGTCTTAGGAGACCGAACCACTCAAAATACCCTACTAGCACATTTTATTACAACGCCCGCGGGGCCATGGTCAAAATTATTCAAACAAAAAACTGGCTAGCCAATATTTGCTAGACATGAAGACGGATCAACTGATACACTGGAATCAAACATTGAACATGTTTGTCAATCGGCGGCTCCTCAGCTAATCCAACTAAGTGCAAAATTAGTGAATAACATCTGGCTCCAACTGCGGGACGTGTGCTCGATCTAGTCTCTTATGCAAGGAGAGCATACGAGAACACCAGAATCTCTGGCTTCCATATCCTGTAAAAACATCTCAACTTGACAAGAAAAACCTTAGTAGCACAAGTTTTATTGAAAAGAGCCAATCATCCAAAAGTTGCTTTATTCAAAGAAATGACAAAACTTCACTGAAAAATTTATTTATTCCTAAGTACATAAAAAATGCTAAAGTAAACGCTCACTTTAAGGAGCCTATTTTCCTACTTTAAGCATGATACAAAAAAGGTTAGGTGTAATCATAAATTCAGTGTAGCCACCTAAGCATTTTATTAATATAAAAAGGTTTTGCCTTGTCTTTGGTTACCAGCCAAAGTAAGGACACAATTTCCAGAAAATGCAAACCTGCGTGATGATCCAGAATGGGCAGGTTGGATGGGGAATCATAGGCATGAATAATGTCATCAAACTTCTTCCCAAACTGGTAGGTGCTCGCGCAGGCTGCTTCTATCAATGACTGGATAGCGCTGATATTCAAATCGAGATGATGCGGCAGGTTGACTACTCCATCATGATGATCATCAAGGCTTATCAAATAATAAATCGTTGTATAAGCCCCAGGCTGCTTCAAAACATAAGGAACATCTATATGTGAAGACGATGGTTGAGAAAAAACTTCAACTAGTTGTATCCCATCTGATTCTTCACTGCACTGTTTTTTCAAGTCCTTATTACAGATACTCAGATACATTTCTGACTGATCATATGAAAACTCCGACTTCTCTTCTTTACAACTTTCATAAGTCTCAGAATAAACACTCCCCTCGCTGGACACATCATAGATGAGATTCTCAAAAATATTTTCAAAAATATCAAAGGTTGGATTTTCAATAAAAGTCCAATAATCATCATCACCATCTATGTCGGATATGAGAGATGCCTCATCACTGGTATCAAGTCCCTGGCTACACTCCTCATTCTGCTTAAAACAATCTTCTTCAAAAAGTTGGGTTTCAAAGATATCACATGGGATCCAAATTTCCAAATATTTGTCATCCGGTGGGGAGCATGGAGGACTCTCATCACATGAAACTTCTAAGATTTGATTTTTAATTAAAGTCTCGTAGTTATCATCATCTTCGATGTAAGGGATTCTTCCTCACTTGTATCACGTCCATGGCTATATCCCTCATGATCATAGTCATCTTCTTCAGAAAAAGGGTCACAAGGTAGTAAACCTTCTAAACTATCATCATTATGCTCATTTGTAGGATTAGTACCAAAGTTTTTAGTGAGGTTATCCAATTGTTGACTATAATATTCGACTTGACCTCGGGTTTCTGTGGTGACAGGATGAAGTTGTCCAACTGCGTTAATGTACTAAGGCTCTCTTGAATATTGTTTTGCCTCTCTCCAGCTTTCTTCAGAAATATCATGCATGTCATCTACATAGTTTATGTACTCGGGCTCGCTTGATGATGCTTTAGGACCACAACCCTCTGGAAAACCATGCTCCTGAATATAGCACGCATAATAGCAAGAAGATTCTTCATGAAGGTCTTCACATGCCCTACAAAATGGCGTGTAAGTTTCAACCACATTAACAGCCTCTAGCTGATGAGGAGGCCTTTGTTCATCGTTGGGATTTCTTCTTTGCCATGTTGGTTTTGTAGGGAAGGTTCTAGGAGGTGGAGGAGGTTGAGTTCTTTCAACAGTTATGATCTTATTCTGAACATCTTTAATCTGCGCTAATTGCTTCCTTTCCATGTCTTGCATTTTCTCTGTCAAGTCCATGAGCTTCTTCTCATATGCTTCGTTTGATGGCTCTTTCCCTTTAGGCTCAACAATTTTAAGAGGAGTTGATGATCTAGAGTAACCCTGGATGTTTGACTCTCCTGAAGACTGCATATTCTTATCAATTTTAATGGCCAAGTTCTGAGCCTGAAGTGATGTGGTCGGCTCCTTGTCTCTAATTTGGTACTGGATCTTGCCACTTAATGCTTCAATGTAATAATCCAAAGTGGAAGCTGCAGGAGGAGCATGAGTGGCAGGGATGGAATTTGACAACTCTGTGAACCTATTGTTGAACTCATCCATGGTTTCTGTATCAGACTTCTTTATACTAGTCAAGGCTACCACTAGATGTCTAGGTTCCTTCTTGTTACCAAATTTTTCGAGGAAAGCAGACTTGAAATCAACTATGGTAGTGAAAGAGTTGTTCGGCAAGTTGTCATACCAGTTTCCAGCCTTACCATCTAAAGATAGAGCAAAGAGGGTCATGTATACATCTTCATGTTTGTCAGTACCCTTGACATAGGCACCATAGTGTTTTGAAAAATATCTGAGATGTTGCTCAGCAGAGGTAGAGGCATCAGTGCTTGTGAAAGTGACAAGCTTATCAATAGCTTTTTCGTGAATGTCATGAGGCTGACCTGCTATCTGAGTAAAATTGAGCTGAGTAAAAAACTCACCCATTGTGTTAGGAAAACATTTATTGTTTTGAAAATTTTCTAAGTTTTCTTGAAATAAAAGGTGGATGTCTGAAACAGACTCAGATACAAGTTCTACAAGGATCCTACGAGAAGCTAGTTTGTTCAGTCTCCACCTATAGACTTTTTCAGGGTCAGGGATGAAACTGAGCAAACCTTTAGAGTTTCTTCTAGTCGAATACCTTGAGGTGTTAACTGACAGTGGAGTTGCCAGGTGGATTCAAGTCTAATTTCGGAGAGTGATTGGACTAAAAATCTACCAAAAAAGGGAAAAAAGGTAAAAACTAAAAAGAAACAAAGGTCGTCTAGGAACAAAAAGATTTGTCCCCGGCAACGACGCCAAAAGATGTTGTCCGCCGATTGCACATCAGCAGCAGAAATCAATTGAAAGTTGTCTCCTCACTTAGGAAAGTGGGAGAGGTGTGACCTTGGGGGCAAGCACAGAGCTAGGTACTGTCACCTACTCTTAGCTCCTCCGTTTAGGTTAACTCCTAACGAAGCCAAGGGGGGTAGTCCCTACAAAAGAGTTTTTCTACGACTCTTAAGTTGTTAAAGTGTTTTTTGAAGGTTGCGGATGCGGATGGGTGTTTTTTAGGAGTTATTATAATTTGGAGGTGTTTTACTTATTATGAATGTGACACAAGATCAAAAAAGCAATCCACGTTGCAACAAGAGATTAAAAGATAAATTTAAATTCTAGACATCAATTAAGCATTCAACAATAACAAATATATTAAGCCATAGACAATTGATCAAATAATATAATTATGCAAAACAAAACAAGGACCAATGCCTTATGGAGTCAATGAAGCTGAAATGCGCCAGAGAATTAAACACACGTCTAGAAATTAAACCAGTGAATGTTAAATTGTGCAAGTGCTCTTGGTAAGTTTTAAGGATTTTAATGGTGATCTTGCTTAAAATGTCTAGGAAACCTAACCGGAAATACTTTCAGTGGCTCCGTTCGAAGACATGACGGACTTGTCTGGAATCACAAGCTAGGTGTTCAATAACTTAACCAGCGAGTGTCCAGATTGGGTTGCCCGGCCCCACACTTGGAATTTGCCCACTACTTGAGTATTTTATCGAGACAACGCCGGTGCGTTGGTTATGGGGTAGAAGTTTTAATTATGTTGTTATTGCGGTCTTAGCAAGTCCGTTCATCGTTCTGAGTACGAGCCCAACTCAAAAGTCGACAGAGCATACTAGGTGAAGGATATCAACGAAGTGAATTAATTAGAGGGAATGTGAGTTGAAAGATTTTATTAAGTCAATTAATTAAACTCTCCGACAGAGAGCGCTCTTGACCTTGTCTTATGACAAAGGTTCAAGAGTCTTATCTAATCTAAATGCCTAATGCAAGGATGTGCAAAACTAATGATGCTCTCCGATAGAGAGTGCTCTTGACTTGTGTTACTGCAAGTTCAAGAGTCTTACTTATTGATTAACTTATTAAACAATGAAAAGACGACTCTCCGATAGAGAGCACTCTTGATCTACAAAGTGAGATTCAAGAGATTTCTACTTTAAACAGTTGAATTACTTATGAAAGATACAAGAACTTAAAAGATGAAGTAATCAACTTAGTTAATGAAACAAAATGGGCTAATTTAACAATTAGTATCTACTTTGCAAAAAATGAAACTACTCTAAGTACTTGAAATAAATCTAAGCTATAAGAACCAAGACACTCTTTTCCAAATGGGGAAGAAAAACCAAATATGGGAGGCCTTATCCCACTTAGCCTTGTTTTATTAATGAAGTACAAATGCCCTGGGAATTTAATCCTTGTAAGGACTTTGAGAAGTAACTTAAGTAAAAATGAAAAAACTCTTATGAGTTTGTACAAAAGAGAATGACTTCTTTTTGGTTTTGGATCTAGTTCTGCTTGCTTTTTCTTGCTTGGTTTTGCTTTTAGTTCACCTGTGGATAAGAGCTCTAAACAAGGACTAGTAAGAGTGTTAGGAAACCAAATTTAACTTGTGATTCGAAAAGATTAAGTGGATGAGAAGACAAGTGCCTTATGAGATGAGACAAAAGATCAAAACAAAGGAATGAGACCCAAAATCAAAAGTTGGAAAGGACCAGGTAAGCTCACCGATTTTTATGTAAAATGCACGATTTTTGACGAAACGACTTGAGATTTTTTGTGAATTTAAAATTAATTTTTTTTTAACATTTTAGGCTAATTTCCAGAATCTGGAAAATAGCTGAAAATTACAAAAAATCAGCAAGTACAAAATTGCACGTTTTTCGAGAAAAAAGTCAATAAAAAAATAAAATTTTTGAAATTTTTCCTGATTTTTATGCTAATTTCCAGAATTTGAAAATAGCAGAAAAATTTCAAAAATCATCCAAAAAACAGCAAGCATGAAATGGCACGTTTTTCGAGAAAATTACAAAAAGCTTGAAAAATTCAATTTTTGGAAAATTTTCGGAATTTTTTTTTGATTTTATGAATTTCCAGAATTAAAACAAATAAAAGAAAAATGAAAAACACAGAAAAAACCAGCAAGCCTAAAAGTGGAAAATTTGCACGTTTTTCGAGAAAACTCGTGCACGTTTTCCAAGGCAAAAAGAAAGATGGATTTACAAAAATGGAAATGAAACCAGATCTTTAAAAGTGGGCCTTTAGAAAGATGGATCTAGCTTTGAAAAAGTAGATCTAAGGCTAGAAAACCTATATCTAACTTAGTAGAAGCCAAGCAAGCTTGAAATAAAAGATTTAAATGACTTGATAACTTCTACAAAAGTGGAAAAGAGGTAGGATAGAATCTTGAAAATAGAGATCCATTTGTAGTAACCAGTGTAACCAAGAAAATTTTTGAAGTTTTGTTGATGGAGGGAAGGAGAAGCTCTGACAGCTATGTCTCTTTCTTGGATTGGGAAGTGCTTAGAAAGACCTGCAAGATGAAGGAGTTAGATAGAAAAAACCACTGGTTCATGAAGAAGAGGTTGATCTCAAGCTTGTTCTTCACCCCCAATGATCCCTGCAAAACCCTTACAAACAATATCAAATCCGAACAAGATACTCATAAACTAGATTGTTAGCCCTTCTAGAGTATATAATGAAGAGTGATTTAATAATTGAGAAGGCAAGGTGAGAGAGATATCACCAAAGACAATGTGAATCCATAACTCCTATAACTCGTGCATAGACCTCCAAAGTCACAACTTTATCCCAACTTCAAACAAATATTACAATAATTTTGGCAGAGTGTTCATGCCCAAAATCTCCATCCGAATAGAGCTAAAGGAGCCTCTATTTATACAATGAGATCAAGCTAAAACCTTAAAACCAAATCACATAACCTGACCGGCTCGATCACATAATTGAGAGCCCAGACCTAAAATGAAGAGCTGGGAGTGAGGGGAGGCCTCCACCTAGGCAAGGCGCCCCGGGGCCACTCCAACCCTAGCCACTGAAAACCATGCCCAGATGGAGCCACACGTGTGAGGGCGCACTCCTGAAGAAGGTGAGGGCGTGAGCTAATGAAGGAGGCGTGAGTCTGCATAGTAGAGCCAGCTGTTAGGTCTGGAGACAACACATGCTAGGTATGGAGGAGCCACTGTCGCTGTTATCTTCAGTGTTTACCTCAATCAAATCATCAAACCAATGAGTGCTCTCCATTTCATCCAATTTGGGAGTTTAGCTGGAGATGACAAATCCGTTAATTGAATATAACTTTATTGCTCACTGAATGCTGACTGAAGCTGAGTTATGATAACTCCAATCATCATAAATGCCCATTGAGATGTCATTTAGCCTTTTATTTCGCTGAATTTGGATTAATTTGGAGAGTTTTAATTTTCTCCAAAATAATCATTTTTTTCCTCGAAAATGACTTTTTTGAGAAAAAGAGCGTTATGTGTTCGATTGATGATCTGAAAGTTGGATTTGACTGGCTGGCCGATCAAGAATGATTTTTGGCTTAAGGTTAGAGCCTTCAATCACTGAAAACGGGGTTCGGATGACCGACTTATTACAAACGGGTTTTTTCCATTTAATTTATGGAAAAATTAACCAACTTAAGGAAATAAAAAAATAAAAAAAATAAAAAGTATTTTTTTAACCCGTCTGGTAAAAATTTTTTGGAAAATTTTTAAAGGTCGTATTGACTTAAGACAAGACCATTCTCTATTATAACAATGCCTAGTAGGTTTATAAACACTTAGTTGGGCTCTAATAACCCCCCAAGGCCTAGAATTCAAAATCGGACATTCCAGCTTTGGAGGAAGCAGGAGAAAACCTTGTCAATTATACTCGGCTATAGGCAAAGCATAATTGTCAAGGGCAAAAAACTCCCTGGAATACCTTAGTTGAGATTCTACGTCTTAGGAGACCGAACCACTCAAAATACCCTACTAGCACATTTTATTACAAACCCTGCGGGGCCATGGTCAGAATTATTCAAACAAAAAACTGGCTAGCCAATATTTGCTAGACATGAAGACGGATCAACTAATACACTGGAATCAAACATTGAACATGTTTGTCAATCGGCGGCTCCTCAGCTAATCCAACTAAGTGCAAAATTAGTGAATAACACAACTTAGAATCTAACCTTAAAGCTACAAGATGAACCCTAGCCTCGTGTTTCTGGGCATTCATCTACTACTACTACTAATACTACTACTCCAGTTGTAGATGACCTTGAGGAGTTCAAGCTTGAGCCAAATGATGATGCTATTGCCTGTGCCATTACTAGTCTTGATTTTAGTTATATTTCTAGTTCCAACAATGGTGATGAGTTTGATGAATGATCATGTTTATCAATGACATGTATGATGTATGATGTAGTGGTATCATAACATGTTTTTTTTGGACTCTACGGGCCATTTAGGCCTCATTGATTATGTATTTTGTTCCAGAATCTAGATATGTATTCCACTGTACACTTCGTGTCATTCTGATATATTCACCCTTATATGGTATATACATGAGTAGAATTTGGATGTTTTGTCTCTAATGCTTTGGAATCATGGATTAAAATCTTTAAAATATTATTTTTCTTTAAAATTCAAATATTTTATGTATTTTTGAGTAAATCGATTCATTAAATTCAAATTGGCCGAGTCATTGGGGTGTTTATCTTCAATGATAACTCCCACTACCTTACAATTAGCAACATTATAGGTTATGACTTGGATGACATTATATGGACCAATAACTTCAATGGTTTTGAGTAAGAGTTATGCAATGTTCATGTCAGTCTTGAATTTATCTGAGTAGTCATGGGCTGAAAGGAAGAATGCACTAGTAGTAGACACACCAAAAACATTTATCAATAGCTTTCCTTTTACATTTGTCCAACAATCTGATATAATTGATACCCCATAATCATTCCAAGCATTTGTGAACTGCCCCAAAGCAGTTTGGATCTTGGCTTTTTCCTTGTCAAGCCCCACAGTTCTAACTTTGTCATACCTGGGGCTCTTGTATCCTGTTGGGGCAGTGCAAATGGCCTCTACCATTTCATGCCAATAGGGTGAGCGAAGAACATTGAATGGTATGCCACATGCATTCTACCATTTCATGCCAATAGGGTGAGCGAAGAACATTGAATGGTATGCCACATGCATAGAGAAACTTAAACACTTCTGCATTCGCGTTATCCCTACCACCTTGGTCAAGGAAATATGATATTGTCTTGTGTGATTGCATACGCAAGAATCCACTACCTTGGGTGGATGGGCCTCTAGTTCTCGATGAGCATGGGGGGTCTTGGTCATTCCTTGATCCTTTTGATTTGTTTTGTGCTTCAAATTCTTCCTTCTTATAGATGGATCTTTGTGTTGATGCCACATGTTGGCAATACAAACACCTATAGTTTTTATTCATCACATGAAATGTGCCCACATAGATGTCTTCTCACACAGGTATATGAACTTATGTAAGTCTTTTTACAATGGGGGAAACCAAATTTGGTGGTTCCACCCCCTCTACCTCCTCCTTGTCTTGTGACATATTTCCATAAGGGTGTTGAGTCCTCTTTTGTTTTCCTTCGCTTTCCCTCCTCCTCCTCTCCATGGCATGTGCCACTACCCACTTCTTCATCCTCACCCTCATTACTCCTTCTGTTTCCATTGTCCAATCACCATCATCAAAATAACAAATGGAACCAAAAAAATAAACCATATACTCATCATCATGTTTGTTGGAACCAGAGATATAACCTGTTTCCTGCAATAGAATGAGGGTGGAAGCACGGGAAAGAAGGAGAGGAACATCTACATTCTAGAATCTAGATTCCAAGCATTCAACATGTAGATCAAGATTCAAAGTTCAAACACAAAGCAAATCAACAAGAAAGGGATTAGAGCCTACCTCTTTGGCTCTCCAATGGTAGTGAAACCCTTCTTCAATACCCAAGAAGAACCCAAGCTTGATGGCAGCTTTCTCCTCTCCTCTCCTCTCCTCTCTTCTCTTCTCAAGCAAAGCAAAGTGAGAATGAGTGTGGAGAAGAGGGCTTTATCCCCCAAATCCCTCCTCCTTCCCTCCAAAAGTCCAACTGTGGACCCCATACCCCTTCCTCCTTTACCTTTTTTGCGGGCTACAATGGGAGCGACCACATGAGCGATCGAGGAGCCTTGTGAAAGTGTTTTTTAGAGCTTTCGGGACTGATCGCTCCCTCATCACTCTCGGATAGAGGCAGGGAGCGATCATTCAAACATCAAAGCGCGCTTTACAAAAACGATCCAGATCGGGAGCAAAATGGAACCGTGCATCTTGGTTGCTTCCGCATTGAATTGGCTTGGATCAAGCTTCCGAAGCGAGGACAAGGGGGGTGGAGGGTGCTCCCTCACAACCTTGCATCAGTCCATCTATTTGACATGATGGTACATCCCATTTTGAGCCATGACTCTCTATAACCCTTCAAGTATTCTTTTATGGACAAAAGTTCCTTATGCAAAAGAGATCCCTCAAGTCATGCATACTAGGGCGTTTGAAGCCCTTAACGGCAGCAATAATGGAATCCCACATATATTGGTAACAAGGTGAGCGGGCAACATTGAAGGGGATATTTGCATCATACCCCCATATCTAACTATGTATTCTTCTTTGTATTGCTTCTCCCGATGACTCTTTAAGGTGGGTTGAGTTTGACTTGGTTGAGACGCATTAACACTGGCAAAGGTGGGGGATGGTGTACTAAAATAATTTCGATGTTCTTCTTCTTCTCAGGCTTGTTTTCATGAGGGGGATGAATATAATGAAAGGGGCCCCTAACAGCACTAGAAGGCATAGAGGAAGAGCCTTCAAAATCAAAACTAGAAATTCCTTGGGATCTAGATGCCGTCATCATAGCAAGTTGCCTCTTCCTCCTAATTTAAGCATTTATCTCTGGCTATTTAGCCTTGTTTTCTTCAAAATTTTCAAACTGGTTTTGCTATTTCAATCTTATTTCTCAAATCTCTTCTGTTGGTGTTTTATAAGGGGCAATTTGGCCTCTTATACATGTCAAGTGTTGATTCAGTCTATGTATGCATACCCCCCCTTTGATATGTTTCCTGCAAAATTTGCAATACTTATCATTATCATGGATCCATGCAAGGTCTTTCATTCTTGGGGCCATGGTAAATTCAAACAAATCTGCAAATGCAATTTTCTTGCAACAAAAGACAGATTTCAGATCTGTTTTAAGTTTTTAACTATTTTTATGAGAGAAAAAAAACATGGGAAGATTTGACCAATAAGTTATAACCTACTTGGGAATGAGCTCAATGGGCATGAGAATATGGACAGCAACTCCACCAAGTTTGAAGATGGGCTATAATCTCCTTACATATTGCCAATTCCCCTGCAAACAGCCCAAGAAGATTGCCAAACAAGCTCTTTTTCTCTTGGGACCATGATAAATACAATCAAATCTACAAATGAAATTGTGCTAACCCTATCTTAAAATATTTTGCAACAAAAGACAGATTCCAGATCTGTTTTGACATTTTTTATGAGAGAAAAGAAACAGGGGCAGATTTGACTGTTAACCTACTTGGGAATGAGCTAAATGGGCATGAGACTCTGTACAGCAGCTCCTCCAAGTTTGAAGATGGGCTATAGTCTCCTTACATAGTGACAACTCCACTGCAATCAACCCGAGAAGATTGCCAAACAAGCTTCCAGGTCACTCCAAATCAGTCCAGTGCTGCTCTAAAAACTCCAAATGCTCAATGAAAGAAGGGTGACACAAATAGAGGGAAGGGGCAGGGGGTCTCTTAATAGGTTGCATTTAGAGTTTAGGGTCTTAGGTGTTGAAATTAGGAATTTTGTCATAAAAAATGACAAACTTATACTTTAATGCAGATTTAAACTATGGAAATAAAGTAAAAGTACAGCAGTAGCGAAAATCTAGCCAATAAAAAATATAATTTTCATCTCTTTCAACTTTAAAACTCACTAAGGATCACTCTGTTAAAGTTAGGGTTTGAAACATAAAAATTAACAACTGCAAATATGCACAGTAAAATCACGACCAGTAGAGAAGCAGTAGCAATAAAATAAACTAATGAACAAAATTAAAATAGACTAACAATTAGCAGCAGTAAGAGATCTAACTAACAAAGCAAAAGAAACAAGTCTGAGTTGGACCTTCCCTATACTCAGATTTTTCTTTCAGATCAGGTCTTGTCTCTCAGAGATAAGATGGAACAAGTCTGGCCCTTACCTGAGGGTAATCACATACCTGAGAGAGAGAGAGAGATAAAGTGTTGTAGGATAGTGTTTGACAAGTACAATAGAATGTACAACAGTCAGGACATCCAAGATCAACCTCAAGATGTTAACCAAGACAACCAACAAGTGTCCAAGAGTGGAGGGCAGCCTTCAAGGAAACCTTAGCAAGATAGCAGTGGCACAAACAACTCAAAAACAATCTAGTGGCAATCACATAATAGTCCACACAGGCAGCGACCCACCCAAAACAGCCCATACATAGGCAGCGACCCACTCAAAACAGCGCAACACAAGCAGCAACCTACACAAACAACCCAACACAGGCAGCGACCCACTCAAAACAACCCAATACATGCAGTGATCTACACAAGCATCCCAACACATTCAACGACCTACTCAAAACAGCCCAATACAGTCGGCGGCTTCAACAACCAGCCCACACATAGGCAGCGGCTTCAATAACTAGCCCACACAGAGGCAGCAGCTTAGTCAAGCAGTCCACGACACCCTCCTAACAGCCAGCAGCAACAACGACACCCTCCTAACACAGTAGCAGCTACCTCAAACAAACAGAAGCACCCTCAGACAAGGTATGACAACCTGAAAACAAAGTACAACAGCCTGAAAGCAGAGTACGACTCACACATGTGGAGGAGGGAGAAGCAAACAGCTGTTGGAAGCCCAAAAACAAGAGAGCACTCAAGCAAGAGAAGTCTAGAAACCCTAGACGTCACCCAAAGATAAGCATGCATCAAACCCTAGATCAGACATAAACAATCAGATCTCAGATCACATCTTCAAGACATTCCTAATGAGATCTAGGGCTTCTATTTATAACTTTTAATGATTTCTAGAAGGATCTTCCTTCTAATCCTTCAATGACTTTAGGGTTACCATAACAAAGACAAGATGCCATAACATTAAGGAGAGTTACCAAATATAAAATATAAAATAATGTTAAGTCATCATAAAGGGTTTAAGGTACCACACTCAAAGGGGGTGCTAGCACAATAAGGGAGAGGTCAACACAAGACCAAAACAAATAGAAGGCTAATCACAAGTCAACAAGAGGTGTCAAAACAAAGTGGGAAGACAACCCTTTTACCCACAAGACCAAATATGTAACAACAAGGTGGGAAGACAACCCTTTTACCCATAAGACCAAAGATGTAACAACAAGGTGGAAAAGCAACCCTTTTACCCACAAGGAAAAGCGAACAAGCTTTTATCTCTCTCTATCTCTCTCAATGTATGTCGTCCACAAGCGTTCCAATAACTGGAAGTTTTATCATCACCATACAAGGAAGGTTCACACTGGATGATGTGATCCTCTGGTCCTCCTGAGTCCTGACTGCTCCTAAAGGTCGAGTGCTAGTGTTATCATCAAGGGGTGGCCAGTCCCTTGAAGAAACAACCTAGCTCAACCATCTAGGAGAGGAGGGCATCACCCATCATCATCTTGGTTAACTGACCAAGATCTACCTGGCTAACTGACCAGAAATACACCTGCAGGACATGCTTGGTCCTAGAACAAGAATTTTCTTGATTCCAGACCAAGATGTCTATGTCTTTGCTTGCAGGATTTGCTTGGTCCTTATGACCAAGAAACTGTCTGGTCCCTGACCAGAATGCCCTAGAGACAGAAAGGGGCCCTAGCCACATGCAGGGACTTTACCATGGCTCTAACCTGCTTGGTCCTAGGCCAAGAATCCAAGTAGACTGCTGGGGGCCCTAGGGTGCCTGCTAGGGACTTACTCTTCCTGGTTAACTGGCCAGGAACCCTAGTTAACTGACTAAGGTGCCATCCTCCTAGAGAATGGCTCTCATAGCTGCATTATCTTTAATAGGAAATAGATTTTAGGCTTTAAAATTTTTTAAAAAGTCAAAATTGACTCCACATGTGCATCACTGGCCGAGCAGGTGTGGACTCGGCGAAGTTGAATGGGTTCGGTACCAAACGAGTCCACCATATCAATTTGAGGGCTGAGTTCGTATGTTCTCTGGTCAACTCAGCTGAGTTCGAGTTTGAGTTGACCTAGTTTAAAAACGAAGATTTGAACTGAGTTTAGGGGGTATAATACTCCTCAGTGCTCACAACTACTTGGGCTACACCCAATTGACATCGCTAGCAGTTCTATTATAAAATTGAAGCAACTATTCATGGCTACTTTGGTAGAGGATATGTTTAACTTTGCCTTGGTTGAAATACCTGTCCAGCAGCTGCTGTACCTTTTGGAAGGACACAGAGTCACATAATGCAAGTAAAACCAAGTCTCAATTTTGAACAATATCTTTAGCTGCTTAATATTCCACTTCCTATTGAATAAAAATAATCAACTTACCTCTTTTTCTTTTATGCCACAGAATAGGAAGACAGCAATTTGTGCTGATCAACTTATATGTAGTCATTTTTCCTTCCTTGTATGTGTATTTAGTATTATTTTGTTGATATATTGGTGATATACCTATATTGTTTTTCAGTTCTGATGCCAATAGATCTGATGCATTTTGATCATTTCCTGATTGCGTTTCAGGAATTACAGCAATGCGGTAGCTTTTTCCTCAGGGGAGTTAAGTAAGAAGCGCAAGTTGGAAGAGCAGCTGAACTTACCATCACCAAAACATATGTTCAGATTGAATCCAGGTAATTCTGAGGGAGAAAACCCTTTGCTTGCTGGTTGTACTGATGAAGTCAGAAATACACGCAGAAGTTTCTATTGTGTGAAGCCGTTTGGACAGGAAGGTGGTATGGTGGATTCAGCTATCGTGAATGGCAGCACTGTTTTGACATTGAACAGAGCGAAATTTGATACACATGTAGATGTTCAACCATGTAAGTATACCGGTGGCAGGGTTGCCAGGAAAATAGAAGCTTCAAATGTTATCCTTACCAGTTTTGTCAGCAATGTGAAATCTAGCAAATATTTATTGCAGTCTGGTTTGTTCCCTGCAGATAAAACATATTCAGCTTGTTCAACTGGGAATTCTTGTATTTCTGAAAATTCCAAACATATATGTTCTGAAACGTCCTGTAGTCCAAACCAATCTTCCGTTTTTCCAGGCAATCAATCTTGTTGTCCTCCAGGCAACCATTCTTGCAGTTCTGCAGGCTATTCCACTACATCTAGTGTCAGAATTGATCATTCCCAGTGTTTACCACATTATTTAGATTGCAAAGAAACTGAGAAAAGAACATTGGATGATTCAGACTGTGGAAATTTAGAGGAAGTAATTTTTGAAAAAGAGAATTTATATAGTCATCAATCTTGTCTCATAAATAATCATCAGTTTAATAGATTGTCCAGCAGAAAGAGTGCAGCACCAGCAAATGAATGTCGTGCAGTGAATTCACATGGAAAAGATGGCACTGTAACTGATTCTGTAGGATCTATAGTCTCAGCATACAAGCCTTCCATAGTGAAAAGGCACAAAGCTATAAAAACATGGGAATTTGGTTCTGGAAGTATGAGTGATGAACATGGAGGCTGCCCAATGGAACAAGCTCAATTGAAAGTATTAGGGAACACACATTCCGCAATCGAAACTTGCACCAGACCAAATGCTACAGTTTGCAATCCAGAAAAAACCACTGCTCAATATGGAAGCACCGAGGCTGTATTCACATGCACAAACATTTATGAAGAACTAGATGCTAATAGAGAAGCTTATTTAGAAAATTCGACTCTGGACACAGATATAATGCCCAACACAGGTGAGACATTGCCATTATTTGTTCTCTCATCAGGGCGCGTAACTCAGAACAAAGGTAAAATACTCTTATTCCTATTTGGGGAGTATTCATATAAAGTTCAGGTTGGGATGCTTTTTGGATCCACTGCAGCAATTGTACATCATATAGTATTATTGGTTGTTGTACTTAAAACTTTAATGGTAACCACTGATATTCTTATCTTTTGCAGATTCACGCACGGGTTCAAGACCCCCAACCATTGATAAAGACTTTGAACAGTATTTTTCTATGTTAATGCTTTGACAATCCTTTTGAAGTTACTTGTACTAAAAAACTAGATTGTTCCTTGTGTACAGTTTTTTATGAATGTGTACATAGATGGGGTTTCCTAGTCGCTCATGCCTGTATTTTTAATCACAAGAGAAACGGGGGACTTTTTTAGGGACTTCTTTAGCAACAACATTTCTGGAGCAGAGCAATGAATTAGCTTGTAGAAAGATATGAGATGACATGGTTTATGGGTAATGTTCTGGAAGTATTTTTATCTCAAAGTTGACATTCACCTGCACAAGGTATGGAGCGGGTTCCAATTATCATATATTTCTTTTGAATTATGCGATATGCATTTATTTTTTGAATGTGCTTTTGTTTGCTGGCCATGAGTAACTTTCAGAAAGTATTATTATGATATAATAACTATCTTCTCCTGTGGAATCATAGCAAGGGAATAGCATAATAATTGCATCAAGTGGTTTACTTTACTATGCTAACATATCTGAAAGTTTTTTCTGCAACCTGAATGATGCAGTTTGGAATGAGTATTTTACAATACACTAGAATCTATTTCCCAAGCAAACCTGTATGGATCTCATCTTGTGTGTGAAATATCGGCAGTGTAGATGTTAAATGTTTTTCATTCATATGACTTTGGCATGATTTCTTTGCCGAGAGTGCATATAATATTTTCAGTAGTATGCTTATGGTGATACAATGTGCTCTGTAGAGCAGGGTTGGTTAACAGGGACTGAATGATGTATGTCTGCTGACCAGCAAATATACCACAACAGGTGGGCAAATTGTTCTGTTTTCCAAGAGATAAAATATGCCAGACATTAGCTTTTGAGACTCCCTGATTCCATATATGCTAGAAGTTGAAGTATTCTAACTATTTATATGCCTGAATTAAATTTACTGATGTAATTGCACTAGATCTTTTACAAGTTCTGCATGCAATGTTCGAAAGCTGTATCAGTCTGAAATAGGTTATACCTGCTGCAAAGATTCGGACTGCATGTGTGTTCTCTGCACATTAATTTTGTTTTAACAAAAATGGGTAGACACTATATTTAAAAAGTAGTGGGCTGCAGCCTAACCGTTCAGCGATTTGATACAAAAAGATATCGGCTGAATGTCCAAAACTATACTGGAGGGTTGACAGAAACTAACCCTATACTTCCTAAGCAAGAATAGGGGTTCTGTAAAACTAAAACAGTGGCTGGTATACAGCCATACAACTGTCCTTTTAAAAGCAAAACCTTACTAAACATTAAAAAGATTAAAGGCTAAATTTGCCCAAAAGTGCTGGGCACTCCAAATCCAGCCGCAGAGGCCATGTTGGAAATGTCTTGCTGCTTCTTGACTTCATGGTTCTGCTCTATAGCGTCCTCTTCCATTGTAGCAATGCCTGGGGAGCCTGCTGAAGCTTCATGGAAAACTTTGTTCCTAATTTCTTCAACTCCAGGTTGCTATTGCAACTGTAGGACTCTTTCTTGCAATTCTTTAAACTTGGCTGGCTCCTCCTCAAACTTTTCCTTTTGACTTTCATTGTCTATCTCTAGCATTAAAATTCTGCTCTTTTGCCTGTCAATTTGTCCTTTCATTAAAATCTGTTGCCTTCAAGTCAAGTCCCCTTGAGTTCCCTGGCGTTCTTGGCTTCCCAGTCCTTGCGCCAAGCTTCCCATTTCCTTAACACGTTGGCCATTGCATCTTGGCACTCATTGCTGATTGTAAGTGTTTGATTGCACACTGAATCTCAGAGTAGAAACATCGTCTGGAGTGTCCCATTCTGCTTACCTTCATGATTACAATGCTGGTGCACTCTGGACTGATCAGAAAATCCCACTTCACTCCTAGTCAGGCACCCAAAATAGGTGATAAAACCCACAACTCAGTGAAACAACAAATATCCTTCCTACTGCGGTGGCATTCCACCTTTGTGACTCCAGTCTTGATGCTCCATGACCATCAACCTTTGACTGCTGCTTGGAAGACCTCAGAAGATGTGAAGGTTGGTCCAGTGTCGTCCCTCCACCCAATGATAGGAAATATACAGGTTTGAACCAGTGCACTCATTACCATGCACCATCTGATTCTTGTGTTGAGAAGGCTGTCCATGGAAGGAACACAGCCTTTCAAATCTCCATTGTTATACCACAATTCCACGGAAGTGTACCGTTTATAGGCATGCATAGTTACTAGAACCTAGCATTTCCTTTGTTGATCCTTAACATCTCTGCAGTTGCAGTCCAAGCCCAGTGAACATGGGACTAGACTCAGAGCCTTCAATATTCTCATTCCATAGCAGACTGGAATTCCCAAAGGCCAAGCCCCAATCACCAGAGCTCTGAACAAGAACATTCCAAAAGTGTTTCTGAACAGAGTTGCGAGGTGGGAAATATCACATGACTTGTGGTATCCCATCATTCTGTTGTTAAATGCTTGTTTGTGCGAGAGGGGGATAGAATGATGTGCAGGTAAGACCTAGGTCGCCTCCTTGCTCCACCTGTACGATTCAATTGAGTGGTTGTGCAGATCATTTGCAAGGGAGTGGGTTTGAAACTTAGAGTAGGGGAGTAAACTCTCTACCATGCCCTTTTTCTAGCTCCCCATATTCATAGCTACATGCAATGAAGAACCTGATAAAATTCTACCTCGTCAAGATCTTGGAGGTCCATAAATATCTGATAGATGATCCTACTAAGAGCAGTGTCCTGAGGAAGAGACCAGTATACCATGTGTCTAATGATGATGGTTAAGTCTCCGTAGACAAGCATTGATCTTATGTTGAGTTGCTTGGTGATCCTTATGCCTTGCATTAGAGCTAGGGCTTCTACCTGGTTGTTGGTTGTTTTGCCAAGCCCCCAAGCGAAAGCAGCTACTTATGTTCCTACAGGGTGAAAGAGAAACACCCCCCTTGCCCCCACCGGCACTTGCCTCCCCAAATCTCTGTCAGCACATTATTACAAAATGAATGTTTAACATTTTAATCAAGTGCTCATGCCCATTCCATGCAAATACCATTGGACAGTTTTATTTGGCTCAAAGATACCTGCTTCCGTAATGAGTATGCTAGGTCATTGTACTTTTCCATTCTTATCTAGAGTCTAGACACAACTCTCACAATCATAGCCATTGTGAAATTTTAACATATATCATGTTATGCAATGGGTTGGAGGTCTTTTTGAAACGTCCTCTTTCAAGATCAGGAACTTCCAAAAGTCAATGCCTGAATTTGACCTAGCGAGTCTCTTCCTTGTTGAAATCCTACATTGACTGCAAACCTGTACTTGAAGAAATACCATCATGGATATGATTTGATTTGCTCTAAGCAACATACATATGCTAGTTTTGGCAGTACCAATGTTCAGTTTGTTAAGTTTGAACCTAAACAAAGGACAGGTCATGGCTATTATACAGAATCTTGTGTTTACATGGATTGCATCCCTTTTCTATGGTGAGTTCTTTGGTTTGCATCACCTTGATCATGTCCATATATCAATACCAAATTTACGTTAGTCCACAGACAGTCATGATCTGTTATAGGGTGTATTTTTATGGACAATTTCCTTATGCACATGAGTTAGACCATCTTCAAAACCTTGTAATCTGTTAATTTTCTGTGAATCTTTAGATTCTTGGCTTGCCATGCTTCTTTTAAAATATCCTTCTCCTTGGCTGAAAGTCAATTTCTTGTTAATTTTACAGAAATCCGGATAATTTTGTTGTTCTAGGTGTAAATCAATCTCATATTCCAAAATACGAGGATCATATAATCAAATTCTCTGCATAGTTCTATTTGATACCTTGAAAGTGCTTTCTTTTTCATTTATTCCATAAATTTATCAGTGTGGGCTCTTGTACTGTGACAACTTCCAAGTTCATCAGCAATTTTGTTGTTCAGAATTGCTTCCAAATGACCCTGAAAGGCATGTTGATGATCTATGTCTGCCAATAAAGTCTTTAGATGGTTATTCTGAAATATGGAAACATTTAAAAGTATATTCCAAATTGAGAATGCATGAACAACCTTGTGGAAAACCCTTTTGAGTACTTATCCATGATTCATGGATGGTAAATGGGGTAAACATTGGCTCTAATTATGGATCCTAATTCCAAGGGGATCAAGAGAGTTGAACCCATTGCCTCTCCAATTTTAGGGGAGAGATCTTGCATCTGGCTCAGTACCGCTTGAGCCAACCCCCAAGGCTATAGTGCTATTTACTTGTGGCACAATGGATTTTGATCCATGAATTATTTGGAACTATATCACATTTCTTGGAATAATATTAAATGCAAGATTACAGAAAATAGCTACCTTAATTCTTTCATGAGACATTGAATGTCTACTAGGACTATAATAAGTTAATAATATCTCCTTGAAATTATTTTACGGCTTAATAAATGGAATAAGATATCCTTTATTTAAAATGACCCTAAAAACTCCAGATTTGCCAGAATCCAGTAAGATAAATAATCCAGATCTGGCATAGTTGCAAGTTGTCTATGGAATTTAGGAAGTTGTTTATGGAATTTTGGAGGTTATGGTTCGATTCAAATTTCAGAGATCTTCAAATCCTTTGGGGGCATTGAAAAACTATGTTCCTAGCACTTTGATCTGTGGGGCTGTCTAACACTTAATTTTCTGCTGGATTTTCTACCTGAAATTTCACTTAAAAATAAAGATAAATCCTACTCCTAAATAAACTATTGCCTTGGAAAAAAACAAATTGTAATGCAACAAGTAATTTGGTGTCCAGATAAATACTTTTTTAATTGTGTTTAGTTATTATGATATTATCATGTGTTGGAATGATCTAATTTTCAGGTCATGGCCAAAGCCCCCATGTTTGTGGGACAAGGCCTCCTCTGTGTAGTGATTTGACTACTAAAGTCTATGGAGGTCTACATACTCTACCCCTCTTCGGATTTGAACCAGTGATTCATGGAATGAAACACGTGTTTTTAACTATTAGGCCCACCCAAGCTATATATACCACAAAACAATTGACATGCATTTATAGTTTAATATATACCAACATAGATCCATCTTAAACTCGGATCTATCAAGCACCGATAGGGATCCAAATTTTTGAGTTGTAATTTTTTTTTAATCTTAAACTCATGAAATTCGATCCTTCTCTTGCCTGATATATTCTGATTTGAGTTTTTTTTTTTTTTTTTCCAAGGCACAACTTTTCATAGTTTTCTAAGTGCCTACATGTTATTTTTTATTTTATTAGCCGACATGTATTTTTATATTTATTTTTGGCAACGTTAGGTTACGTTACGAGTACAATATCTCCCCCATAGTGTGCTGTAGAGCACCTTTCTCCTATTGGTGCAATCACAAAACAATTGATGTGTGTTTATAATTTTATTGTGTCTATACATTTTATTATTGTGACATTAAATTAATATGATAATTGAGAGTTAATTTTTTTTTTCCAAATTGTGTCTGATGTTACATGGGAAATATTTACACAGCAGCTTAAAAGAGGGAAAACCAAATACAGAAATGTAAGAGTATATACAAAGTGGAATAATAGTCTTCTTGAAAGCAACTAACAGAGTAATAAACTCGAAGTAAGTCCTAACATTCAACTCTTTGGCATCCTTAATAAGGAGGTAGCCTTTCGCAGACAATTACATACATACAGATTTATTGTCAAGAGTGACAAAAAGAATTGACAAAACTGACCTTATCAGAAAATATAGACTTACAACATGTCCAAATTGTAAATAGAGCTAAAATTGAAGTGCCAAACTCTTCAGGGGGCAGGACAAGACTAGGGAACCTCCATCCCTAAGAAAAGTTGCATGCCAATGACGTTGTCCATGAAGCAAAACTAAAACCACCATATGTAGCCCAAAGAAAGGATTTGAGGCTCTTTACCAATCTTTTGAATTGAGCCCAACTAAGGAGCTCGGGATAGACATAATAAATATGAGAAGTTTGAAGAACCCCCTCTAAGTTTTTTAGCTGGAGGGTGATCCTTATACTGCCATGCTAAAAATTTGGACTGCAATCTCTCAAGGCACTAACTCCACATGTCAACATTAACTAGCACCAAAGGGGATCCCAAGACACAGTGGACAATCTCACCAGGTTTGATCCATGCAGCATTTCAGAAATTCAACGTAGAGGATCATCACACCCAATCAACAAATAATTGATTTTTGTCACTGACCACAACCCCTGAGGTGCTGCAAAAGGTATCCAAACAACCCCTAGTAGCTTGAACCAAGCCTTGATCTAGACGAACCAACATCAAAGAATCATTAGCAAAATGACTGTGGATCATGTCCAAACCATCTAAATGTCCCTTGAATCCATGTAGACTCCAAAAGATGCCCGAAAGTATTAGCAACAGGAACATACAAGTAGGGAGTGAAAGGGCAACCTTTCTAATAAAAAAGGGAAGAGGGATGCTATCCATCAAAGTCATGATAGATTGTTAACATAAACAAAGGTAGAGGGCAGTCATGATAGGTTGTTAACATAAACGAAGGCAGAGGGCATTGGAGAAGATACTTGGGCACCAAAGACTACAGTTAGGAGTGGACGAGGGGGGTGGGAATAAAATGGGGGTCAGGCAAGGGCACCAAAGACTTCTTTGGTTTTTAAGGCTTAGGTTTGAAGGGAGAGCGATCATAGATCAAATGGTCTTGGGCTTGACAAGCAAACCAAGAATTGGGGAGGTTTAGATAACAAAGTTTTTTTTGGTGGATACCATTAGTAGTAAAAGATGAGATAAACGGTGGAAACTTGTGCTTTAGGTCCACTTTGACATATACCATAGGGTTAGCTATGAAGCATTTATGCCAATTGTTAAGGATCGGAGTTTTTGTCAAACTGTGAGGCAAACAATACCACGAAAAGGCCTAAGATTAGCATGCAATCCAAGGGACTGAAGCTATTGAGAGTAACCAACATAGTTCCATCCTAAACCTGGATCTGCCAAGCACCAAAAAGGATCCAATTTCTTGAGGTGTAATTTTTTTTTATTATCTTAAATTCTTTACATAATAAAATTTACACCTCAAAAAATTTGATACATTTGGTGTTTGGTAAATCCGGGTTTAACATGGATTTTTAATTACTTATTTAGTTTCAAATTTTTATTTTATGAGCGGACATAAATTTTTTAATTACCTTTTTTTTTTTAATAAAACACAAGGTTAAAAAAAAAGGTTATATGATGTTATGTGACAACATCTCCCCCATATTAGGCTGTAGAATGCAATCAAGGTTAAAATTAGACCTCCAAGATTGCACCCAAGCCATTAACTAAGAAATATTCCATGTGGCACATGGAAGGACATTGTTGTGGCAGCGTCTAAATTAAAACGTAGAAATACTTGGACTCCAAACCCCCAATAAGAGTGAATAAGATCCCTTTGGTTTCTTAGTTCAAAACGACCCATTCAACGAAAGAAATACATGATAATATCTTGCGATTCAAATTCTAACCACGATGTTCATACTCCTTATTGCAGTCATGCAGTTAAAATTCTCCTCTAGCTCTGGTTAATCTCGTTGCACAATACAAAGGTCAGATGTAGATTGCTGAAATACAAGATAAATCTCGTGTGATTCAAATTTTAACCATTTTGTTCATGCTCCATATTGTAAATCATGAATAAGTTAAAATCCTCCTCTGACTTTGGTTGATTTTGCTGCACAATACTAGGGTCCAATAAAGATTGGTTCTTGGTACTTCCATCATAAGGACGAAGTTCCACTATCGAGTTTGCAGGCACTTCTACAATCTCAGCTGATGACAAAGTCATTTGAACCCTAGCAGGCACCTCAATATTTTTGGCTACGGGTGCTTCTTCAGAATGAGAAGATGATCCAGAGGTGTTACCACTTGAGTTGCACTCACTTGGATTACTATACGAGCTGTCAAAGATGAACAATCACTTGTTCAATTTTTCAAGTTTAAAAGTCCTTGCAGGCCTTCCTAGGCCCCTTTTTAAAATTTTTAACATGTTCATACCCCATGGGGAATTGTAATAAAATGAGTTAGCATGATGAATTTATGTAAAAGGTTTGGCTTATTAGGACTTATTTATTAATGCATCATTCTAGGGTGTTTTTTTCCTTGTTAATTATTTATTGTTTTTAAGCGATAAATAATTTTTGAGTTTTTCACCCAAACCTCCAAAGCTCGAATAATCGCATTATTAATTAAGCCTTAGGAGGTTATTAAAACCTATGTGTAGATGTATATTAACATGCTAATCATTATTTTGAGTCATTATGAACATGTCCCAAGTCTCCCATAGTTTTTTTTTAAATTTCAAAAAAAAAATTATTTTTTTTTCTCCGTTTTTACTAGCTAATTTTAATAAGTTAATTGTAAAACTCTAAAAAGTCATAAAAGTGTGGCTAGGAGGTTATTTTTGCCATGGGAGTGCTCGTTTTCTAACTCAGAGCATCCACTTAACCTCTAGACCCACTTTCCTAAGTTTTCGAGTAATAATTTATCTCCAAAATTAATAATTACTGGAAAAAACAAAAAAGACCAAAAATTTGGAAAAATGAGAAATTCGGCAACTCACAAAAAATTCGAAACTTGAAGAAAATTGATTCCGTGAGTTGGCAAAGGTCAATAGGATTATTCCTAAAGAGTTGCAAGTCACCAAAAAGGAAAGAAATGGTTGCTAAATATCAAATTGGATTTTTCCAAGAGGGGGGCACTTTTCCCAAGAAAGAAAGATTTGGTTTGAGGTCAAGCTTTTGACATTTTGGGTAATTGTCTTCTTTTTGCCCCGAAGCATGGAGATCCAACTCACATCCAACTCATGCCAAGCTATCAAGCTTATCCTTTAGCAAGTGCATCCCCTCGTGTTGAGTTTTTCTATTTAAGAGAGCAAGTTTTCTTCATTTTAAAAGAGATTTTGGCAAGGAACTTATGCTTGTAATTTGTAATATTTTTCTATCATTTTGAATAAAAGGCTTTGGAGGTCAAGAACTGTGTAGCGATTCTATGTGTGGATGAATGTTGTCTTGAGCTTTTGAAGTAACAGGTGGTGTTCATTTTCTTGCATTTCTTTGGTTAAGCTTGGCCTTTGAAGGAGAGTTGTATCTTGGTAGGGTAAGGTTTAAAAGCTTCTTTGCTTGAAGATCTTATTGTTTATTTGTTTCAGATATCTTGGAAGTACATTTTTATTTTGTTTAATAATCTTGTTTTCTGAGTTTCTGTGGCAGGTGGCACCAAATTTCTTAACCATTTTTGTGTGCAAGTATTTTGTATTAGTTGCAGGTTACGAAGATTGAAGAAGAGGTTGAGTTTGCTTACATCTTTCTGCTCTTCAACAACTAAATAAAAACATAGTCCCTCTTTGTTCCATTGTGAAGAACTCCATCGTCCATATTCCGACATCAAGCTTCTTCATATCTTCTCTCATTCTACAAAAAATGTTTATTTCTGTTACCGATTATTTTGATAATTGATATTTGGTTTAGTAAATAAAAGTATATCAATAACTAAATCTGATTTCATTTATTATAAAGGTTAGATCTGATTTGAATGTTAAAACTCATAAATCTAGCTTCAAACAAGTACTTTTCAATACTTTAAATTTTTATCTTTTAAAAGTTACTTGAATTACATGTTAATTTTTTATTGTTTAAATAAAGAATTTGACATATTTAACTGAATATTGTTTGTTGTTTTGCAGGAGAAGCAGATAAAAGAGAGAGGCACTCTGGCCAAATTTCGAAGAAACACGCAATCCGAAGATCCCTCTTTTCACAGTTATCTCTTTGGCCATTTTTCTAAGGTCCTATATTGTAATACTTGTGCTTCCTATTCTACAAAGGAGCACAAGTAATTTCCATTTCTAAATCATTGTAAAAGAGAGAAGCAAGTGGGCAGCGAAGTGTCCACACCCCATCCCACCAGGGGGAATTCACACTCTTTCATTTTTTTTAGTTCCAAAAGTAAAATTAACCCAATCTGGCTGTGTTCTCGGTAACGAGAGTATCGGCATCGAGATTTAAAAAATTCACACTTAGAGTTAAAAAACTTAAAATATCCAAGACTCGAGGCCCCGTATGCTCTACACCGCTGCAACTTCTCTGATCAGTTGGCTGTATCAGAAAGGGATAAGAGTTACTAGATTTAATAGGAAAATCCACACAAGTCATTTTCTTGATAATTCGAGAGGTTGCAAAGGGTAACTACTACAGAGTCAAGGGGCTACTCCAAGCAGGTTCATCCTCGCTCCATTGGACACTTGGAATTACCGCTTTAACACTTAGTTCGAAGGGACTTGACTTGTTGGGCCAAACCCACAATTAACCCACGCCCTTAATTACTCACTTAATAATCTTAAAATTGACCAATTGAGACAACTGCAATACTTCACGAGACTTCACTAGCAACCTTTACACAATCACTCCATTAGCACTAGTCTATTTTGACAATCTTATTTATTTTTATGTTTAAGTTAATTTATGTGTTGCGTGGAATGTTATTTGATGTGCTAGTTATTTATATCATTTACAGTTCATATTAGTTGGTATTTTATTTCATCTCATCTCTTAGACTAATTGTTTTATTTCATAGATTAAACACCATAGTTTATTTTATTAGGGACCACCCCCATTGTCTTTGCTAGGAAAGAGCCTAGACGGAGGAGTCAAGATCAAGTGACAGCACTTGACTCTTGCTTGCCTCCAAGGTCGCACCCAGTGGCTTGAAGATTTCTGCCACGTGACCCAAGGTGCGAATTAGGCGGCAACATTTTGGCGCCGTTGCCGGGGATAAATCTTTTTATTCCCGGAATACGACTTTTGTTTCCTCTTTTTGTTTTTCCTTTGTTTAATGATTTTTTAAATTAGTTTTTAATTTTTCATCTCGCGACTCCACTAACCTTTTTTCTTTTTCATAATTTACAAAAGAAAAGTGAAAGGAAATTTTTTGTGAGAAAGTTTTAAATGCATATTTTTTCTTCTCACGTGGCGACTCCATTAAAGGGATAAAACTCTGTTATTTCATAAACTTGTAAAGTTTTGTTGTGTGTAGATGAGCCCATGCGACATATTAAAACCCTTAAAGCTCATCACTTGACAACTCCACCTATTCAGTACAAGGTTCAACGGTTATATCAAATGCATACTATTAATTTTTGATATGGATGAATTAAGGAAGAGTGTGGTGCCCAGATAACCAGACTTTTTCAGCCTTTTCGATTTCTCAAACATCCTGGGTTTTCCTAACTTTGGTCATGCTGTGGGGGATGTATATAAATGGCTTCCAATCTTTCATGGAAATTATGGTGATTCGGCCATCCGGCATGTCAAATCTTTCCTTCAGTTGATGGCCGACTCCAATGTGCTTTATGAGGACAATATGATGAAAATGTTTGCTAGTACTTTTCATGGTGAGGCTTGTTGTTGGTTCTATTAGGGCCTTCCTAATAAATGTATAGCCTCCTTTCCAATCTTCCTTAGGATGGTTTTAGAGCAGTGGCATGATGGTAGGGGTAGTATGAATGGTTTAAAATTTTTTCTTGAAAAGATCTTTTCCTTCTACCTATCTGGGACAGAGTATCACATGGAAACATATGATGGACCTTTTGCCATGATACAAAGTATTGAAGACTTGGAATCATTTCTTGAACATTTTAGTGAAGAGGAGATCCATGATACTCCCATCGAAGAACTCCCTCGTGTTATCATAAACAACGTCGAATGTGTGGAAGTCCCTCTAAGTTATTTTATAAAAGAAGAGATCAAGCGGCTTATTAAAGAATATGAGGTCTCTCTCAATACACAGCAAGATTCTGAAGATGGGAACATCCATGACACTCACGTTTGTTGAAATATTGTAACTTCGAAGAATATTCTATATGTATCTTTTGTGGTCCCCGATGGTCCTACCGGGAGAACCACTTGTATTATCTTGTACCCCGATGCTTCTAATCGGAAGAACTAATAAGAGTCATGAGGTTGTCCCCTCTATTTGTAAAGGTGGGTCATTAACACCCTAGTGTGGTTACTTGAGCCTACATGTGTAACTCGAGCCTACATGATTAACTCGAGCCTACATGTCGGATGAGTTAATTCAAGTGAACAGATGAATATAAATAGAGGTGTGGTGCTCCTCATTTGAGACACACACTCTCACTTGTGTAGCGCATTAGTGGAGAAGAGAAGTCGCTGGAGAAGGAGGAGGATCAGGTTTTGATCTCCTTGTTGGTTTTATTTTTTATCTTTTGGGGCATCTATATTGAGGAAGCTTTTGCTGGGTTTTTACAGGATAAATCTTTGTGTTCTCCTTTTGTATGGTTGTGCTTGTCTATCTTTCAGTGGTCCTGTTTATATGCTTTTATTATGAAATCGAAATGAAATACTAATGATCTAGCTTAGCATATGAAAATTTAACATGGTATTAGAGCCACCCTAAAAGAAGACATTGTGTAGCTAAATAATCTAGGGCTTCTTATTTTTTGGGTCTCTATCCATGATCGATCAGCAAAAGAAGGCTAGATTGACTCTCCATTGAAGGGCGCATCTTTCTGTCGAAGCGGAATTTGATTCCGAGCATTTTTAGTTTTGGTGCGGAAAATTATGGCTTTCTACAGAAGAAGAATTTTTGAGTGAGCCCAGCATATGATTGTTCTCCTCATCAAAATCGAAGTTTAGAGACCTGGATCAAGAAATTTGGTTGGGTGAAACTCCAGAAAAGTCAAACCCTAGTTTGACCCCGATTTGGAAAAACCCTAAATACTAAAACTACTAAGTTTTGGTACATTCGCTATATCCTGAGATTGGCGAAGGCTCAGGAGTTGAAAATTTTAGAGGCTGAAGATAAAACCCTAATTTACACTGTGTCCAAAATTCAGCCTCAGATTCACTATATTCTGGGAGATATGATCCCTCCAAGTTAGGGTTCCAGCCTCTTCCAGAATTCATCCCTAAACAGGACACCTGGGGAGAATTGCTGTAGCGTGGGCTACAGAGGTCCAAATGAAATTCCTGAAGATGTTCCAGAAAGAGCACAGAATGTACTTTCTGTGGTCCGGATTTTCGAACCTGAAAATGAACCAGTGACATGTGGCATGCCATACAACGTCACTATTCTGAACAGTCCTGTAACAGGTCACCTTGGGAAAATGATCATAAATCCAAATTGGTGAAACCAATTCTGATGAAACTTATGGTGTTGGATCAGGTACATGCAAGGTTACCTCAGTGCGAAATGTCAGACACAGAGGAGCAGCAATTTCGGAGATATCACAGAAACAGTAACAGACATTTCTGCAGAAGAAATTGGAAAACTAGGGCTTCCTGTTCCGGGAGCTTCCCTCCAATGTTTTCAGAAAAGGAGTACATTGGACAACTCCATTTGAAGAGATCTATATTTCTATCCAATAAAATCTGAAAGATTTGAAGTTTTGAAAATTAGGGTTTCTCTGACAAACCTTAGATCAACCAGCTCCAGAAGTAGGATGGACACCTCAAATTGGTAAGATCTAATCTTTTGCTATTTGCATTTGAGGTTCTCATTTCAAAGTGATCTATCACATCAGCTTGATGATAAGCTTGGTGAAGTTGAAAACTTCCAAGCATGGAAGTATTTGATCTCTCTGAAGAAAATGAATTGGACACCTACGTGAGTAGAGAGGTTCCAGTTCTAGAGGGAGATGAGCCTCAAAGCCTTACACAAGAAGAACTTGATCAAGGCCAAGAAAATCATCGTTGATTCAATCACGGATCAACTTGTACCACAAGTGTCTTCCCTAAAGACATCGAAGATGTTTGATTCCTTGATCAAGCTATTTGAAGATAAGAACATAATTTAGAAGATGGATTTGAGAAAACAGTTGAAGACTGTGAAGATCCAGAATGCACAACATCTTGAAGCGGTAGAAGTAGAAGTAGAGAATTGCCTCCCATGATCATGGGATTCATTCATGTGAGGAATGTGTGCCAAAAGGAAGTGAGTACTTTTAGTTGACTCTGGGAAGAAGAAGAAGCTCGTCTCATAAGAAGAGAAGAAGAAAGATGGGAGCAAATTGAAGATCAAGCTCTCACCATTCAAAGAAGATCCCTCAAGCGATGAGGAATATGAAGAACTCAATTCTTGACGAACCTCTTATCCATCTTATCATTTGGATAAGAAATGATGATTTCATAGATGAAGAAGAAGATGAAGCAGAATGATCAAGAAGGAGTCTACCCACAAAACAAACAAAAGATAAGTATCCAATTGTCATTTAATGATATTGTTTTGTTATGCATTTGATTATATTCAGTTGATGTGTTGTTTGCATGCATGTGATGGGTAAGTAGCTCATGGCTCTGTACAAATCTCCATTGTTACTTATCTAGAATGAAACCTATTTGCTGACATATTGGATTAGTGCACAATCTCAATGATGTCATGGTAGAGATGGAAGGCATATAGAAAGTTTCTGTGAGATATGGATGAATGTTGTATTGGCTAAATAGTTGCATGATGCATAAAAATTTGTCGTTATGCATATGTAGTTCTAACCATGCAACTGGTGCATTTGAATTGTAGGAAAGGTCATGTACAACCTCTTAAAAGAAAAGAAGGATGAGACTTGTTCCGAAAAACAAGTGATGACAATTCAATAAACATGAATCTGAAGCTCCTAGGGTCAGAGACACCACGACAAAAGAAAGAGCTTCAAAGAGCGGTAGATCCACCTCGAAGGATGAAGACCACCATGGGTATGAGAGATAACTCAAGATGAAGAAAAAAATGCTATGAAAGAAGCTATGATCAAAGAATAACAGTTGATTATGGGGAATGATGTATATGATATGATTTCGAGACATAAAGGGAAGTACGTAGTATCTTCCATATGGATCTGCAATAACAAGTGTACAAAGCAAGAACCATGATTTACCTCAGAAAGAATAGACTATGACATGACATACTCTATTGACCAGTATATATCAAGCATAGAATCACCTATACAGAATGAAGAAGGAAGATAATACTCTACTTCAGGGGGAGTGATTACATAAGATATCTGAGTTCGACACGGTACGATATGATGGACAACTTCCTGATGGATCGAGACTTTACCAAGAGTAAAGTGGGTTCCAACCTTCAAAGTTGAATGCAGAAAACTAGGATCTGACAAGACGAACTCATGGAAGATGTTATGATGATGTTTGGGATATAGTACTCAAACCAGAAAGAAAGCATGTGGTAACTTACAAATGAATTTGCAAGATAAAATATGTTGCTGATAGAAGTAAGGAAAGACTTGTGGCTAGAGGTTTCTAGAAGAAAGAGGGAATTAATTTTGAAGAGACACTTACTCCAAGAAGCAAGGTACACTTCCTTCAGAACTATGATGGTAGTTGCTTCCATGATGAAGTAAAGACAATCCTTCCTTAATGGTATGATTGGGGAAGAGTTTTACATCGAAAGGATTTGAAGTTGAAGACAGATGGACTCATATATGTAAGTTGAAGAAGGGCCCCTATGGCATGAAGCAAGCTCCCAGAACTTGGTATGGCAGTTTCCTGTCAATTATGGGTTTTACCAAGAGTAAAGATGATCCTCACATTTATCTCAAGGTTGTAGAAGATGAACCTGTCATCCTGTTATTATATGTGGATGACTTATTCTTGACAGGGAAGGAGAAACAGATCATGGAAAGCAAGAAGAAACTAGCAAAAAAATTTGAGATGAAAGACCTTGGGTTAATGCACTATTTCCTAGGTCTGGAAATATGACAAAGTTCAGAAGAAATATTTCTCAACCAGGGAAAGTATGCGGTAGAGATATTGAAGAGATTAAATATGTTGGAATGCAAAGCCATGGCCACACCCATGGACTCCAACCTAAAGCTGTTAGATGATGACTCATCAGAGTTAGTAGATGCGACTCATTACAGACAGATCATTGGGTCATTGATGTACTTAACAAATACCAGACCAGACATTTGTTTTGTTGTGAACACCTTAAGTCAATATCTTGTTCAACCAAGATGGGTTCACCTAGTAGCTGCAAAACATGTGATGAGATATCTGAAAGGGACTATAGACCTTGGTCTATACTATGATGGTAGCCATGACTACAGATTGTATGGCTATACAGATGCAGATTGGGTTGGAAGTATCTCAGACAGGAAAAACATATCAGGTAGATGCTTTTGTTTGGGGTCTGCTATGAGTTCGTGGTATAGTAGGAAACAGTCCAGTGTTTCTTTTAGAACAACAAAAGTAGAATACATAGCAGATTGCTTTGCTAAGTTGTGAAGCCATATGGCTTCAGAAGCTGATATCAGGTCTCCTTGACCTGAAGATGGATACTACATTGATTCTATGTGATAACGAGAGTTGTGATAACAGAGAACCCTGTGTTCTGTTGTAACACATAGAAATCCGATATTTCTACATACAAGATAAAGATGCAGATGATGATGTTTCAGTATTCCCATACTGAAGATATAAATGATGCTTTCAGTATTCACATACTGGAGATACAGATGGTGATAGTTCAGTATTCACATACTGAAGATGTAGATGATGATGGTTTAGATGGTGATGTGCTAGCGAAGCCTCTGTCCCGAGTAAAGTTCGAACACTTTCGAGACAAGCTTGGTGTGGTTTGGAAAGACCTTCCTTGAAAGGGGGAGTAGTGATGTTGCAATGGGATTGTATCATCCTGGGACATATGTTCAGAAGTGATCCGGAGACCTCGGTCTTCAAGAATGAAGAGGGATTGTATCATCCTGGGACATATGTCCAGAAGTGATCCGGTGACCTCGATCATCGAGAATGTAGCAGGATTGTATCATCCTTGAACTTCGGTTCAGAACGGATCCGATGAATTTCGGTCATCAAGAAGGTGGTAGGATTGTATCATCCTTGGACTTCGGTTCAGAACGGATCCGTTGAACTTCGGTCATCGAGAAGGTGGCAGGATTGTATCATCCTTGGACTTCGGTTCAGAACGGATCCGGTGAACTTCGGTCATTGAGAAGGTGGCAGGATTGTATCATCCTTGGACTTCGGTTCAGAACGGATCCGGTGAACTTCGGTCATCGAGAAGGTGGCAGGATTGTATCATCCTTGGACTTCGGTTCAGAACGGATCCGGTGAACTTCGGTCATCGAGAAGGTAGTAGGATTGTATCATCCTTGAACCTCGGTTCAGAATAGATCTAGTGACTTCAGTACTCGAGAACGTGTGTTGATCCCGTAATTCCAATAGGAAGGATTGTCTGAGTTCCACAACTATGTTGATTTCATAATTCCGAAAGGAAGGATCGTTAGTAACTCCGTAAAGACCTAAATCCCATAATTCCGACAGGAGGATCGTCTGAGTACCACAGACATGTTGATCCCGTAATTCCGAAAGGAAGGATCATGTTGATGTTTTGATGATGATGTTTTTATGATGATGATGATGTACTGATCAAAATATCAGAGTATGATGATGATGTACTGATCGAACGATCAAGAGTATGATGATGATGATGTACTGATCAAAATATCAGAGTATGATGATGATGTACTGATCGAACGATCAAGAGTATGATGATGATGATGTACTGATCGAAAGATCGGAGTGTGACGATGATGATGATCAGTATGTGATGATGACGGCATACTGATCAAAAGATCAGAATATGATGATGATGATTCTGTTCGAGAGTTGAATGTGATGATGTTGCTGATCGAAAGGTCAAAATGCTGAAGATGTCTTTGCTGATCGAAAGATTAAAGTGCTGAAGATATTGCTGATCAAAATGCTGAAGATATTGGTGATGATCGAAAGGTCAAAGTGCTGAAGATGTTGCTGCTGATCGAAAGGTCTAAGTGCTGAAGATGTTGCTGATTGAAAGATCAAAGTGTTGAAGATGTTGCTGATCAAAAGGTCAAAAGATACTGATGTTGATTAAAGAGTTGTTGTCGTCAAATATTGAAGACGAAGACTATATGATGTTGAAAAGCTTCCAATGATTTATAGATGTGTTACCATGATGATGTTGATGATGTCCTCTCCTACTATTGTTGTTGTTGATGTTGTTGTAGAATACCCTTCTCGTTAAGGGGGAGTATTGAAATATTGTAACTTCAAAGAATATTCTATATGTATCTTTTGTGGTCCCTGATGGTCCTACCGGGAGAACCACTTGTATTATATTGTACCCCGATGCTTCTAATCGGAGGAAATAATAAGAGCCATGAGGTTGTCCCCTCTATTTGTAAAGGTGGGTCATTAGCACCCCAGTGTGGTTACTTGAGCCTACATGATTAACTCGAGCCTACATGTCGGATGAGTTAATTCAAGTGAACGGATGAATATAAATAGAGGTGTGGTGCTCCTCATTTGAGACACACACTCTCACTTGTGTAGCGCATTAGTGGAGAAGAGAAGTAGCTGGAGAAGGAGGAGGATCAGGCTTTGATATCCTTGTTGGTTTTATCTTTTATCTTTTGGGGCATCTATATTGAGGAATCTTTTGTTGGGTTTTTCCCTTTAGGGTTTTCCCAGGATAAATCTTTGTGTTCTCCTTTTGTATGGTTGTGCTTGTCTATCTTTCAGTGATCCTGTTTATATGCTTTTGTTATGAAATCGAAATGAAATACTAATGATCTAGCTTAGCATATGAAAATTTAACAACGTTGAAGAGTTTCTTGAAGAACCCTTATTTGGAGACATTGTTGAAAACCATCCTCATATTACTCTAATAGAAAATAACAAATATTTGGCAAAGCTGGAGGGACCCATTGAGCAACACATCCCAAGTGATCCCATTGAATATGTTCATAAAGGTTCCTTGATTGAAGATATTATTGAAGATCCTCTCTATGATATCATAATAGAAACTATTGAAAATTTGGAGTGCTCTTATGATTATTTTATTGATAATGATCACAGTTTTTCTCCACATTTACCTCAAGAAGAAACCATTATAGAAGCCTGTAAAGAAACTTATGATAAGATTTGTATGGTGTGTGATGACACTAGACCTTGTTCTCCACATGTTGATGAAGGTTTGGAAAGTTTATTGCTTTGCAACATTTTTGAAACCAAATTTTCTGAAGAAGATTGTTATGAATACAAGGAAGACATGGATACACAGGAGCATGATGCCATGGATGAAGATTCCCCCACATATGACATGGATGGGGATGATGACTATTGGAAATTTATGGAAAAACCCATCTACGATATGTCAAGAGAAGGGAGTGCCTATTCAGAATCTTTTGGAGATTTTATTGAAAATCCCATCTGTGACATGTCCATAGAAGGGAGTGTTCACTTAGGAACTTGGGGAGGTCTCGGTATGGAAGAGGAGCATTTAGAGTTTTCTTGTGATCATTCAGAGTCATATCATTCCAAATCTTACACAAGTATTAACAACAAGGACTTTGAGAGGCAATGCATCAAAGAGTCAGATTTGATATAGTCGATGGAGGGTCAGCCTAAGCCTACATTTTTTCATTTTCAGAGGTTCCTTATGATTTGGAGTAGCCTGGGGTTTACACGGAGTGTTATCAGTCGATAAGCCCTTTTGATATATGTGATGGAGTTGTTGACCTGCTTCATCATGCAAATGTGTACGTTACCCCTATCCAAGCGGGGATAGAAGAAGCCTGTGGAAGCTCATGCTAGTTTGGGAAGCAATTTGATGAAGTGTTATATGCTTATGATCTCCCATCCAACCCACCCATCCTGAATATCCATGCAGGTTTGCACTTTCTAATAAATATGTCTTTGCTTTAGTTGGTAACCAAAGACATAGGAAAAAAATTAAATTTTTATGAAATGTTAAGGTGGTTGCATTGGATTTATCATTTCACTTAACGTTTTGACTATGTTGTGCTTAGAGTAGGAAAATAAGCTCCTTGAAGTGAGCATTTAATTTTTCATTTATTTTCTGCACTTACGAATAAAAATCTTTTTCTTTAGTTAAAGTTTTTTTTTTCCATTTACTTTCTAATAAAGTAACTTAATGGTTCATTGGATTTTACAAGATTTTATGCTACTAAGGTTGGCTTGTCAAGTTGAGATGTTTTTACAAATAATTGAAACTAGAGATTCTATGGTTCTCGCATGCTCTCCTTGGCCAAAGACTAGATCAAGCACGCGTTCCGCAGTAGGAGCCAGATGTTACCACCCGAGTTTCACTCAGTTGGATTTTTAAACGAGCTGCCAAAGATGAATAATCACTTGTTCAATTTTTCAAGTTCAGAAGTCCTTGCAGACCTTCCTAGGCCCTTTTTTTAATTTTTAACATGTTCATACCCCATGGGGAATTGTAATAAAATGAGTTAGCATGATGACTTTATGTAAAAGGTTTGGCTTCTTAGGACTTATTTATTAATTTATTATTCTAGGGTGTTTTTTTACTTGTTAATTATTTATTGTTTTTAAGCGAAATAATTTTTGAGTTTTTCACCCAAACCTGAAAAGCTGGAATAATTGCATTATTAATTAATCCTTAGGAGGTTATTAAAACCTATGTGTCGATGTATATTACCATGCTAATCATTATTTTGAGTCATTATGAACATGTCCTAAGTTCTCCATAGGTTTTTTTTAATTTCCGAAAAATATATATCTATTTTTTCCGTTTTTACAAGCTTATTTTTAATAAGTTAATTGTAAAACTCTAAAAAGTCATAAAAGTGTGGCTATGAGGCTATTTTTGCCATGGGAGTGCTCGTTTTCCAACTCAGAGCACCCACTTAACCCCTAAACCAATTTTCCTAAGTTTTCGAGTAATAATTTATCTCCAAAATTAGTAATTACTCGAAAAAACAAAAAAAAAACCAAAAATTTGGAAAAATGAGAAATTCAGCAACTCACAAAAAATTGGAAACTTGTAGAAAATTCATTTTGTGAGTTGGCAAAGGTCAATAGGATTATGCATAAAGAGTTGCAAGTCATCAAAAAGGAAAGAAATGGTTGCTAAATATCAAATTGGATTTTTTCCAAAAGAGGGGCGCTTTTCCCAAGAAAGAAAGATTTGGTTTGAGGTCAAGCTTTTGACATTTTGGGTAATTGTCTTCTTTTTGCCCCAAAGCATGGAGATCCAATTGACATCCAACTCATGCCAAGCTAAAAAACTCATCTTTTAGCAAGTGCATCCCCTCATGTTGAGTTTTTCTATTTGGGTAATTGTTGAAATATTGTAACTTCGAAGAATATTCTATATGTATTTCTTTGTGGTCCCTGATGGTCCTACCGGGAGAACCAATTGTATTAATTTGTACCCCGATGCTCATAATCGAAAGAACTAATAAGAATCATGAGGCAGTTCCCTCTAATTGTAAAGGTGGGTCATTAGCACCTCAGTGTGATTACTTGAGCCTACATGTGTAACTCGAGCCTACATGATTAACTCGAGCCTACATGATAGATGAGTTAACTTAAGTGAACGGATGAATATAAATAGAGGTGCAGTGCTCCTCATTTGGAACACACACTCTCACTTGTGTAGCGCATTAGTGGAGAAGAGAAGTCGCTGGAGAAGGAGGAAGATCAGGCTTTGATCTCCTTGCTGGTTTTATCTTTTATCTTTTATCTTTTTGGGGCATCTATATTGAGGAAGCTTTTGCTGGGTCTTTCCCTTTAGGGTTTTCCCAGGATAAATCTTTGTGTTCCTTTTGTATGGTTGTGCTTGTCTATCTTTCAGTGATCCTGTTTATATGCTTTTGTTATGAAAATGAAATGAAGTACTGATGTCTTAGCTAAGCATATGAAAAGTTAACATGGTATCTGAGCCACCCTGAAAAGAAGACATTGTGCAACTACAGAATTTATGGCTTCTTACTTTTTGGTTCTCTCTCCACAATCGATCAGCAAAAGAAGGCTAGGCTGACTCTCCATTGAAGGGCGCATCTTTTTGTCGAAGCGGAATTCGATTCTGAGCATCTTCAGTTTTCGGTGTGGGAAATTAGGGCTTCATGCAGAAGAATAATTTTTGAGTGAGCCCAACATAGGATTTCTCTCCTCATCAAAATTGAAGTTTAGAGACCTGGATCAAGTTTGGTTGGGTGAAACTCCGGGAAAGTCAAACCCTAGTTTGACCCGGAGCTAGAAAAAAAAACCCTAAATACTAAAACTGCTATGTTTTTGTATATTCGCTACATCCCAATATTGAAAAAGGTTCAGAAGCTGAAAATTGCAGAGACCGAATATATAATCCTGATGAACACTGTGTCCAAAATTCAGCCTCAGATTCGCTATATTCTAGGAGCTATGATCCCTCCAAGTTAGGGTTTCAACCTCTTCCAAAATTCATCCCTAAATAGGACACCTAGGAAAAATTGCTATAGCTTGGGCTACAGAGGTCCAAATGGAATTCCTAAAGATGTTCCAGAAAGAGCACGGACTGTACTTTCTGTGTTCTGAATTTCAGAACCTGAAGATGAACCAGTGACACGTGGAATGCCATACAACTTCACTGTTCTGAACAGTCCTGTAACAGGTCACCTTGGGAAAATGATCATAAATCACAATTGGTGAAACCAATTCTGATGAAACCTTTGGTGTTGGATCAGGGACATGCGAGGTTACCTCAGCACCAAATTTCAGACACATAGGAGTAGTAACTTCGGAGATATCACAGAAATAGCAACAGGCATTTCTGCAGAAGAAATTGGAAAACTAGGGCTTCCTGTTCCGGGAGCTTCCCTCCACTGTTTTCAGAAAAATGAGTACATTGAACAGCTCCATTTGAAGAGATCTATCTTTCTATCCAATCAGATCTGAAAGATTCCAAGTTTTGAAAATTAGGGTTTCTCTGACAAACCCTAGATTAGCCAGCTCCGGAAGTAGGACGGACACTTCAAATCGGTAAGATCTAATCTTTTGCTGTTTGCATTTGAGGTTCTCATTTCAAAGTGATATATCACATCAGCTTGATGACAAGCTTGGTGAAGTTGACAACTTCCAAGCATGGAAGTATTTGATCTCTCTGAAGAAAATGAATTGGACACATTCATGAGTAGAGAGGTTCCAGTTCCAGAAGGAGATGAGGCTCAAAGCCTTACACAAGAAGAACTTGATCAAGGCCAAGAAGATCATTGTTGGTTCAATCACAGATCAAATTGTACCACAAGTGTCTTCCCTAAAGACATCGAAGATGTTTGATTCCTCGATCAAGCTATTTGAAGATAAGAACATAAATCAGAAGATGGCTTTGAGATAATAGTTGAAGAAGTGAAGATCCAGAATCGAACATCTTGAAGCGATAGAAGAAGAATTGGAGAATGCAGAAGTGGTGATAGCCAACTTGAATGGTCTCCCAGGATAATAGAATTCATTCATTCAAGGAATGTGTGCCAGAAGGAAGTAATTACTTTCAACAGAATCCGGGAAGAAGAAGAAGCTCGACTTATAAGAAGAGAAGAAGAAGATGGAAGCAATTGAAGATCAAGCTTTCACCATTCAAAGAAGATCCCTCAAGCGATGAGGAACGTGAAGAACTCAATTCTTAAAGAACCTCTTATCCATCTTATCATTTGGATAAGAAATGATGATGTTATGAATGAAGAATATGATGAAGTAGAAGGATCAAGAAGGAGTCGACCCACGAAACGAATAAAAGATGAGTATTCAATTGTCATTGCATGATATTGTTTTATTATGCATTTGATTATATTTAGTTGATGTGTTATGCTTGATAGATTGTTTGCATTAATGACTGTGTACTACTAATATGATTGTGATGGGTAAGTAGCTCATGGTGCCATACGACTCTCCATTGCTACTTATCAAACCTCTTTGCTGACATATTGGATTAGTGCACAATCTCAATGATGTCATGATAAAGATGGAAGACATCTAGAAAGTTTTCGTGAGACATGGATGAATGTTGTATTGGCTAAAATAATTTGTCGTTATGCATATGTTTCTAACCATGCAACTGGTGCATTTGAATTGTAGGAAAGGTCTTGTACAACCTCCTACAAGAAGGATGAGACTTGTTCTGAAGAACAAGTGATGACAATTCAAGATTCACTCCAATAAACATGAATCTAAAGCTCCCAGGGTCAGAGACACCATGACAGAAGAAAGAGCTTCAGAGAGCAGTAGATCCACCTTGAAGGATGAATACCACCATGGGTATGAGAGATAACTCAAGATGAAGAAAATAATTCTATGAAAGAAGCTATGATAAAAGAATAACACTTGATCATGGGGAATGATGTATACGATATGATTTCGAGACATAAAGGGAAGTATATGTCAAGCATAGAACCACCTGTATAGAATGAAGAGGAAAGATGATACTCCACTTTAGGGGGAGTGACTACAGAAGATATATGAGTTCAACATGGTATGACATGATGGAAAACTTCCTGATGGATCGAGACTTTACCAAGAGTAAAGTGGGTTCCAACCTTCAAGGTTGAATGCATAAGACTAGGATATGTTGATGACCTGACAAGATGAACTCATGAAAGATGTTATGATACTAGAATGATGTTTGGGATATAATAGTCAAACCAGAAAGAAAGAATGTGGTATCTTCCAAATGGATCAGTAAAATAAAATATGTTGCTGATAGAAGTAAGGAAAGACTTGTGGCTTCTCTTAGAAAGAGGAAATTAATTCTGAAGAGACATACTTCCTTCAGAACTATCATGGTAGTTTATTTCATGATGAAGTAAAGACAAGCCTTAATGGTATAATTAAGGAAGAGTTTTACATCAAATAGTCACAAGGATTTGAAGTTGAAGACAGATGGACTCACGTATGCAAGTTGAAAAAGGCCCTCTATGGTCTGAAGCAAGCTCCCAGAGCTTGGTATGGAAGAATAGATAGTTTCCTGATGAGCATGGGATTTTCCAAGAGTAAAGTCGATCCTAACCTTTATCTCAAGGTTGTAAAAGATGAACCTGGCATCCTGTTATTATATGTGGATGACCTATTTCTGACAGGGAATGAGAAACAAATTGTAGAATGCAAGAAGAAGTCTGTTGAAGAATTTAGACCTTGGTCTAATACTTTATTTCCTAGGTCCAGAAATATGAAGGAATCTTTCTCAATTAGGGAAAGTATGCAGTGCAAAATTTGAAAAGATTTGATATGTTGGAATACAAAGTCATGGCCACACCCATGGACTCCAACCTGAAGCTGATGACTCATCAGAGTTAGTGGATGTGACTCATTACAGACAGATCATTGGGTCATTAATGTACTTAACAAATTCTAGACCAGACATTTGTTTTGCTGTAAACACCTTAAGTCAATATCTTGTTCAACCAAGATGTGTTCACCTAGTAGTCACAAAACATGTGATGAGATATTTGAAAGGGACTATAGACTTTGGTCTATACTATGATGGTAGCCATGAGTATAGATTGTATGGCTACACAGATGCAGATTGGGCTGAAAGTATCTCAGACAGGAAAAGCACATTAGGTAGATGCTTTTGTTAG
>LPNX010437063.1:454435-464972 GCA_001517045.1 Pseudotsuga menziesii | reverse complement strand
TTTAACCAACAATGTGGTTCTAAGCTTCTCTGAACCAGGAGGCACATAACCACTTGGAGCTCGTTCCAAGATAGTTTGAACCATCTCAAAATACAATGGTGACCATGCAACATTGAATGAGATGAAGTTGAGGTAGAAGAAAAATGCAATGGTAAGTTCTACCTCTTCTCGCACCTCTTGTTGGAAAATCCTATCCATTGGAATACCTGTAGATTGCCTCTTTCTTGTTTGATAAGTATCTCCACGCCCATGAATGCTAGGTGGAAATGGAGTCTTGGTGCTAAAGGACTTTCTCAAAAATGGAAGAGAATCATCCTCTTTTTTCTTGCTTGCTGCTGCCACCTTCCCTAAGCCAACATTATCCTCTCTTTCCATATCCCTCCTTTGGTTAGCAGTCACCGCTTTGCATGAAGAAATCCCACAAGAAGGAAGGGCCAACAAATGGCCCTTAACTTGGAAATATGTGCTCATGAAGTCATGGTTGCAAAAATTGCATCTCCAAGACACATTGCCTCCCCCACCAAGCTTTGCCCCGGGCCCATCTTTCCTTGTCACATACTTCCACAAAGGGTATTTTTTTTCTTGGGCTTGTTGTCTTGCTAAAACAGGGTTATATGGAGTATGATCTCCACTAGCAGCCGATGGAGCACTTGACGGAGGAGGAGAACTGGTTGTGCTTGGTGGAATAGGGGGGGAGGCCATAGATGGTGCATTTCTCCCTTTCCTTTGACCCCTGCCTCCTCCCCTAGATGATTGAGACATTCATTTTCTTGTGTGATGGTTGAGCTTGCAATCCTCTCCACAAATCCGCCGGAATGCACTTGGAACCGTTTGGAAACAATGGATAGCCTTCAAATCTCCTTCAAAACTCCTTCACCTGCACATAAAACTCACTCTCAATCAATTGCTTCCTTTCAAATGACAAATAGAAAGACAAAAAATTGAATTTAAGTGAACCCGGCTGTCTTTTTTCGTCGGTCATGTGTCCTGTTTTCGGGATTCGTGTCTGGTTTTCGGGACACAATGGAAGTTTGTGTCCGATTCGTTGAAAGTTCGTGTTTGGATTTAGGATTCGACCGAAAGTCGAATCGGTCTCGTGTCGGACTCGAATCGTGTCCGATTCGATCCCCACGGGACACGAGGGGGCTAGAGGACGAATCCAGTTTCATAGCTTGGAAACGTTTTAGTGGCGTTTCCAAGCTGTATCCCCTCCATTTAAGTATCTGAAACAGGGAACGAAGTTTCCCCTCCCCTTCCTAGAAGTTTCCGGTAACTTAGCATTAAAAGGATTAGAGTAAATGCTAGCTGACAATTTCAGCCACCTACTGCAGATGTAGAAGCTGATTTAAAGTCCAATAAGCAGTTTTTTTTCTCTACTCAGGTAGCAAAGCTTACCGATTTTCAAAATCCAAGCCTTTTGGGTTTGCCTTAAAATGTAAACTGTTCATGTCCACAAGATCCTTCTTAGCTACAAACTACTACTCTTTGTTGGAATATATTAAATCCACTCAATACTTAGGATAAAATAATTAATCATTATTTGATTAATTATCTACCCACTAGCTTAATTAGTTGACATCCACTTGCACCTTAAAATCAACACATGCCATCTATACCCCATAAATGCTTTATTTATGATTTTGGGTTGATCTTAACCAATTTATGGACATCCAGAATTAGTAAACAATGCTTTACAGCAGATTCTACTCTATTCTGCTTTATCCTGCTTTTTTGTGGATAAGGTAAAGCTAGTTAACTAGGAAACTGGGTTCCTTTGTTGCCAACCCATCCTTCATGACTTTCTCTCCATTTTCCAGGATTAACATGTTTTTCCATCTCCCTTGACAACTCACTCATGCTTTTGCTAATTCGTGAGGTCCATGACAGATTTGGGAAGTGCTTTAGCCACCTATGGGGGTTTGCTATATTTTGGTAAGTCAGCCTTTTTGAGCTTTATGAGTTGTCTCCGTACAACTTGATTTTCCTATAAGGGATGTACTATTTATGTACACTATTATTCATCATTAATCAATGGAGGGATACACACCAATATTCATCTCTTCATTCACGTGATTCAGTCTCTTTTCTTCTCTCAATTTTTCCTGTGTATGCTTGTGAGAATTCTTAGTAGCAAGATCTATTTCTTGTGCTTCTTCTTAGCATCTTCGCTCATAGCATTGGAGCTATTATTTCTACATGGTATCAGATCTACAGGGAGCACAACCTTGCAATCTTCTACATGATATCAGATTATTTCTACATGGTATCAAAGCAGCAAGGTTGATCAAGTTCTACAGAGTTGAGGAGCGCATCTAGTCTCCTATCCCTCTCCGAAGAAGAGCTTGTCTAGCTTAAAATATTTTCTCCTAGTTTTGTTTTGCAGGTTGCAGAGAGTATCTCCTAGAGCATATCAACAACTTCAATATGGATTCAAAAGTTCCTCTACTATCTCCTTTCAACTATGATGATTGAAAGCCCAAGATGAGGGTATGCTTGAAGAGCCAATGTCTCTTTGATGTCTCCATTGGTGCATTGAGCAAACCTGAGTCTTATGAAGAGAAGATTGTTTGGTTGAATAATTGTGATAGAGCTTATGGAATTACGTGTTTGGGAATCTCTCCAAATATACATCATCTCGTAGATTCTGTTGAATATCCATTTGACCTTTGGAAAATTTGGAAAAAGCTTTTGGTATGCAAGAAGTAGACGTTGAAGCATGGAGCGAACCCAACATCTCCTCATGTGCTCTCTCTCAAGATGACCTGGCCTCTACATTCTCTGATGAAGTTGATCATGATGAAGAAGTTTCTCATACAGTTCATGTCGCTGCTACCCTCTTTGATTCGAATGCTTCTTCCTTCAATGAAGAAGCAAATATTGAAGAGCCATCTTTTTCTGTGTCTCATGAAGGTGATTCTTATTCTTGTGATACTAATGATGAAAAAGAAGTAACATATGGAGTTGCTATTGCTATTGATGATGATCCATTCACTTATTCATTGTTATCTATATCTCCTATCTTAGATTATGAGATCTATGTGTCAGATCCTTCACACTTTGTGCATACCTCTCTCATTGATGGTGCGCAACCTAGTGTCTTCCGGGATGGTTGCTTAGCCAAATCAAGTCCTATTAGTGTCATGCCACTTACCATACTTGATATCATGTGCTTTTGCATCTCCTCCTTTGTTCTTGGTATCAATACTCAAAACCTCCTTGAAGATTTTGAACATCTCATTCTTTCCTCCTTTCATACAGAGGATTCATTACCAGTGTATTCCCATGAGTCTACTGATATGCTTATTGTAACTCCCAGGTTTTGACCCCGTTTGCATTAAATGTATATGATGTATATATTGTAATTAATCATGGTGTGGAGCTAAAGGCAAAAGCCCCACCATTGATTTAGCGTTTTATGTTTCGGCGATTAAAAATCGTTGTCAATGGTATTTTGTGCTAGATGGTGCATTATAATTTTGGACATCATATAAATATGCAATTTAATTAAAAACCCACAACTAGCTATGTCAATGAAACAAATAATGAGATGGGGGAATGGCTTCTAAGGATAAGGGGGGGGGGGATATTCAAACCTCTGGGCCAATGGGGAAAAACCAAATGTCAAAGGGAGAACCCATCAAAACTGTCAACTACCTTTCTTGTCTTATTCACCCAATCATTTATTACTGCCAGAAATTGATTGAGTTGGTTATTGCATGGGATGGGCAAGGTAAGGCAGCCTAAATTCGAATTGTAGAAGCCATTAGTTTTTGGGAAACACATTTTGACTCCTTGGGGAAGTAAAAACCCAAAAATGTATGCCCATTCCAACATGCTTTCATGTTTTCCTCACCATTTTCCTTCACGTTGGGTTCTTGGAGGCAGCTGGAACTCCCTGTGTGTGTATTCATTCATGTTTTTGGTTGTTTACCTCATTTTCCTCAGGCTGAGAAATCGTATTTGTAATTATCAATGGCTGGGTTTCCTCCCCCACGATTTTGCAGCATTTTCCCATTGTTTTCAAAGCTAGAAATCGTTTTTTGGTAATGCCAGCGAGTGGGAGAAGAGACTCACGATTTTTGGGTGTTATTGAGTCCGTTTAGGCCACGTTAGGGCCATAAACGTCTCTGGAAATCGAATTGTTGCTAAGGGGCTGTTTTTACCCATCTTGGTAATTCATTTTGTTGCCGAAACCGTTTTTCCTCAACCCATAATTTTGTATCCTGCTATGTGTGCATATTTTGCTTTGATCTAAACTGGTTGGGAGTGGAATTGGGTCTGAACGAGCTTAATAAACCTAGTGTATGAAGGAACCTCACAGACATATCTAAAGGGGTTGGGTTTCTTCTTTGCACATCCCGAATAGCACTGGAATGGAAGGCATAGCCTGCGGTATTGTGTAGCAGAGAAGGGAATGCTTCCTTGTGTTGGGTGTGTAGATGTTTAGAAGTCAAGCCAGATCCGGTGTAGGTGTCCATAGCTCTGTGATTGAGCTCACTAGCTTACAATTTAGCCTTCCGCCTCCCTAGCAGCCTGATAAACCCAACTTTGTTTGGCTTGGATGAATTTTTGATACACCTTTAGCTATGCGTGAGCCTGCTAGTGTTCTCTTATTCCTTGTGGGAATCATGCCCAACTTGGGGGTGGCAGTGTTGCTGAGAGATTGATGAGCACACTGGCCTATGGTTGGGTGGAACGTTGCAGCGACGTAGCTGGTTGCGGGACAAGCTTCTTTCAAAATAAATGTTCTTGTCTATTTTATTTCTGCAATTGTATTTGTTGCTTGGTGAAAAATGATGAACATGTCTAATGCGTTGAATGGATGAATTGCTTCCCCTGTATAATTGCAATTGTTATGCATCTGTGTATGTTTTAAGTTCAATTCATTTTTATTTTATGTTCATGGGGCTAGTGTCCCAGATTAGATAGCAACAATCGTCGTGTCCTCTCTCCGGTAGAGGGGTGGGGACGTGACACTTATATGTGATCCTATGGATTATGATTTAGAAGCATGTTTGCAGGTAGATACACAAATCATACCACCATCCATACCATCTACCATACCTCTGAATAATCCTAATACTATACAAATTCCAAGTTCACTAGTTGATTCCTCATTGGTCTCTTATGCAGTGTTACTTATCTTACATGGTTTGAAGTCTTTTCTATCTTTTAATGGTTAGTTATCCATGACCTTAGTCATATTTGGACTGATATTAAACATGTTTGGATCTGTACTAAACACTTATGGTTCGGATCTCATGTCCATCCATCATTCAAATTTTTACACCTATCAGTTTTCCCCAGTTGCTCATAGTTTTCCTAGTCTAGCCCTATATCCTCATGGAGTCACTAAAGCCTTTGTCTTTGTTGTTCCATTTGCTAATGTTTATGATATATCAGAGTTTTATCAGCTTCATATTAGATATGGAAAGGTGCTATATCAGATTTGGAAGATTGACATGTGATTCACATCACAATTTTGCAGGTATTCAGGGAATGCGTGTGTAACAAATTGTTTTAATTTTTGTACTATTTGGGAAGGAGTATGCACAGATTTCTTTTCCATTTCAGATTGTGTTTATAGATCAGAGTTTGACAACAACAAGAAGCATTCAGATAATGCTCCTACTCCATCAGTTGATGAGATACAATGAGTCTCTCCTCTTCCTTTTTGCAGGTTCTACACTCTAGCCAATGATCATGGAGTTCATGATTTCTTCATCAAGTCTTCCATCTAGAAGCAATTCATTCAACTCATTCAAGTGAAGATAAAGATATGTTGAAGACATATTATTTCAAAATTTTGTGCCTTGTCCTTTCTTGAGGGAATATTTTCCCCATGTGGTTTTACCTCTTTCCTTACTTTTCTGGACATAATAAATGTTAAAAGGTGACCATAGCCTTGTTGCTAGGCCCTATATGCATCCATATGCATCTATATTTTTAACATACCATCATAAAGTTAGACTTATAGGGGGGGTGTTGGAATATATTAAACCCACTCAATACTTATGATAAAATAATTAATCATTATTTGATTAATTATATACCCACTAGCTTAATTAGTTGGCATCCACTTGCACTTTAAAGTCAACACATGCCATCTATATCCCAGGAATGCTTTATTTCTGATTCTGGGTTGATCTTGACCACTTTATGGACATCCAGAATTAGTAAACAACGCTTTACAACAGATTCTGCTTTATTTTGCTTTATCCTGCTTTTCTGTGGATAAGGTTAAGCTAGTTAATTAGGAAACTGGGTTCCTTTGTTGCCAACCCATCCTTCATGACTTTCTCTCCATTTTCTAGGGTTAGCATGTTTTTCCATCTCCCTTGACAACTCACTCATGCTTTTGCTAATTCGTGAGGTCCTTGATATATTTGGGACGTGCTTTAGCCACCTATGGGGGTTTGTTATACTTGGTAAGTTAGCCTTTTTGAGCTTTATGAGTTGTCTCCATACAACTTGATTTTTCTATGAGGGATGTACTATTTATGTACACTATTATTAATCATTAATCAATGGAAGGATACCCATCAATATTCATCTCTTCATTCATGTGATTTAGTCTCTTTTCTTCTCTCCATTTTTCTTGTGTATGCTTGTGAGAATTCTTAGTAGCAAGATCTTTTTCCTGTGCTTCTTCGTAGCATCTTTGCTCATAGCATTGGAGCTATTATTTCTACACTGTTGTGGACCTTCTTACCTACAAATTACAACAGTCGTGACTAATTTTTACACATATGATTCTTCACATCCAACCTAAAATTTGTTGGGTTAAAAACTTAAAATTGAGCTGGTGAAAGAGTCCTTGATTGCATCGAAGAGGCACAATCTACAGCCCAGTAGGAGGGAGATGTGTAACTCCTTCTGTACTCATTCTAGAGCTAACACTTGTTCTTAATAAAAAGAATTATATTTAAATAATAAAATATCATAAAAGTAACATGTCAGCCCAAATTAGATTTAAAATATTTAGAACGACATTTATATAAAACTACACAAATTAGATAAAACCATAAACATTGCATTACACACTTCCTCAACATTTCCACTATAAAAAGGGGTTTGCACCTCGAGAGATTTGATCTCTCTCGGCGCTTGGTAGATCCCCTCTTAAGATGATATATGTTAGTTTAAACCCATTTAGGTCAACAATGGTGGCTTTAGGGCCCATGGTTTGGTATCTCATGCTATTGTGCCCATGGGATTGCATGTGATGAATCAATTATAAAAAGTTATAGATCTATTAATGCTGGTTTTTCCTGACTTCGTAAATTGTGTGTTGGTGTTGTATTTATTCTAGGTTGCGCCTGGAGTCTCACAAGTGTGGCCTTTTTTGGTATGTGGCTAGGGTTCATGCGAGTTTGTTGAGTGGTCGATGGAAGGTTCCTATGTTGGATCCCTATTGAGAAATTAGTGCGTGTTGCTCATTGGATAAATGCATGTGCTACCTCATGAGAACACTATTGAGGTAGTTTGGCAGTGGCTTGGCCTTATGAAGGAGATAGTATGTCGTTGAAGCAACGCCGAAGTGTTGTGTAAAGCCTCAAGGTATTGAGATATGGTGTTATTGGTTAGATCTGAGGTTGCAAATACTAGGTATGCCTGTGCTCCTTTGAGTGGTGGTGCATGCATAGTAAGGGTTGCTGGTTTGCATATGCATGGGATGGACTTTTGTACAACCACAAATGTGATGTGAGGTCATTGTCACTGTTAGAGGTATCTGATTAGGATCCTACAGAGAGTTATCTTAGGAATGGATGTGCATGATAAGTCAACAATGAGATGCCTCAATTATTGGCTCAGGCATGGAAGGAATTTTGGAGTTGAAGTTCTTGGGACATGAAAATCCAGGGACTTCAAGGGTAAAATCAAGCTTCTCCTAGTTGGTTTTGTGAATCCCATATGGTTCGTTGTTGGCAGGACATAAGGGAGTCAAGCGGACCTGGGAGAGATAAATTTGAGGCGTTGAGCATGGGATGTTGAAGCGAACCAAGATTTTCAAAGAATTTGAGAAATTGAGAACCAACCTTTGTCCCATGGAATTGGATCTGAGGGTCATCTCGCATAGGGAGGGAACTGGGAACGAGACGTTTGAATCTACAATTTCATCTGTTGATCTTTTTCTACCTCTAATCCGGCTATGGTTTGTATGCTTGAGTTAGGGTTTTATTAGGGTTCGATTTATCTCTAGAGTTGTTTGGACTAAACAAAAGGATTTGAAGGATCATGCAAGTGCCTCCTAAAGTGTAGCTCAGGGTCTAGGAATGGCTTCGGGACTAGCAAGAGGTTGAGCAAATTACAAGTACCTCATAAAACTGTTGTTAATCGGTGACAATGACGTGGATTTGGGACATTGTTGGCCAAGAGTGTTTATGCACAACTACCACAACGTACTATCTAGTGTACTACCTTACCATCTTCAGCTTTGTTTTAATCATTTTCATCATCCGCTGCTTCTCATGCCGCCTGCAATTGCTGCATGAAGATTGCCCACCACCTTGAACTTGTTCTTTTTGTAGTTCAACTGATTTTACAGCCTCAACCCAACAAACCACTAACCATTTTTGGAACAGAAATAACTCGATTCAAATTTGATTTCTCATATCACATAAATATTTGTACAAAGATACAAAAGCCTATATGGTTTTGCTTTGTCGGAATAGTCAACAAAAAACAATGCTGTACACACGACACTACATATTTTAGAATGGAGTAGTCTAACGTTTCAACGATTTTGCCCAGTGTTAGACTACTCCGTCACGACACCGGCCTCCCCGTCCGACGATATCTTATCCGAGAACCGGACATCAATGTAGTCCCCACCGGAGTAGACTCTCTGCCTGAAGCACTATCCCGTCTGGTCGCCGCACTAACTCTCAAGGTAGCGGTTGGTCACTCCAGCTCGTCACCCTCCTCTCTCTTTGAACTAGGCATACTCTGCTACTCCAATTCCTCACCCTCTGCTCCGTCGTTGCAGCTCTGTTCACTCTCACCAACCCAAAAACCAGCAAAAACCAGAGATTGTACAAATTATGAGGCATGCTTTGCATGAAGATCTTGAATACAAATTCGACCCACTTGTGGATTGTTACATACTCTAGTCGGCTGCTTCAACCAATATTAATGATAACTTACTCTGCTAGACATATTCAATTTGGAGCCCCAATGAGCCAACCCACGTTTTGATGGATCCTTTGGCATGATTTGTGTGAAGATCTTGAATATAAATTCGGCTCACTTGTGGATTGTTACACACCCTAGTGCACTGCTTCAACCAATAATAGTGATCACTTACTCTGTTAGACACATTCACTGTCATTTGGGTTGAGAACCTAATGAACAAATTCATCTTGTCATTGAATAATTTATGACTTATAAGTTAGTTTTGATTGGACGGTTTCAAGTTATCTATTTGCATATTGGATAGTTTGGCTTATTGCAAGCATTTACAAGCTTGATCTAGAATACATGCAAGGTATTGAAGTTTTCTTATGGTTTAAATCATCTCAAAGAGGAATCTTTCAAAGCTTCATTGAAACCCTGGAGAGCTTCATTGAAACCTTGGAGAAGACCAATTCGGCACCCTTAAGTCCTGTCTAACTATTGCATTTGGTATCCTCCAAATTGGAAACGATCGTTAACCCTTTTTGTTGTTCATTTGGACATTTTTCTGAGTTTACAAATACACATAATGATGCTTTGTTGGGTGAATCAACCCTTGACCTGCCCAAGATCAAATTCGGCCTCCATTGTAAATAGTCATACATTACTGGATGTGCCCTTTCTTATATGTATTTTGATATAATGAATTGGCATAAACTTACAATTACTTCTGGGCATTTCAGATACATCATATTACTCTAAGTGGTTAAAAGACAGTCATATACTTGTTGCTTGGCATCACTTCGGAATCTTTGCTTACTATTGAAGTGATTTCTCCCAAGGTTTGGTCTAATTAGCATTACCCTTGACCTCGATTATTTTGCTTTGACCAAATATCCATTCCGGACCTCCTTCTCTTGTCTAAGGTCTGTCTTGTTATTCATTTCCCCTATACATCATATGCTGCAACAGAGGCGAGTTTACTTTCTATGCATACATCGCCATATGGGTTGCATGGCACCTAAGTCATATCACCGTGCAATTTTAGTTCAAATCTTGAGGTTGCCTTACAAAAAGTCTGATTTATTAGCTCTTTGTTTGCTGCCTTTAGTTCATTGTTAGAGGGCCAATCTGATCAGTGGTGTAGTAGGCACTCATTATTGTCACGTGAGATCTTCATACATTAAGCACTGTTTGGTAGGTTGATATTGGTGAGCTTAAATTTAGATCTTGTAAGAATTTCTTGTTTGGGATCATTAGAATTTGGTTCAGTGAATTAGTGAATACATTCTTAGCTAGATGGTATACGGTATATCTGAGTATTAAACATTCAAATTCCTTGAATAATGACTAGTGTTTAATGAATGAGTTACCAAGCTAACGTTAGATGCTAAGATGCTAAGACAAAGAAAAATGTGTAAGG